>VWZX01004391.1:1231383-1576470 GCA_013399015.1 Galbula dea | reverse complement strand
CCAACTTCCTCCAGCACTCTCTATGTGGTGCCTCCCGTTGCGCCCGCCCCGAGCCCACGGAAGGGTCCATTTACCGCACCCGGTGCCCCCCGCCTCATACCCACCACACGAAGCCCTTTGGAAGCCCCTGTCCCCTCCTCCATTGCAGCCGGTGTACAGTGTGTCCCCTTGCACCCGCTGCACACCGTCCCCGCTCTGAGAGCATTGTGCCTCCCCGTACGGCCCTTGCACTCCACGACGCTGTGCCCCCCTGCACCGCGGCGCAGTGACCCAACTTTCCCCGAGCCCAGCATCCGCAGGGTAATGGCCCCAGCAGCGTTCACACATGGATGGTGGTTTCTCGGGCTCTGAGAAAGGGCTGGGCTGGCCTCTGTCAAGGACTGTCTGCTTGCGCTGGTGCCTCAAAAGCTCCTACCAGCAAGTAGGGGAAAATGGCATGTTTGGAGCGAGAGCGATCCCTGAGGCTGGGGACACCCTCAGGGATGCGTTAGGGGCTGTTCTGCGCTGGCGACAGCCGGAGAGTTGATTTCATTGCGGTGGTCTGCACAGCATGAGCATCCTTGTTCTTGCTTCTCTGTTAGCAGGTGCCCGCTCGGTTTGCGGGGAGGTGACAGTTTTTAGCAGGCAGTGAGGGCTTAGGTCATGTCTCTACCAGGTCATGGTGCCAGCAGGTGTGTACAGTTTCGTCCTGTCTCCTCTGAGCGGGGAGAGATGGAGGCTTTTCTTCTGGAGGAGGAAAAGTTTTTTGTAGCTGATACCAGCCGTAGCTCAGAGAAGCCTCACGACTACATCAAACCTGGCTGCCGGAAAGCTGGCTGTGGATGGGTGCGGGTGAGCAGTACTGGGGCTGGACCCGACAGTATGAAGAAATTCCGTAAAATTAGCGAATTTTAGAATGCCGCCGGCGCTCTACTGTGAGAGAGGAAGGGAGGAAGGATTCGCAGGGCTCGCTCGGGAGCAGGGTTGGCACGGAGCAGTGCACCAGGACACTGCCACCGAGGTTCGGCTGCCAAGCGTGGGCTCCAGCTCCGTGCTCAAAAACACCTGCCGGGAAGGACAAAACATGTCGTTCCCCATCGGTTCCTATTAGAATAGAAAATGTGGGGAAGATAAGGCACATCTGCATCGTTGTAGTGCGTTTGCTTTCCTCTGTAACCAAACATTAAAGCAGGAATTAATATTTCATGCAAACAGCACATAAATTGATGTATTCTGCCCCAATCAATTTGACTCAAACTTCGTCTCTGACCTGCTTTTACCCTTGCTCCCATACATGCTGCGCTCAGCTTTTACAGGTTAAATGTTAATACTCGAGGGGGCTTATTAGTTATCACTGACAACTTGCAGGCATTAAGGTACCTTTTTTTTGTCCTGGACTGGATTTGAGCAGTAGCTCAAAACCATGCTGAAGAGCTGTGGCTGTCTCGCAGAGCAAAAGGTGCCAGGGATGGTGAGAACAGTGCAGAAGTGAAGTGCAGGAGGAAAGGATTATAGAGTCCTGTGTTAAGATCAAGCCCTATTTAGGCTGGGAAGTAGAGAGTAGATGATGCCAGATGGGATCTGGGTGAGTTCCTCTGGCGTGGGTGTGCTTGCTGGGACAAATACATCTCTCTGACTGGACTTGGTGCTGGTGGGATTACGAAGGGGCTGATTGTAAAGCAGGTTTGTGCTTCTGCCCTCTAATGAACATCAGGCAGTAGAAAATGCCAGGTGTTTTCAGAGGTGTTTGCCAGGAAAATACCGCTGTGTGGGAAGTGAGAGCTTTAAGAAGAATTATTTGACATCCACTTTATGAAGCAACTAAGAAATTAAAGATCTGTGATGCATTTCAACCAAATATTTGAAAACTAGGAAGCATGAAACCATAGCAGTAGAAAGCTCCTCCAACCTTTGAAAATTATATCCAGCAATTCTCTGCAGTAAATAGAGCACAGTGTCAACAGAGCTTTTACATGCCAAATAGCCCTCCTCCCCTTAGAGCCCAGGGGCTTTCAGCATGGAGCAGGACTGTGCCTCCAAGCTGCATCCTCCACTCCAGTCCTGCTGTAAGTTTGTTGTAAATGAAATGGTGATGCTGGGCCAAATTAAAGTTCAGCAAAACAAAAGAGGGTTATAATTCAAAGTCAGTTCTTGTGCTGCCCGAAGCAATAAAATATTGAAGGATTCTCCAGATTTCATTACTAGTGGAATATCCTGTCCAGTTTATAAATCTAACTTGTTTATTAATGTTTTTATTGTTCTCCATTAGCTGCTCTAGCAAAGAGTGCGATAAATAGCAGATGGAAGGGAGCTTGTCTTGAGTGTTTCCCTTGAATTTTAGTAAGTGGCTTTTGAGATTTACTACTTTACATTTTCCACTCTTGCCTTTACAGTAAACCCCCACCCTTCTCACCATACTGCCCAGCCTTCACAAATTGCATCTTTTTATGGCTGTTGGGCTTGAGGATCTCAAGGGTGCCAGCAGCAAAAACTTTATATACATTAGTAGTAACCAAGTAATGAGAGCATTCACTTCACTGGGCTTTGAACATGGTCTGAAGGGAGGTCTACTTTCAAGTTTTAGTTTTCAGAAGAGCAGACTCAGTGGAATCTGTGCACTGAAGGTATTGACCTGCCGATTTGCTCCTTTGGAAAGCAGCTGGCTGTTCAACGGGCAGCTCCTGCCTGCTGGGCTGCGTTACTGCCTGCTGTGGGGCTGGCAGCTCTGCACTGGGACAAAGGGTGCCAGGCAAAAACTGTGGCTTGGAGATGGACTGATGTTCAATGCTGAGCAAGCTGCGCCCCCAGGGAGATGTTTTGCCTCAGGGAAGTACTTTGCCCTGGTGGTGTGGTTGCAGGACTAGAGTTGATGATGGGGTGGCGGTGGTGGCATCACTGAGATCATCCCTTGTGGATATGGGCTCTAGTGCCAGTGGCCAAAGGATGCCAGAGCACCAGGAAAGTTTCAGTTTGGTTGTAGCAGCGTGGGTGCAAAAAAAAGACTGTGACTTGCTTCTTGACTGTGTGGTCAGGGGTGACAGGGGAAGGTCTATGTGTGCCCCCCAGGCGTTTCTCCAGCTGGGGCTTGCTGGGCATTCCTGGGGGCTTGCGTATGAGCGATGCCTCTCTCTGCCTCCAGCTCACAAAGCCTGTCTGTGTTATTCCCAGAGGAGTTGCTCCCAGGGGATGTAGGCATTTGCATTCATCGGTGGAGACCACAGGACCAGCAACCCCCTCTGCTGCCATCGCAAGCAGCTCTTTGTTCAGGGCAGGGCTCTTGCTTTTGTGGCAGTTTCTCATTTGAATGACAAGGATGCACTTGTGGGGCGAGCTGGGGTGGCAGAGAGCCTTGTGAAGCTTTGCCCCCCCTGGCTGGCTGGCTGTGTTGGGCTGCGGGACACACACACAGAGGTTCCTCTGTCTCCCCACATCAGGGAGTGGAGTGAAGCTGTGGCCTGCGTCTCCCAGGTGCCAAATTTCCAAGCAGAAGCTGGCCCATGCCTGGGGAACAGGCTTCTTATTGCTGTTTCTGTGGTGTTTTTCCCGCCTGCAGGAAGGTGGGAGCAGGAAAGTGGGACCATCCTAATGCTGTTGCTGCCAGATACCCACGTGCAGTTGCACATCCTGGTCCAGCCACCCTCCTGCTCCCACCTGCCTGGGAATCAACCAGGAACTCTCCTAAATTGCTGCATTTAAGCACCTGGGGTCAGGCCTGGTGTCCCTGAGACATGGTTTACCTCCCTGTTCAAGGCTTGGGATGATTAGCCATGTTAAAGTAAAATCCTTGTATGGAAATAGGCTGTTCCCTTTATCAGGAGACACTCCAGTCTCCTAACCTTCTGTTTCCAGTAATGGGGAAATTAAAAATTGATAATCCCAGTTGGAGCTTCATTCAGCCTTCTGAAATGGCAAGTCTTTCAGAACAAAATGCTCAATAGATTTCCCAAACAACAACGCATTCAGGCCGAGGGTGTTGGAGAGAGAAACTTTGCTCAGCCCCTCTGCCATTAAAGCACTTCATTCCCTTCCTGTATGGAGCGGTGGCCATCCCAGGTCCATGAATTCCCTCAACGAGAGTTAAGCTACGTTAAAAGTACAATGCAAACTAAACTGGCATGACAAAAGGCTGGCTGGCAGCTTTGAAATAGACAGGCTCCTGTGAAAGCTTTTAATCTGGCATTAAAGCCCTGCCTGGGTTGAACTGCCATTTCTCTTTCAGATTTGAGCACCTCAGACCTCCAGATACAGTAATGCAATTTCCTTCTGGCTTGGCTGCTATTGTGGACCCAGCCACGTGAGTTACCCAGGGTAGTTAAGCTAAATTACTTGCCTTAATGAGCCTCTGCCTTCAAGAAGGGTTCAGAGCAGGTGGGTAAAACCCTGCTGTCACTCTGGACTTCCCTATAGTTGGTGCTGAGCTCTCATAGGGGCTTCAGTGTTCATCCTTGGGTGCTGCAGTCAAGTGCTGGGGGATAGAAGAAGCTGCTGGCTGATGGGACCTCCCCAGCTAGACCCTGCCATCCCTGGTGGCAGCACGTGGTGGAGTTGTACCTCTGTTACCCTCCTTTTGCCCCTAAAAACTTCTGGAGCTCGCAAGGCAGCTCATTGCCTGTGTGCACCTACCTGACACAGTCTATGGTGTCTCGTTTATCTCCCTCATTAAATTAAACTTAATTAAGCTTCCAGTGGGGCAGTGGGAAACACAGCTCATTCCCATCCCCTGCCCAGCATCAGACAGGGCTCTCTCAGTTTGTTGTCTGGGGGTGACTCACTGGTGGGACCAAATGCGTTAACCCCACCAAGGACACAAGGGTGACCTTGGTGTGACAAAAGTGATGTCACAAAACCGGGGGGAGGGAGGCTTGGATGTCTATGACACCCTGTTTTGTCCCTGCAGGTTCATTAATGCCAGCAGTGGCTTACTCAGATTCATCACCAGGGCCATGCACTAATGTCTCATTATTTACTCATTGGCAAAAATGCTGCAGGAATGGGCTGTGCAGCTCCAAGAAAGGTCACGCTGCAGCTGAGGGAACCTTTATTTCTGGATGCTGTGGGAGCAGGCGTGTACCCTGCGTGGGTCTCAGGTCCTAGCTGGCTTTGTGCAGGTGACAACATGGGAGGGGAAGGTCCTAGCATCTCAGCTGTGAATCCCCAGCTGATTGTAAAAGTGTCCCACCACGTCATCACTCTTTAAAGTGTCTTGTTCAGGGTAGAGCTGCACTTGAAAGCCAAGGATTTGCTTTCAAAATAACCTGAGATCTGACAGCAACAGTTCTCAAAATGCTTTCTTTAGTCAAAATCACTTTAAATGGGTAGATTTGGGAGTTGGGGAAGCTCTTGCTGCTGCACGCGTGCAGCTGCACCGTCTTTGTCCCAGATTTTTATGAGGATTGTCTCTGATTTCTGGGTCAGAGAATTAAGAGATTTGATGTTATATTAAAAAAAACAACCCACACCAAACCATATATGCAAAGTTAAATCCAGTGCAAAACAAAGCAGACATGTGGGGGTGAGGGTAAGAAGCTGCAGAAGGACCAGAGAGGTTTAGATGAGCATAATGTGAAACTGCCTTTGACAACAGGTTTGTTTTCAGAGGAGGGTCCTGAGGTGGAGTAAATGCCAATGTTCACCATGGGGTGTGGTCTTCAGATGGGACTCTAGGCAGTTTGATTAGCCATGAAGGTGTAATAGAAAGGAACCTGATTAAATCTGAGGAATTCCTTGCATCAGAATAAACCACGTGCAAAGAAAATTATTCTTCCAAGAAATCTGGAGATGATCTACAGCTCCTGCCGAGAACAGTCTGAATACAGGGGTCTGGAAAGTGGCAGTAGATTCAGAAGGTTTTGTATTACTGTTTCAAGAGAGGTTTTCTGTCTGTTGACTGTCAGTGGTCAGGTGGAGTTCCTCATACTGGCTGACATGTTATTTCATCCTGACAATATTGATCTTTTGGGTGAACAAAAGCAATTTTACTTGTGTCACAGGGTCCTTACTCGAAGGTGATGGACATGTTTGGATTACATCGTCTTGTCATGTTGACAGACCCCAACTGGCATCTCTTGTGGTTCAGTTCCCAGCTGCTGGAGATCACCTGACAGCCCAGGCTCTGCCTTTGCTTTCTGGGTTTGCTCTGCATTTCAGATGTGTCCTACATGGCCTACTACATGTGTCCTTCTTTAAGGCTGCAGTACAAAATGTTCTATCATCCAAAATACAAGTGGAAGAGGTCTGGACTGCTTGCTTCATCCACAGGTTCGTCCTTACACCATGGTGGGGGCATTAAACCCTCATAGGGCTTCTCCAAGGCTCCCATCCTAAACCACCTGGCTCTGTTTTTTTAACACTTCCCACAAAATGCCCTTTGCTGGAGATGGCAGACTACCAAGAGACCAGAAGGAAACTTCCACAGGCTGTTGCCAGACTTTGGGAACATCCCTGTCCAAGGCTTTTTTGAGGTTGAGGAAGCAGAACTGAGAGCTGTGTTGGGAACAAGTGAGCAGCTAAACCCTGGAGGGGACCTGAATGGGATAAAAAGATGGAAAAGACTGCAAAGGATTCCCATAGGATTTCTTTTGAGGGAAAGGCCTGGAAACACTCGACTGAGGAAGCATGCACTTGATTGGCAGGTGTAGACTTTCCAAAATACTGTGGCTTACAGGCTATACTGTGTATTCTCAGGCTTTGACTGTCTGCATGCAATCAGTCAAGCCTTCATGATGATTTGCTTTTCTTGGTCAGATGTTGTCACGTTCAGAAGTACTACTGCTGATACTGTGGCTGAAGTACATCTTAGGAGATGGATATTCATCCCTCCCTCGAAGTTGAAGCTGTGACTCCTGGTTCCCTGAGCTGCTGGGTGGCTTTGCTGGGCTCCACCACAGCCACTCTGGAGGGCAGTGTCTTCTCAAGGGCCTATAGTTACCAAAAGCATGGAGATCTGCTTGTCTGAAGGGTGTAGCACAAGAAAATGCTCCCTTTGTCTTACTGTAGCTCCTGGGAAGTTTGGTTATATGATCCCAAGGAAAGCACAAGGAGTGAAACACTACCATGACTGCTAGAGACAGTCCCACCGTGACTCCAGATCTAATTACTTGAAAGCTCTGGAGCTGATGAATTCAGCCTTTGGGAAAGGGTGTCAGGTCTCATTTATCACTGGGCAAGGGAACAACAAAACAGTCTCTCCTGTTTTTCTTGAGGCCACCGTGTGGGATCTCCTCTGGAAATATTACATTGACTCCACATTAGTTATGTCCTTGCTGGTGCTTGGTGGAGGCTGCACCTTTGACAAGGCGTGTGGTGGGGAGCGTGGGGAGCTCCCATCAGCCCATAGGCTTGTTTGCATCTTGTTGCTTGTGTTGACTTTGTGGTTGCTGTTCGTTCTTCGTGCTCATAGCATCCCTCCAGCGCATCCCCCAACAGAAGGGTAGTCAGTGATGCTGCTTGAAGAAAATCTTTGCTTTAAAGTTGCTTTTAGTTTTCTTGTTTGTTCTCCATTTTGTGGCTGCTTGGCTAATTTCCCATTGCTCTGTATCAAGCCATGCTGTTTCTACCTTTGCATCCCTCCTGGCAGAGATACATTTTTGCTCAAAA
The DNA here is from genome assembly GCA_013399015.1 of Galbula dea. Taxonomy (NCBI): domain Eukaryota; kingdom Metazoa; phylum Chordata; class Aves; order Piciformes; family Galbulidae; genus Galbula; species Galbula dea. Next base: position 1,568,895 of record VWZX01004391.1, on the reverse strand, counting down.
GCAAGAGGAAATTGGGTTCACGAAAGGGAAATCCCTCATAGATGTGTCTGTGAAATGGCAACGTGGTTTATGTAAAGACTCAGCTAAAGAGAGGTAGGTGGTTTGGGACTTTTGCCACATTTTGTTTATGCTGCAGAAATGTATCCTTCAGATCTGATGAATGAGACTCCAAAATGAGGAATAATCTTGCATGGCCTCAGCCGGCGCTAAAGTGTACAGCAATCTAGTTCTTCCTCCCGGGCTGGATGCATGTCATATTTCCTGACAGGATGACAGCCCCATCAGACAATCTGTTGCTGTTTTGGTGTTTCTAATATACCTTGTGCTTTGGTACACACTCACTCAGTGTCCAGCAAGATCAAGATAATCTAGAGGAAATCAGCTGTCACATTCCAGGGTCCACATGAGCGGTCAATGGGCTAACAGTGATTTGAAAGTCTTCTACAAGCTTACTTGGATAAAAAACTCACCCAAGAAGATACTAAAATTCTCTTTCTCTGCTTAAAACTCAGAGCACTAGGTGCCTGGTCTGTGCTCTGAGGCATGAGGTCTAGTTGTTGATGAAGCGAGCACATCGCTCACTGAAAGATGACCTGAGCTCTGAGCATGAGGTCTCTAATAATCAAAGGCTTCTCTTTGTAAAGGGTATCCAGTCCAGTCTGGAGTTGGGTGGCTTTTGTGGGTTCCTCTCCTTTGACCATTGCTGCAGATCCCTGGGGTACAGCTTGAGGGGCTCCATGTTGTGGTGGTTGCTGGATCAGCACTTGGCAGCATTCCCCATCAAACCAGGGCAGTGCAGAGGATTGTGCAGTGGAGGAAGAAGCACTTGAGCACTTGACTTCTCAGGGTTGAAGTAAAAATCTGAACAGTGCTGTGTAGGCACTGGTGACAGTTTGGGTGTGGTTAGGCTGCACCTTGGCAAAGTCCTGGCAGTGCTGAGTCCTCTCCATGCTTTGTGACACTGTTAGGATCTGGAAACACTGAGGAAAAAGAGCACTTCTGGGAGCTGGGCATACCTTGACTGTAGCTGCAGGATGCAGCTTTCTCAAGTAATGTCCTGGAGTGTCTTCTGCCTTCTGGTCATTTGCAGGTCTGCTGGCTGAGCCCTGGGTTGGGGTAGGTGTGTGCCCTGCAGATCTGCTTTGCAAAGCCCATCTGCTGCACTGGGCCAGCTCTTTTCATCTACACTTCTGTTACTGGGGGTTTATCTTCACTAGTCTATCTTTTTCCAGCTGGATCTTTCCCTGCATCACAGTTTGCCAGGAGCCCAACAGCACCCTGCAGACAAAGCTGCTTCCTCAGAGGAGCAGCTCCTGAGGGTTCATGTTCCTTGCCTGGGCTCTGCACAAGGATGCCGAGGTTGGAGGAGATGGGTGATGGTGGGTGCCCCTCCACACCCATCAGGGAAGGCCCATTCCTTTCCCAGCAGCCCCTGGGTGCTAGCAGAACTGTTCCAGCAAATCACCTTTTAGAGAAAAAGGGTTTGTGGTAATTTTTTTCTACATTAGAACATGTCTTGGCAAGCCAGAGCTCCAGAAGTGAGATCTCCTTGCTCCCAGCCTTTGCAGGGAGCATTCCTGGCAGATCTACATCCACCACTTTTCTTCTGCAGGCAGAACCACAGGGCGAGATGTGGTCCCTGAGCCCTAGCCCCTGAGGGATGGAGGTGGTGGCCGGGTGGACACTGCTTGGGGACACCAGTGATCCCCGTTGATGTCGTGCCGGTGCCCTCTTGTGGAAACTGGGAAAATATCCGAGAAAATAGGATGGTGCTGGGCTGGGTGCAGAGGTTGGGAGCCCACCTGTAGGAGCGGGGTTGGGATGCTGTGGTCTCCCCCTGGGCTGTGCCGTGCTCAGTCCTCCAGATTGCTGCCTGAGTTCTTTTTTATTGCAGTTGATATCCATGGAGGGGGAGGGAAATGGTGGTGACTTAGCCTGGGAGGCAGAGGCTTCCAGTGTTCAAATCCTGCCCTTTGGGGCAGACCTTTGGTTGCTGAATCCCTGCATGGTGACAGAGGTCCATGCTTTAAGCAGATGAAGGTTGAAAAGTGCCCTGTGTGCGTCCTTGCCCTTATTCTACAGTCACTGCCATTTACATCATAGCAAATACCCTTATCAACAGCTGCACAGGCTTGTACTCTCCTCTGGAAATAGCACACGGTGGTGCTGAGCCCATCGGGTATTCCCCACAGCTACAGAGCAGGCACAGGCACTGCTGATCCCCTCAGGAAGGCATCATAGCACTTTGGCCACCTCCTGAACATGTCAGCAGGAGAAGGTGCCCAAGGACAGTGGTGCCAACATGCTGTCTTTTGCCAGCCCAGCACCACACCTCTGTTGCTCTCAGGCAACTCTAGCCACAAAGGGCAATGATTAATAGCTGCCCTGGAGCAGATGTGCTGGTGCCAGGCATCCTCTGACCCCACCACCTGCCTTGCTTCCAGGCCCCTTTGTCACAGCTGGCAGAAATCATGCTGTGCTCTGTAGGAAATGCCAGCCTGGCACTATTGGTTTGTTTTCCATCCTCTGCTCTGGTTTCCCAGCCCTGTGGAACCCTGGTGAGCTGCATGCTCATCTCCCATCTCCACTGGGAACAGCTCAGGCAGTAGATCTAGACCTGCTGCTTGGGAAGCCCACATTCCACAGCTTCCCTGAGTTAAAGTTGTTCTTATCTTCTCCACGTTTCCCTCCTATCTCATTTATTAATATCCTCTTCCTGAAAAAAACCCAGCTGGACTCCTCCTGCATTTTGCAAGCTTGGCAGCTCCTCTTCCATCCCCATGCTTTCCTGGAAAGCAGTGCCTACAAAAGCCCAGCCAGGCTGGCAGAGGTCACTGATGCCAGCCTGAGGCAGGGGCTGTATGTCCTCACAGGCAAAAGGAAGCCAGAGTTGCAGGAGCTTTGTGATAAATTCATCCACGGTCCTTGGGGTGACTCACTGTCCCTCCTGCATCGTGGCTGTATGAGTGATCACAGACACTCATTTTTGCTTGTCCATTTAGAGGAATCTGTTCTTTGGGCAAGGACATATGCTTTTTCAGTAGCTCTGGGATCATCTCTCAGCCTCTAGGTTATCTAGGCCCATACCATGTCTGAACCCTCACAGTCCTGAATTAATTTCCTTTTGGTGAGGGTTAACATCATATATCTGATGCTGCCTCTAGGGAATTCAGTCTCAGGAGCCAGACTTGTTCAGAGCCAGGTTTGAACAAGGACAAGGAGCTGAGCCCTTTCTCACGTGCTCAGAGAGGCTTGGATCTTATTGAGAGCCAAGAGATACAACTGCAGAAATTTAATTAACATTGCAAAACCCTTTAAGGCAGAGTTTCTGGCAAAATTGCCAGCTCTGCTGTGCGAGGGGGTAGGATGCCTGAGCAGCCTCCACAGGGATCTGTCATGAAATAACAAATGTTTTTTTGCGTGAACAGTTGCGAGGACAGCAGTGGAAGTCGATATGGTATGGTCCCTTCTGCTGGGGTAGTCTTGAACCCTAAAGAGAAAACTCAGCCAGCTTCACAGCACATCCCCTTGGGATGCTCCAAAGAGCTGGAAGTTGCCAGGCAGGAGCTGAGAGTGGGATAATGTGTTAGCTTGGACCAACTCGGGAAGGGTGCAGGGTCTGGCCATCATCCATCCACAGGAGGTGGACTGCAGCTGGTGTGGAGCCCTAAGCAGGGGCGGGTGCAGAGGAGCTCATCTCAGTTTGCAAACTGGCAGCCATATATTGTTTATAGCAAAAGAAGTGACCACCTGTAGCCATGACCATTCCTGGAGAAACGATGATAATAATAATAATAAAGGCAGTGGCAGATGGAGTAAAATTTGCACCCAGTTGGCTCCTACACAAGGATGAGGGCAGAGGGAATTTTCTTTTGAGATAATCCCAATACCTCCATTTTTCAAGGGCTTACAGGTCTCCATCCACATTGTCCTGGAGGAGGAAACTCATTCCTGGGGAAACCCACACACCCTGGGAGCGGCATTGCTTTCTGTTGTGATTATATCATGAAAGTCCAGACAGGACAGGCTCAAGCCATCCAAGAAGGAGGTGACCAGAACCAGCCCTTCTTTGGGAACTGCAGAAATGGAGAAGTTTGACTGAGGGCTCACTGCTGGTTCCCCGCTTGCCTTACCTTCAAGGGTCATGAGGGCCTATTAGCCATAAAAAAGGATTCTCATTAAGAAGCATAAAAGAAATTGACTGTTTCCACAGCATCAAAACAACTGAAGGAAGCTGGTGGACTGTAGTCTCCCTGGGCCTGACTTGCTGGCACGTGGTGGGGTGGGAGGTAACCTCAGCAAGAGCAGCGACCAAAGCAGCTGCAAACAAATCCTTTAAGGACTCTCCTGACATAAATAAACATGGAAAATAAATGATGTCCCCGGCACCGTGCCCTCAACTGATGGGAAACAAGCTGCCTTAACATAGTAGTTCAATAACCTGGAAGAGCTTCAGAAGGCACCTGCTTGTCAGCCCCAGGAGAAGGGGGAGCGCTGCCTGCGAGCCTGCAAAACAAGGTTATGAATTGTGGCATGAAATCATGGGGCGAGAAAGTACTTGCAAATTGAATTGTGAGTGATGAGGGTTTTCCTACAAGGAAGAGCCAAAAGGAGAGGAGGTGTCTGTAGCTGGTGGTGGATGTGCAAGGCGAGGGTGCCAGGTTTGTACCCTGAACTTTGAAGCTGTGACCTGGGAAAGTTGCCTGGGTTTTCTCCTGTCTCCCGAGGTAGTAATCATGCTTTCTATGGGGGAATATGTTGAAAGTTAAGATGAGGCACAGAAAGCTTCCTAGGGGGCTTAGTGATGTCAATCCCATCCCCCAAAGGTGCAGAAGTAGGTGCCTAGGGAGAGGGGGCTGCCGAGATGCCTGCTCCTGCCATCATGGGTGGCTGCCCCACCTCTTTGTGGCACAAAAATCCCTGAGCTTCACCCCTGGCCCACCCTGCTCCTTTCTGCTTCCCACAGCTTCAGCCCATCTCCTGCTTCAGGCTTTAATTGGAGAGGACGAGGCATTACCCCAGTATTCAGCACTGCCTGAAAGCTGCTCTCTTTTGGATGGACTGCAGAGCTTACCGCTTCTTTTATTCACACTGTTGCATTTCTCTGGCTTCTCTAGAAAATTCCCTTTGTTCATTACATGACCTGTCTGCTATGGCCCAGATGGTTGCTTTTCTCTCGGCTTTAGAAATCGCTTGCTTAATTTCCCTGGTGCCCTGCCAGCCCTGCGCCGGGAGCCTGCCGGGGAGGGGAAGGAGAAAGAGAGACAGACATGCTGTGGCTGAAAGGCTCTTGCAGGGCTTCTCCAACACCATCCCTGCCTGTAGGAACAGCTCTGGGCATGACAAGGAGGACAAAAACTGCCATGGTCTGGTGGAGTGGTGGCTGCAAGACCTTTCTCACCCACTCAGGGTCTCCTAGTGATCCTGTTTCTGCCTTACCAGCTTGGTTCTGGTGCTCACATCTCTGACAGACTTTTCCTATTTCCAGCCTTGTGCTAGTACAGTTTCCTTGTTTTGAATTTAACTCTTAATGTTAGCTCTTGATTTTGGTGCACTGTGCTTGTGTTGCCAGTGGCAGGCAGTGAGTGCCTAAAGCATCCCTCAGCATTGCCATCCATGTGTGCCAGCAAGGGACAGGGCACCCCAAAAACCCCACACCACTGAAGTCCAGGACAAGAAACTGGACATGGCTGAAAACAATGCAAATGTTTTAGGCAGAGGGGGGGAGTGCTGCAACTCTGGCTGGGTTTGGGAGGATGGCAGGAGGTCTTGTAGAAACCTGCTCTGCTCTGCTGTGGATTCAAAAACAAGAAAGCTAGGCTGAGAATTTCCTCAAGGAAGTGTTACCATCAGGCAAGACCTAAATGTTTTTCATATACTGATTTTTAACATGCAGCTCCACTCCAAAGAAAATGTTGTTAGGGAGGAGGGCCACCATGCAAAAGCAGCACTTCATCAAGGCAGCTGACAGCAGTGCCCTGCCGTGGAGGCAAAGCAGCAGCTTTGCTCATACACGTGTTTTGCAGCCCTTCCTGCTCTCCTCCTAAATCTGCTTTCAAAAGAGAGGTTCCTTCAGGAAAGGAAGGCTGCAAAAGTTGGTTTGGTGGCTCACTGGCACACACCTGTCTTAACTGCAGAAGGAGGCTCAGGACCTGCTTAAAGAAATCACATCTTCATCACAATTCCATAATTGTTTGCTGCAGGGGGTCTGATGTGCTGCAGAGGTGCTCAACAGTATCTCCTGTGGTGGTTCAGGAGGGGCTTGATGCTGCTGAACCCCTCCAGGTCCCTACCACTGTGGCTGCCCTTCTTGGGGGTACCACCTCCCCTTCATTTTTCAAATGTGGTGCAGAAAATGCATCTTATCTTGAACACATCCTAATGCAGTCATGCTAAATGTAAAGCTCATCTTGGCAGTGTGCTCATTCATTTTGTGTCTCAGCATCCCTTGGTCACACCTGCGTTTGGATCAATCTCCTTCATCTCTTGCTGTTCCCTTTCTAGCTGTTTTTCCTAAGAGAGAAGAGGAGGGTTCACTGATTTCTCCAAAAGGACCCTTGGCAGTAACATTTCACTGCAAGATGATGGGTGCACTTAACTGAATTCCTTTCCCCTTATTCTAAGGCAATTGCAAAGCAAAAGCTTCTTGTGAGAGCGCTTGGCTGCAGCATGGGTCATGCCCTGGCATACTGCTGGGCCACCTCCCTGCTGCTGGAGCTGTGAATTCAGGAGCTCGGGGTTTTATGACAGTGCTGGAAAATAATTGCTGCTGTGGTTGAGTTATGGTGTGATGTTATTTGCTCTTATTTAACTATTTGTATAAATCCATCTGCATGCCCTGGTGTTAGCTCTCATCTATCCCCATCCCACCTCTGTGCTCAAGAAGGGAGAAGTGTGGTTTTCACCTGATGGCCTCTCAGTTCTTGTTTTTGCTGGGCACAGCTTCACCTCCACAAAACCCAAAGCCATGGACTGGCCCAGCAGTGCCCACATGTGAAGGTAGTTGGCAGCTCCATGCTGCCAGTTCTCGGTAGCCAGGTGGGTTTGCTGGTTAGCAGAATACAGCCACTACACAAACTAAATCTGCTTGCCTTCTTTCAAACATAAGGCTGATGACTGGTGGCTTGTTCCTGCTCTGATCTGTAGGAGGCAAACAGCTTTCTGTGGAGGGTGCTTATGCTTGATACAGTTCAGCCCAATGCTCCGTAAAGCCATCCAAAAGGATGGGTCATAGAGTTTGATGGGGTTTGTGTTGACCTTTCATGGCCTTTAAGAAAGCCTTTTACCAGCTCAGGTCTTTGGCTTCCCACCCATTGCAGCAGGCTTGTAGTAGTTTTCCACCTTTAACAAAGGCTTTGAAGTCATCTTATTTTATAGAAAAAATGAGTACTGGGGGTTACTTCAAAAGAGATACCAGAAGCCAGACAGGGTTTCTTGGCACAGCTTGGCTTGCTGTGCCCATCAGCAAGGCAGAGCCAGAGGTGCCTGGACCAATGACCAAGCCTGTGTTGGACAAACCCAGCTGTTACAGGGAGCTGACCTTGGCTCTGGTAGCAAAAAGCCCTGTCAGGTCTGCATTAAGCAGCCGTCACCAGTGATGTGATGTTCCCGATATGTGAGCGGTGAAACAGCTAATGACTTCTGCCACTTGACAAATGTTTCCTGACACTGCTGGGGAGGTCATCGTATTTCCCCCAGAGCCATTCATCTTCCTGTTTGCATTCAGACCACATCCTACCTTCCCTGGCTCTGTAATGCAGCCAGTACCTGGGAGATGCTGCTTGTGCTGGGGTACCAGGGGTGTGGGAGGACTGAAGTCAGATCTGTGCACGCTGTGTTTGGTGCTGTCAAAAATGCCCTCTGAGTGCAGGCAGCTGAAAGAAGGTGACTGTGGGAGTGATGCTCCCACCAGCACCCTCAAAATCAACCTGCTGTGTGGAGAACAGCCCAGGGGGTAGTAGGGCATGAAAGGAAATCCACCTTGGTGCATGCCCAGGTTCCCTTGCTGCTTTTCTGCCATCGCTGGAAAATTCTACCCTATTTTCCAAGTTGCTCCATGGGTCCAACATCCTGGGGATGCAACAGGCAGCTCCCATTGGTGATGCAGCTGTTGTTCAAGACCTCTCCATGCTGTCAAGGGTCTGGGTTCCTGCTCCTGCCTATGCATCCTTCACCCAGGGCAGCTGCTGCCTCACTGAATAATGTGTAAAATATCTACCTGGCTTTGAGGAGCTGCTGCTGCCCTCTGCACCCACACTGGGCTGGCTGCGACAGGTCCTACAGAACAGGACGCATGCTGGGAAGCTTTTTCCTACTGCTGATGGTAGGTCAGGAGGACAAGCAACAAGCCAAAAGGGCAAGTCAAGGTGGAAGTCTTACAGGACAGAGATGCTTTGCTAGGGAGAACATCCCTGCTCAGGATGCTGGTGTGTGTTGGAAACCATTCTCTTTATTATTCTTGTTTTCACTCCTCGCTGTGCTGTGGATGCTTGGGCATTTTCCAAATGTCTCCCATGTGGGTGCAGAGCTGGGGGAGCTGAATGTCACATTTCATAATCTGTGTGACTCAATGAATTCAGCTGTATGTTAAAACCTCATGAAATTGGACCATTTTGCTGAGGTATAAAATAGATTATATCTATCTCCTAACGGCAGTTTTGCAAATAACTATTTGGCAGCTTCTTAAAGTGTTAAGGATGGGGCACAGGCTGCACACAGCCAAGGAGAAGGCATATTTAGGAGAGAGAATATGTCTTCTGTGTGAGCTCAAATGAGGAAATAGATGTTTGTGAAGCACTTTAAAGCATGGTTATGTCAAGAGCAAGAAGATCACATTTGTTTCTCATTTGTATGCAAGGTGAAGAAAGGACAAGCAATTTTTTTTTCCTCCTCCTCTGAACTCTTAACAATCTTTCACTGCAGAAGTTGGTGATAATTGCTGCAGAATGACCCAACTGGGTCAAGGTGTAATTTTGAACCTTGAGTATCTTTCACTTGGTGAGAAATTAAAATGATCTGACTTTGACACATTGGCAACCCACCGCTGGAACAAACAGTAATGTGGAGAGTGGATGCCTGCCACAGATGTGAATCGATGGAAAAGGCTCTTGCATGTTGAGAAAGGCAGTGGCTGGCCTTTCCCAGGGTCAGGCACAGCCCAGATCGATGCTGCTTTGCACATCAGACTGGGAAGTGCTTTAGAAGCTGCTTATTTTTCTTTAATCCTTTCTGGAAGATTTTCTTCAGTTTGAAGAAAGGGTAAGTTTTGAGTTGTGGGGTGACGATGAATTTGGGACAGCAAGGTGAGAATAGAATGGTTTGGGTTCGAAGGGAACTTAAAGATCATCTAGTTCCAACCCCCCTGTCATGAGCAGGGACATCTACTAGACCAGGTTGCTCAAAGCCCCAGCCAGTCTGACCCTGAAAACCTCTAGGCATAAGGCATCCAAACTTCCCTGAGCAACCTGTTCCAGTGTCTCACCACCCTCAGGATGCACTTGTATATGTGGGAGCAGGATGTGGCTCAGCAGCCTAGTAATCTTGCTGCTGGGTCCAGCTGCAGGCAGACCTGGGATTGGTGGGTTTGGTGCAGCATGCTGTGGAACAGGATGAGTTTTCACCTTCTGCATGTACAGGCTCTCATGTAGGACATAAATTCATGTCCTCTCTCACAAATAGTGTTCTGCCAACCATCTCCCTGGGACAGAGGAAACTCCTGTTTAATTACTGTGGCTTTGATTTTGACAGCACAAATTTCCCTTGTTGCCATCTGAACCCTCAATGTTTCCTGCCAGCAAAGATAAAACCCCTTTGCAAAGACCTTTTAGCTCCTAGGAAGGTCCCAGCATTCCTATGCCAGATGAAAGCATGGGGAGGAGCTGAGGGTGATGCATCCCATGGTTGTGGGACCTTCATCTCTCAAGCTCAGAGGGCTTCAGAAGTGGGTGTTAATCCAGCCTGCAGCAATGCTTTGTAGTCATGTGTAATGGGGCTGGAGGGATGAGGGCCATGGTTTGTGGTGTACTTGGTGAGCAGATGACCCATTGGTTGCTGGGGCTGGGGCTGAGAAGGAGCCAGCAGGTCAGGGCAGAGACAGTTTAGATTGCTGTCAGCACCCAAAATCAGTGTTAGTTTAATGGCAGCTGTGGGTTTTTTAGCATTACTGGTAAAATCTGATTTACCTTGGAATATCTCTTACTCTCTCATCTTACTGTAGAGCAAAAGGCTTGTGCAGTGCCCATGCTGCCTTCCTCACAGCACATCCAGAAGTGGCAAACCCAGCTTGTAACCCCACAGCAGGAGGATGCACTCACATCCCCTTTGCAGTGCAACACAGCCTTCTCCTTAGCAGCTGTTCTTAACATCTCCCATGTAACTTGAGCAGGAGGTGCAGTACAAATGCCTCATGAGAAGGGTTGGTGGATGTAAGGCTTTTGGGGGAGCTTCTACTGAGTAATCCAAAAATAATCTGGTTAAGGAGGTCTTGCCTCAGTGGTGGGGAAGCAAAAGGATGCTCTGATGGCAATCAGGCTGATCCAATTTGATAGCTTAAAAGCACTGATTCAGCAATCAGTAAAATATGCACGTGTGCTCTCTTCAGTAACCATTAATTTATTCACAAGCCTAGAACTTAAGCACCTGCTTATTTCCCATTGACTTCACTGGGTCTAAAACACAAATGCTTACTGTAGCAGGACCAAAAGAGAGAGAAAACCTGCTTCCATTTCTAGGTATCTCTTGTTTTTACTTATATATTTTTAATACTGTTTCATTGGGGGAATAAATGCAATCAGGAAATATAAGGTAAAATTATCTGGCTGTGTGGATGCCTGTGGTGAGAGCCTTCTTAGTTCCACAGGGGTAGAGATTGCATGGGTGGATTTGTCTTCAATTTCATTTTATTGGAAGGAAAAAGGGAGTCAGTACATGAAAAATTAAGGTGTTGTGCTGCATATCTTCAATTAGAAAAACTGATGAGCATCATTAGAAAAATCTATTTCTTAAGCAAATGCTGATGGTGGACTAGGATAGCTAGTGGTGTTTTCTCCTGCCACAGCTGGGAGGTGAGGGTCTCATTCTGGCTCTCCTGTGTTTATTGTGCAAGGTTGCTGATGCTCAGCAGCTGCTCTCAGTGCTCAAGACCTCCAGGTGTTTTGACACGATGTAATGACTCTTCTCATCCTAAATGTGGTGTTGTGGTGCCCAAGGACATTGGTAGGGGAATGTTCTTGCCCACTCCAATCTGTGTGGCTGGATATGAGTCTCCAGGGCAGAGAGGACCATGCAGTTGAAAGTTTCTTTTCTTTCTCTATGCAGCTCTCAAGCTGATGTTGCAAACTCACTGGCAGTCTCTCTTGCCAAAGACCTCACTTGTATATTCATGGTCACCTAGAGATGCTCTTCTCACACATGCTCCTCAGCTACAGGCTCTAAACAAGCATGTGTAACGTGGAGGAGCTGTATATTGCTGCCAGCTGGGTGCTCTGGTACAACGTTAAAGTGTCAGATGTTGAGAAGGTTTCCAGTAGCCTCATTCCAGGAATGCTGCTTTTTCCAAAAGCATTGGTGCCTTGCTGTGTCTTAAATTATTTATAAGAAGTTTTCTTGGTGGCTGGATTTGAGAGTTAAAATGTATATGTGAAATAAAGGTTTTTAATAATGAAATAAGGTAAGAAAAAGATAAAACCATTATATGCATAATTAAAATGATCCATAACTATATGTTCTTTATGTAGCTGCTTCAGCATCTCAACCAGCTTATTAGGCTGAGTAATCAACCCCTGAAGCCTCTCCCAGGCTGGGTTTGCCTCCTGCTCTTGCTAAAGATTCTGCAGAGCTGCCTGGAGCAGGGCCCTGGCCAGTACCCTGGGGACAGTGGTCCTGCCTCCCTGCTTCTTCCTTAATTTCTGAGCTTGCAGAGTGGGACATCATGTGACAAGGCAGAAAGGCAAAGTCTTAAAAGTGCTTAATAATCTTTTTTGTCATATCCCTTCATTAGTGTATTCCTGGTTCCAGGTTCCAAGGCACTTGCACTGGGGGTGTTTGATACATCCCTTTATGAGTAGTAGCAAGTATTTCCTCCATGTCTATTAACTCATCTATTTCTTGGCACAGCAGAGAGATCAGATGTGGTACTGCAGTAGGCCAGACTGGGAATGCTTCCCCTGGGGTAAGAAGCTCTCCTTGCAGGCATGTAGCATAGGGCATGCTAATGGGCAGGGATGGAGGTGGAGAAGCTGGACCTAAAACCTCCTTAAACACTATCCTGGAGCATACTATGTCTGTGATAGGGAATGAATTGTCCTGCTACTGTAGGGCAGGTCTGGGGTGCTGGATGAGGGATTGTGGTCCCACAGGTGCCTTGCCTGGGTAGAGGGCCCCAGGGAGGGTGTGGCCATGCTGAAGCTGCTTGGTCCGTCTAACTAATGGAGGAAATAGGAAAGGGCTGAGTCTCAATGAGGCAGTAGGTAGTGGAGGAGGAAACTGACTTCTCAGACCTCCTCACCTGGGTGGTTAGATGCAGGGGAGAAATCCTGGCTTCTTTTGAGCCATGGGAGTTATGCCCTGATTTCAGTGGAGCTGGGGTGTCACCCTTCCCTTGCCTGCCCTGTTTCTCCCAAAACCTGCCAGACTGTGAAGCAGCAAACCAGAAGCTAGATGAGGTAAGATCTTGCGGCAGTGGAAGTGCTGGATTGCACTGAATGCTAGCTCTCCAGAGAAAGGCACTTTATAGCCATGAACCGAGAGGAAAATACAATCTGTTAACTTTTGTCATCCTCCCTGTGACAAGGACTTGGTTGTTAGCTGCTCCTCTGCAGGGATGGCAGAGGAGGAGCACCTGGCTGCTGCCCACTGGCTCCATCCCCCCACTGCAGTGCTCCTTCCCACCCGGCCAGCATGGGCTCTTGTTTGATTTTTTAGCCTCTCCACTCTATTAATTAGCAATTTAGATTTATTTTTCTGACTTGGTTGCAGATAAAGTGTCTCCTATGTATTTTCACATGTTTTCTCCCCACTTCCCTCTGGAGCTCTGGCATAAGCTCCATGCCAGTGGCATTCCCTCTTTATCTGGACAGTTTGAGAGAAGCATGTCTTTCCATCCATCACAAAGCTGGGCTCCTGCCTCTGATGTGCTGGCTGATGTATCAGCCCACGGGTGGAGAGGAGGACTGGCTTGATGGGGAATGACACTGGGTCAGGCTGGGAAGGGTCCTGGGGCACTGGTGGGACCACAAGTCTCTTGAGTCTGTCCTGTGAAGGGCAACTGTGCTCTTAGCTCCTGCCAGCCCTGTCTCTAACAGTGTATGAAATGCTGCCTCTGAAAGGAAGAATTCCTTCCTGGCAGTTGTCAGTCAATAATTAAGGCCTGATATATGTGAAGTGATTTGATTTCTTTCTTCTTTTTTTTTTTCCCCCCCTCTATGCCATTATCTGGCTTTATATAGCTTGAAATATTCCTGATGGTCATAAAATTATCTTGGCCTTTTTAAGTGGATGCTTGCTACTTAGTAAAACCATAAGCCTCCAGGCTGGAAAAGATTCAAGTCTAGCCAGCTTAGCTAAAAGGCATTAATTCACAGACTATACACGTAACAATGCTGTCCTGACTTGCAGTCAGTCCTGATTTTCTTTCCTTCTCTACAAGATGGACTTTGGACATCTTTTATTGCTTTGAAAGCTCAGCCTGATGGCTGGATTGGTCAAAGCCAAGGGAGGTCTTTGTATTAAAGCAAGAAAAGAGACAGATCCAACTCCAGTGTCTGGATGACTGAGATCAGTATGTTCCTCTCCAGGTTGTCTTAAGAGCTGTGGCAGAGGGAGGGGCTCTGATGTCTGGTTTTGGCTACTTTGGAGTAACTTTACTCTTGCAGCAGCTCAGTTTGTTCTCCTGTGTTTGTTTTGCTCCTGCTGGACCTGGTTAGCAGAGGCTTGTGCTGCTCGTTGCAGGGCTAAGCCAGGGGAGGAATGAGAAGCTGAAGTTACAACAGATGCTCTTTTTGGTTTTGATTGTACATGCAGAGGAAGGGGAGTCCCAAACTGCCTGAATTTCTTTGTCCATGGGCCTTCCCTCGTGTTCCCTTGGTGCAGCACTACCCCACCTGATAGGGATTACTCTGAGGGATTCCCAGCTCAAGCTCAGAGCTCTCCCAAACCTGCTCCCAGCCCAGCAGCCAGGCTTTCCCCCTCACTGGAGGCTGACAAAACCTGGAGCGGTTGGGGCCAGCCTGCCGTTTGTCCTCCTGTGCTGGCTGTGGTGTCCCCACATCTGCAGAGGTCAGGCAACACAGGCCTCCTTGGCACAATTCAGTCGACTTTGCAACCCTAGAGTTTCATTTCATTACAAGCACAAGCGATTTTATTGGAGGATTTTGGGGAGCCCTGTGTGCCTCAGTTTCTCTTCTAGCAGCCAGCCACTGTGAGAGGCAGCAGTCACTGAGCCATGCTAATGGCTTGTTTGCTAAGCAGAAAGGAGAGGGAGAAGATGACAAAAGGCAGTAATTTAAGGAAATAAAGGGGAGAAAGAAAAAGGAAAGGCTCTCACAAACCCCTCACTCTTCCCTCACAGCCAGCTCTGACAGAACCTCATTAAACACAGGCACTCTGCTGCATCCCTCTTCACAGAAACCTGGTTTCTTGTGGAAAATTCACAGGACACTCACATGCAAACCCATTGCTTTTCCCAAGGGTGTTATAAATGATGGTGTTAAATACAGAAAAGGGAGCAAAAAAAACAAGGGCTACAAAGGTTTGTTAGCCATTACAGCCTGATGTGTGCTGGCAGGGAGCCAGCTGACAGCATCACTGCCATGCTGCCTCCCCAACAATGCTCCATCAGTTGCAGATACTTCTCAAAAGCTAGCAAATAAAACTAAAAAAAAAGATATTTTCAGATAAAATATTATTTTATTTTTTAACCTGATAGTTTAAGCAGGAAAAAAGGTTCAACAGTAATGCCTGCTGTAAAGCACTGCTGTGAATAATTGCTGAGACTCTGAAGTTTGGTGTCTGAGGCTTCTGCCCAGGACTCAGGGGACATTTTGTGCTCCCTACTGTGTGACCTCTAGCCCATACCTCCCCCCTCCCTGTTTCCCTTTTGCCATTTCTCTTACTGACATGGAGAGATCTCTTTGGGGGCAGGCTGGGCTCTGCCTGTCTGTGTGTGGCCTCTGTGCACCCTTGCAGGACAGCACCCTCAGAGCCAGAGGTGCTATCAATCACTGAAAGGCACTGAGGATTATTATTTGTACTGTTGCTAGAAGAATGTTGATTTTGGTGCTGCCACATTATAAGCAATGACATAAATATGTGATGGGCAATCAGTGTGAAAGCTTAAATTTGTATTAACTTAGGGGTTTACATTTTGATTTCTTTGGTTGCTTGGCCAAGAACAAGATTAACTCAGTTTTGTATCTTGCTTGCTGAAGCTGGCCTAATTATGTTTTGCAAGTGTCATCTCTCTGAGGAGGGGGCTGTGCCCTATCTCTGTGGCTGCTGCTGTGGTTTTGCTCAGGGACAGCTGTCTGCTAAAGTGGGTTAACTGCACAGCAGCAGCAGCAGACCTGCTTGCACTGAGACGTCTGTGTCCTTGCTGTGGAAGAAAATAAAGGGTAATGCCTACAATGGTGGCTGTGGCATGTAGGGAAAAAAACTGAACAAAATATAGCTAGTTTATTATCACAGCTAGACAGGTCTCTGTTTCTGACCTGCTTAAAGCTGTCTAAAAGCTCTTTGTGCTACCTTTGCATTCTGCAGACTAGATGGATCCTAAAACGTCTTCTAAAAGGCAGGGCTGGAGCGGTAGAAAGCTGCAGGTGTCTGGAAAGGTCAAATTGTCTTGTTCCCTGTGTTAAAAAGGGAATAACACTTATTTACTGATATTTTTATAGCTCTCCTGTGCTCACTGCCATTTGAACACAGCAGCATCCTTCCTTTCCCAAGCAAATCAGGAAGAATGTTGATAAGGAAGAACAAGGATTCACCCTGCTCTTTATGAAAAAGAAACCCATCACCTGCATCTCTGAACGAACTTGTCATGTAGTTAAGGCAAAAACCTAAGCAGTGCAATCAGCAGAATCTGGAACTTTGCCTTAGTCCCTCCAAGGACATATGTGTCCTATCTTCTACAACCTTTCTGGCAGGTTTTGTTGACCTTTCTCCATTACGGTGTCTGTTGTAGCATCGCTGCTCTGAGTCCTTGAGCCTCAGGGTGCTGCTGCCGTGGCTGCACATGGCTTCTCATCCCCCTGGGAAGGGGTTCAGTTCCTTCCCAGTTCTGTGAGCTTTGGAATTGGATGTGTCAGCAGATAGTGGGCAGTTTGTCGAGTCCAACTGGCAGTACCTACAGACTGTGCGTTTGCAGGAGGATGCTGATCACTTTTCTGCCCAGGGTTCAGCAGGATATGAGATCAGTCTTGTGGTATTTACAGCAGGAGACAGCAGGCCTGGATGGTTGGCTTCCATATAGTTAACAAATGGTACTTGATATATACATATATAATATATATATATATGGCCAAAGAGAATGGCAGCCTGCTCAGCATGCCAGGGCATGTCTCTGCTCCTGATGAAGAGCCCTCCTGGTGTTGTAAGGAGAGCAGCTCTGCTCGTGATGCAATACAGATGGTCACTTTGACATTTTCAATCAAATGTGTTGACAACAGCTTGTGTCATGAAGCTGACTGAGTCAAAATATATGGGCCTTTAACACACCAAGGAAAAAAAACAAAGAAGAAAAAACACAAAGGCCAAACAAACCTGTTGTGATTAAATGTATCCAATTTACCAGATGGATTTCTGCTCTGCTCTGCAGGATGGACTGTTCCAGGAGTTTCTCTGCATTGCATATTCTGCTTATGTAGGAATGTGAGACCTCTCCATTTAATGACTTTGATTGGTATCAAAAGTTAGTCTGTGTCATTCCTGCTGGAATAAGTCTCAGGAAGGGGCCATGGAATGAATTTCTGCATAAATCTTGTGAGCACAGAGCAGTGACTGCCTGTAACGGGAGCCATCAGCCTCATCCTGCCGTCAGGACCAACACCTCCAGCCCTCACAGAGTGGAACCATATTTAACAGAGGTTCAACAAGTTAAAAACATCCATCTTCTTTTATTGTTTATGCTGTGGAGGTTATGGTGTGAGAGGCAAATCAAGCCTCGAGGGCAGGGAAGCGTTGCTGAGGGGTGAGGAGACCAGCAGTGACTGGGGCAGTGAGATCCTTTTACCTGGGTTTCAGCATGGGATACATGGCTGGGCAGCTGAAACCTCCTAATTTCTATCTGCCTGCATTGCAAATAGATCTAATGAGCACATGAAGTCTGGCTGTTTATGCACAGAAAGGTGAAGGATGCCTCCAGCTGTGTCAGGCTGTATCAACAGCATCGAGAGGCCACAGCAGATTGGGGATATTTTCCCATTAGAGCTTTTTCAAATATGTAAGTTCTATAATCTTTTGATTTCATCATTTGCCACCCAGTGGGGGAGAGATGATCTCTGTGCATAAATCTGTCAGTTGCCAGCCGTGCTGGGAAGGGGAGGAGCTTTTGATGTGTAAAATCCCAGGCACTGGCTTCAATTTGCACATCCCACTTTGGTGTGATCAGGACCTCAGAGAGCAAAGAGATGCAGTTGTAATTAAGATCAGGGTTGGATCTGAGGCTCAGTGCACAGCTGTGGTCATGCAGATGAGCATCGTGTTGGGAAAACGTTTGTCCCTGCCTAATGGTTTTGGGGCACCACTGCCCCCCACCTGTCCAAGCTTATGTGAAAAATAATGCAGGGTTTTGAGGTCTGCAGGCTGGTAAGGAGAAGACAGCAGCAGTGGGGTGAGCTTGTGGCCATAGACATGTGGCACTGAGCCACCAGCAGAAACCAGGATTGGAGATGTCTCAGGAATGCTGGTGCCTCAGGGATACTGGTACCCATGGGAACTAGCCTCCTGAAGGGGTTATTCAAAGCTGTGTGAGGGTATATCAAGTTAATCTATCCTTCAGTCCACAGCTACCCAGTTCCTTGTCCTTTCACAAAGGCATGAGTCACAACAGCACTTTGTACTTGTGTTCTTCAAGGGAATGTTAAAAGCCACCCAAATATTATTTATTATCTGCAGCTTGTGCATAAAGCTTTGTCTTTGACTGAGTGGCTGCTGTGGCTGAGGCCATCAGTCATGGCAGGCACCTCTGGCACTTCTTGCTGCCCCCGATCAGAGCTGGGAATGAAAACTCCTAATCAGGGACATGGTTGTTCACAGGTGGTGCTCAGTCAAGCCTGACCTCTGCCTGCCAAGCCTCAGGTCTGGGGGGCACTGTAAAGAAAGAGGAGTCCCTTTCCCTAGAACCTCCCTGAAGCCACCTGGCTTCAACCCTCTAGGCTTGCTTTGCTTTTGATCCAAATGGCCAACCCCTTGTTGTGAAACACTCCACAGATGATGGGACCTTCCAGGGATGTTTCCAAAGCCACCCCACGATGAGTGCTGTGGAGACAGAAGATCTCATTGCTGCAAGTGGTATATGGGGTTTGGATCTTGTTTTCCTCTGAACTACCTATGTAGGACCTAGACAACAGTCCTGTCATCTTTCTGTCTGCGGGGTGCCCACGTCCCAGAGATAGATTGTGTGGAAACAGCAGCCAAAAGCTGTTTCCCAGGGGTGGTCTGCAGGGGATGATGTCAGCTGGGTGCTGCTGCAGGGATGGAGGAGTCCTCTGGGAGAGGAGGGATCAGCACCCATGTCCTCAGCTCTTGCTCTTGTGCTGTTTGCCTGGTCACCGTGGTGTGGTATGCTGTGAAGTTTGGCGTGGCTTGTCATGCCTCAAGAGGTAACTGTATAGTTGTGCAGAGTGACTATTATTATTTGAATTAGCATTTGGGGCAGGGGGAGTGCTGGTTAAAAGAAGTTCTGAATTGCATAGTTCAGCTCATTTGCCAAAGTCAGGTATCTCATAACGTGAATCCCTCTGGGGAGGAGAACAGTCTGTGAGTTGGGTTGCTTTCTGCCTTGTTCTGGTTGTTTTCTGCAAAAGTGTTTTTGTCCCAGGTCATGACCAACACCAGTTCTCACTGAAAGCAGAGTCATCCTGGTAGCCACAGGAAAATGCCCTGGACTAGTCAGAGCAGATTAAATGATTCATTTCAGTTAGGTTTTTTAATAATTTAAGATTTTTTTGTCATGTTTTGCAAATTGGCCAACACTTTGTGGTGATGCAGGGCTCTGTGTTTTGGGTTTTTTTCACCTTCTGCTGTTCAGTGGGTAATTTATTTCAACTCAAACAGCCTGTGGGGTGTTCCTGAAGAAGTTCTGCAGGGTTCCCCACGTTTGCACTGAGGGCTGGTCACCTGAGAACTGTGATATTGCTACCTTTGATTTAATAGCTTTCGTTGTGAACACAAGGGGGTTTTTTTGTTTTTTTTTTTCTATTTGCCAGTTGCCCACAGCATCAGTAATTGTTCAAGACACTTGTACAGCTACGAGAAAGAGCCTGTCAACAAGAGAAGCTCATTGTAATACCACTGTTGTAAAGAGATTGGAGAAGCAGCATATCCAAGCAGGTAGCAAATGTGGTGTTCCTGTAGTCACATAGATCCAGGGACAGGAGACATAAGTGGGGCTTAATTCTCTTCCAAATGGATGCTCTGTTTCACCCCCCAGCATGGCTTCTGATTTATGGATCTCGTAACATCACAATATTTTCATTGCTAAAACTAAATGGGAAGATGCAGCTAAGACCTGATCTAAAAGCTGCTGAGGTAAATAGAGGGGCTGCAGCTGTTGTTAGCAGCCCTTGGACCAGACCTAGCACAGAGCATGGTGATAACAGCATTTGAATTCCCAGTTTGAGGAGGACTGGAGAGTTTCTGCAATCTCTTGAAAGGGATATTGAGCCACACTGTGAGCATATTTAAACAGGCAGAGTGTGTGCTGAGGTTATCTTGAAAACCAAGCCTCCCTAGCTGGAGGGAAGTGTGATGCTATGAGGGGGAGGGGGAAAGCCACTGATCTCCTAGCTAATGAGTGGAGAAGAGACATGCAGCAGAGCTGATTTATCAAGGTAAAATGTTGTTGGCTGCTGTACATGGGGAAAGAATTAAGCTGTGCTGGAGGTTCAACTCTGAAGCCTGGGATGGAGGTCAAGAGCTGTGAGGATGTGGACAGGCCAAGGCAAACTCTGGTATTACTGGTCATGCTGCAGAGAGAAAGTGAGATCTGGAGTCCATCCTGCAGAAGACACAATAGAAAGATCCAATAAACAGAGTTAGCAAGAGCTGTGTTTTGATGTATAGCAGTCTGGTCAGTTAGCTGCCAGATGTGGTTTGTTTAAGGGTTGAAACCAAGAGTAGGAGCTCATCTTGGTCAGACCAGGAGAGAATGCAGATGAACACCATTGTGTTCTCAAAGCATCACTGCCTTTCTCTGTGTACCATGAACAAATGTGCTGTTCAGGTCCACTGAGATGGACAGGCTCATTGCACAAAACAAAGACCTCTAAAATCACACCCTAGGAGAGCATTGCTGTGTATTCTCACTTTGGTGAAGAGAAACTTGTACTTCTTTTAAAAGAAATCATCATTTTCTTGCTCATCTTGGTCCAAATCCAGCTGGAAGACAGGAGTACTTGGAAGTTGTCTGCACAGTCTGCTTGGGTGGTGTCAACAACCCTATGTCAGATACTCAGGGTCCAAACATCTGTGTGCTGAGGTGAACCAAACCCCCAGAGAACCCATGTTGCAGAGCCTCCATGCTGTATGTGGGACTGGTGTCCCAGTTCTCATGGTGAAGAGGGCTCAGGGAGCCTCCTGATGCAGGATTCCCCTTCGGCGAGGGACAGCAGTTGCCCTCCCTACCCACTCTCCTGCTGTATGGATGAGACAAAGGAGCAGAATGCAGGGAGAGGAGGGTCAAGGCACGCTCTGTTCCCTCTGTCCGTCTCCAGCAGATGTTTCCTGAGGAGCACTGTCCAGCTGGCTCTGCTCACAGCAGCCCCCCAGCAGCTTCGGACTCCGATGAGCCTTGTGCAAAATCATCCAGGAAACCGTGGTCATTCCTACATCCTGTGCCCAGAAAACCCTGAATTTGCAAAGTCTTGGCTTTGGTTTTAATTCTTACAGAGGGGATGTGGTTTCAGGGATGAGGCAACCTCTCACAGTGATTTATTGCAGTGTGTGGAGCAGGGAAACCTCTTCCCTGGCTACGTGTGGATGGCGGCCGGGTACATGGGGAGGAGAGTTCTCCTGGGCTTACTTATGCTGTAAGAACTGTATCTGGTGATGTTTAATTTAACACTTTCACACTAGATTTAGTGTTAGTTAGATTTGATCCGGTCCTACCTGCAGCAGGTGATGCTGGTGGTGAGGAGGTGTGCTGGGGGACGTGCTCCTTGGTTCTGGGCACCTGCTGTTTTCCAGGCTCCAGCCTGTAGGGGAGCTGGCATCCAGAGGAAATACCAGTCTGGACTTCTGTGTGGGCTTTGAACTCTGCAGATCACCAAGTGCAGCTGCTCCAAGAGCAGTGGGTGGCAGGTGTCATGATTTCCAGTTGCTCCATCTCTCACACTGGACCTGAGATTTTTTTTCCTCCACCCTGCTTGACCACTATCCATCTTACCTAGACTCATCGGTGGAGGCCACACTCTGGTTTGTCTTGTGTAAAAGCATCAGGAGCAAGCTCCTGAATTAACCCAAGAGCCACCACGCTTCATCAGACAGACAGAGCTGGAGACCAACAGCACAGATGCTCTAAAGTGGATTTTAAAGCACATCCAAACTCCGCTGCTGGTGTTTATGTGCCATATGTTGCAATGGTAATTACTTCCTGTGCTTCTCAATGGAGTAGAGCGTTGGGGTTGTTTAGATCCCCCTGGTGATGTTATTGGCCTCTGGGCCCACCAGAGGAGTAGAACTCATCGCATTTTTATTTCTAATGCAAACATTGGCACTTTTTTTTTGTAGTGAGCAGGGCTGGGGGTATTCAGGGAGAGTTGAAGTCTCCAGTTTGCTATTCAGCACAGGATCCAGCTGGCGGCATCCATCGATGGGACATAGTGCTTCCAGGGGAGAGCCTCCTGCACCCACCACAAACAGCCTCCAACTAGATCCATGTGAAAGGAGCAGAGTTATTTTTGAGTGGCAAGTTACATGGCTTAGCACTGGGTTTGCAGCAAGGTAAAAGAATGCTAATTTGGTCACCTACAGACTATTATGCACAAGGATTTTCTTCTTTTCCTTCCTAAATAACTCTGATGAAAAAGGATGCTTCACCATTACTGGTAGCATTATGGAAAATTAAGGGTTATTTGAAAACAAAAAACTATTCCTGTTGAATCTCCTTTTTGATGGTCATGTGGAGTTTCAATTATACACAATTTTTTTTGCATCTTTCATTGCCTTTGAGTGGAAATTTGCAGGATGTGCTGGAAAACCTCCAGTGATTGAAGACCTCCCTAAAGCCCTGATGTATTAAATCTTCACCAAGAAAACCCCCCACATTTATGTTGAAAATACAGAATGAACTGAGCCTTATTTATATGTTTTGTCACTTTTTCTCATTCTGGAAGGAAACCTAAACCAGCTGTAGGAAACATTGAGTGCTGCGCTGTTCTGCCTGCCTTCTATGGGTGGGAATTGGTTCTTTGATCTTCAGTTCAAAGGGGTTGAAAAGGCTGTTACTGCAAACTCCAGAGAATTTCCTTCTGCTTCTACATCATCTCTTGATTAACTCTGTGCTTCTGGGAAGGTGCTTGGTACCCATCCAACCAAAGAGCTGCTTGCACCTTGTGTAACATCTACTTCTGAGTGGGTGAAGCGATCTTCCAAATCACCATAACCTTCTTCCATGTCCTCCATGCTCAGTGAAGGAAGTCATCCTTCAACGCCCAGAAGAGCAGTAACATGAACAAAGTCTTGCAAACAAGCATTTGAGGCTACAGGCAAGACCTGGTCTTGTCCAATAAGACCTGCAGGCAGCCAAGCTGGCATCCCATTGCTGGCTGGGAAGCAAGCTGTGCCAGAGCAGAGGTGCTTTCTCCTCTGGATCCTTAATGACCTGGATGTCCCAAGTCCAATGTCACCAAATGATTTGTCCCCTGCCGAGAGACCTTCTCTTTTCAGGACTTGTAGGTTGTGGGCTTTTGCAACGCCACTGTTGTTAACCTAACGGAACATTTAAAGCAGGGAAGAAGGAGAGGAAATCATTAGCAGCTGCATTAACTTCTACCTTGCTTTTTATGTGCACAGCATTTGGTCCAATATCTCCTTGGATTCGAGCGACTCCTCCAGCGTGAGCTCATGAAACCGGTCCAGCAGTGGCATCAGCCAAAATCCTGGTTGTAATCCAGACTGCCGTTTTTTTCTCCTAATGAATTAATCAGTTGATTACATGAGTGTGATAGCTCGTTAGAGAGGTGCGTGGCAACCTTGGGAAGGAAGTCATTGGCTTTGCGTGGCCCGGGGGCCGTTACGTGGCAGGAGCGAGCTCCTTGGAGTATTGCGGCACCATATGTGTGGCTCTAATTAAGGGGAGTTGTTCCTGGGCTCCTTTGATCTCTGGAGAATGACTGGAGAACTTGGAATACTGTAAACCTTCACAAACTCGGAAGGAAAACTCAAAACAGCCCAAAGCAATTTCCCTTTAATCTAGTTTGTGGTGGCAGTGATGATTTTTGTTCTTTTTCATTTTAAAAGCTTCCACCCTATTTAGTGGTAGCTGCCGAGATAAAGGGACGAGTAATTTGGGAATTAGTTCCGGATGTTTGAGTTGTAGCTTTATTTTAGTAATCTGGGTCATTAATTTTGTTGAATAGCATGTTTGGATTTTCTTCCCCTGCGTGTGCAAAGCACGATTGCTCCCAGGGTATAAAGGGAATTCCAGCAGGAAAGGAAGCTTTCAAAGTCCTCTCCCCCTTAGGTGACCCTACAAAAACAAAGCCCATTTCTCTGTGGTTAGCTGGTGTGGACAGCAGGAGATGAGTGCTGGAGATGTGTGACTTGTGCTTCTGTTGCAGCCAGGGTCATGGGGCACACTGGGGAGGGACCTCACTGGAGCTGCCCCCACCAGAAAGCCAAGGGGCAGATTTAGGTCAGGGCTTAGGCTCTCAGATGTGACGAGAGCCTTTTAAAATGAGTAAGAGGAACTTGTAACATGATTAATGAGCAAAAGTGCAGTTTGGTAAAGCTGTTCAAGGAGTATTAATGAAAGGGGTGTTCTGAGAGGAAAAAAATGCTTTTGCTCAAGCCTTGGACTGCCCTGAACATTTGGAAACTGGGATATACCAGTAATCTCTCTATGCATGTTGCACATCCAAAGAGTCCCTGCAGATGAGTTGCAGGTCACTGCAAGCACACCTCCTTGCTGAGAAGAGCTGTCTGGAGCAAGGCTGGTGGCTGTGGCATGGACCAGGGAGTTGTGTCATGGGTGGCACAGCCAACAGCCCTTAGGCAGAGCATGGGGGTGCTGCCTGCACCCCTGTAAACAGGGCTGTGGATTTAAACCCTCCTCCAGCATTGATGGGATGGGGATGCAGCCGGTCTGGGATGCTGGTGCAAAGCTCAGGCTCCAATCTGCAGAGGATCCAGGTACTGGGGATCAAGCTCTGCTCTTCTCTCAGCTTGGCAATGGGTTGGGTAAATGGAGAACAGAGATCTGCAGCCCTGAGCAAAGGGAATGTTTGTAAACTCTGCAGGATTAAGGCTGGGAGTTTTTTTTCCCCCACTCTGCTTATGCAACATCAAGCAAAAAAAAGAGAGGACCCTTTTTTTCTGGTGCTAAGCCTTAGAAACATGGTCATTATTATAATGCAAGAGCAGGCAGAAGCACAAAACTGGCTGGATAGAGTTTTTCTGCTTATCCTGGTTTATGTTCTGCTGTTTATCCTGTTTATCCTCTCCTTGTTATCCTGGACTAGTTTGTCTTCTTGTAAATGCCAACCTATGACCCTTAAAAAGAAATCATCAGGAAGAAAACTTGCTGAGTGAGTCTTTTTTTTGCCTGTGGCAGTTGAACAAGCCCATCAGCTTATATAATATTAATATTTGTAAAAGCAAACCTACAGAGCTCATAAATCTTCCATAAAAGAGGGACAATATCTACATCTATTTTAAAGTGAAGCAGGTAAGTAGGTTCTAGGACAAAAGGGTATTGATACGGAATAAGTGGATAGATGAAAGAAATGAAATTGCCATTTTAATTTGCAAATTAGCTCTGCATAGGTGATACCAGAGGCTTCACTGCTGCTGGAAGCCAGTGTTTTGCTCTGGGTCATCATTTGGCTCTGGAGAGCCACAGTCCCTGGCTACTGCCACAGCAGCATCGCTCCTTGGTATTGTATTCGACTGGGTTAAGGAGTGAAAACAAGACCAACATTGAAGCAGGGCTGGTGTACAGAGGAGAGGAATTCATTATCATTCTTCCTAACTTTGTACCTTCTCCAAAAAGGAGGGAAAAGAAAAAGTGCAAAAAAAAAAAAGTTCTGTAGTTTTGGTATCTGTTAAGGCACATTTTTTAAGGCACAGCTCTGGCTCTTCTCCACTCTGCTGTGCCTCAGCAGTATGGGAACCTAGACAAGGATATAATAGAGTTTATTTTTAGCCAGCAAGGAAGCAATCTGTCCCCAAACATGTGCACAGAGCAGCTCCATGGAGGCTGATGTGTCACCATTAACACAGTCCCTTTTCAGAGGGAAACTGGGCTTTGAAGCCTTTACTTTAAGATCTCTTTTATTGCCTACCACCCATGGTGGTGTGGGAGTGGGAGGGGAAAATCAAACCATTTCAAGATTGTAGAGCTACATGGGAGCAAAAAACCTCTTCTTTTCTTGTTGTCCTCTCCTCTTGTCTTCCTCTCCTTGTTGTCCTCTCCTCTCTTTCCAATTTTTCTTCTTCTCTTGAGTTGTGTTGTCTGTGGGTGGCTGATCCCATGAGACTGCAGGGGATGGGGCATGGGCAGCACCCACAGAGCCTCTGTTCCTGGTGCCTTGGTCCTGAGAGTTGAACTTGTTGTGATGGCTTTTCTCTGCTGCTCAGGATGTGGCACAAGTCCCACCACCCAGACACGGGCAGGGTGGGATCTTATGCCCCATGACAATGTTTTGTCAGTAAACATCCTGTCTGGGGTTTTTAAGGGGGAATATATGTGCTTCTGCTCAGCCCTGAGCAGCATTGAGGGCTCTTGCAGGCAGCTGTGTTTCTCTGGTGCAGATGGATGGATGTCCTTGGACATTTTGGCCAAGCATGTCATTCTTCTTTCTTTTCTTTTTCTTTATTCTTGGCCCTGAGCACAATGGGAAGCCTTTCACTCTGTATTGCTTGGTGGTGGGGCTGGATCAGAAGATTCATCACAGGCTTAGTTCAGTCCCTCCAGCTTCCCCAAGACCAGCCCAGCAGCCCTCCGTGGTTGAGGTGAAGCAGAGTAGGGTATGGAATGCCCCAAAAAGTTCCCTGTGTGAGCAGACAGGACCAGTAGCTGGGAGAGAAGGAAATACAATTACAGGTGTTTCATAGATGAGGAAGTGGGGGCCAGAGACACAGTGAGGTGGTTCCCCACAGCAGCAGTTGGGATCCTGTGAATCCCAGACTGAGGTACGTACCCTGGGCCATGGCATGAGCCAGGTAGTGCAGCCACACTTGTTCCCAGCTCAGCTCAGAGCTGGGAGATGGTCAGACATTGACTCAGTCTGAATTTTTGGGGGAAGCATTTTTTCTTCCTTTTAAAACAGGGAGTTGCTGAAGCTGAATCTTCTCATGGGATTGGGTCAATTCATTTAGCACAGCACATTTTTAAGGGAAAGTTTTTGTCGTGCCAACTCAGGCAAGAAATATGTTCAAAG
The DNA here is from genome assembly GCA_013399015.1 of Galbula dea. Lineage (NCBI taxonomy): Eukaryota > Metazoa > Chordata > Aves > Piciformes > Galbulidae > Galbula > Galbula dea. The sequence continues at coordinate 1,542,082 of VWZX01004391.1, read as the reverse complement.
AATTTCAGCATTCAGCTCAAATCACTATTTCATTTAAACATTTTAAACTAATGAGAGTTGGCAAAATAGCTTTTTTTTATTTAAAAAAAAGTGAAAATAAGAAGGGAACATGTTGAAGTTATCTCAGTAGAAAATGTTGTCATATTTTGCATGGTGGAAGTTTATAAGTTTAGCTTTTGTTCTAATTAGGACAAGAAAATATCTGAAAAGCTTTCACAGAGCACACAGATAATTAGCCAGACAATTCCTCTTGGTCTTTCTCGTCTGCAAGTCTAGCTTCATTTTCTGTAATGAAATTTTCTGCCACAGCAAAGGTGGAATGTGAAAGTTCAGTATGATGGATCAGCTTTGCTTACAAGGAAAAAGGAAACTGGCCAGAACCTGTACACTGGAAAAGAGTTGAATGTGGACAATATCACAGAGGTCTCTAAATTTATGGAGACCCTGAGTAAGGCATGATAAACATGATGGCCTACATGAAAAATCATGCAGGAAAATCAGTGCTTGCAAGGTGGATCAGGTGAAGGGCTTGTCATATTTGTCCATTCCTTCCATCTTTTCTTCAGAAAGGCTCCCATTTGCTCTGGGATGTCCAGTTGTGTTTGTGCTCTTTCTGTCCATTAAGAAAGAGAGAGAAGATCCTGCCATGGCTGCAGCTGGAGCAGGAGGACCTTTGCTGGACCTCACCATTCCTTTGCTTTCCTCAGCCTTTAGCAGCCACCTCCAGCTCCAGGAGGACCTGAGCAATGCTGAGTTCTGTATATCTCTGGTGTAGTATTGGGTCCACTGCCCTTAGGGAATAAATGACACTGTCTCCATGGCCAAGGAAGAAACCAAATTAAACCCCACCATCCTCGGCAGCTGATGGGCCGGCTGCCGAGCTCCCTGTCACAGCCCATTTCTCACCAACAATCAAAGGCAAATTGTATCTCTAATTTCTGTCACAAATGTTTTGCCATGCAAAGGGACAAACAGGAGCAGGGAGGAGAGAGCACTTGGCCTGACCTTCAGCCTGGTGGCGAAGGAAGGCTGTGACCACACTAACGTGTGCTCCTAGTAAGGTGTTGGCAAGTGGAGTTGCATTGAGCAACAAGCAATGGCCAGATCTGCTGCTTTCTCTGGCTGTAGTAACAACTGACCCACCCTGCTAAAATAAGGCTGGGGAGGGAAGTGAACTGCTGCTGAGAAACCTGGCATGGGAGACCATGTTCCCCAGTGGAGAGCCACACCAAGCGTGGGGAGGTCTGTACTAAAGCTCCATAACTGTGGAATTGTTTAATTGAGCTTGCCAGAGAGAGGCTGGGCATGCTGTGGCATTCAGGGTGGCCACTGCAGGTGACACTGAGCTGAAAGACATTCAGCTTGTGGTGCTAAGCAGGTACTGGCTGCTGGCACCGATCAGACTACAATGAATTTGTGGCGTATTGACCGCGGTGGAAGTTGAGATCAATCTCAGTCTTCAAGAGGCTCAACAGATCGATGTTTCTTTGATACAGGTAAAGAAAATAGAGGGGAGATGTTTATGGCATTCCCTGCATGTGGCATTATTATTCTTTGTTGATCCTTCTGCTGAGGGAGAGGAGGGAGAGGGAAGGGAAGAAGGGATTCGGAAAGATAATTCACCAGACATTTAAAAAGCAGTTGGGAGAAGGAGATTTATGGCATTTTTTTTTCATCAGTTTTATTCTGAAATGAGGAAAAGAAAGATCTCCATAAAAATGTGTTGTCCTTTGAGAGACACATGCCTACCAAAGAGTGGTCTTGGGTTTAATGAGGTGCCCGTGGCAGGGTCCATGCTCACTTAGGCTTTTTTCAAAGAGGGAGATGTGGGTCCCAGGTCCCTGCCTGCTGTAAATGCTGTAAGGCAACTGGTAGGCACATAGAAATGCTGGAGAGGGAGGCACAGAGAGAAAAGCCATTTATTTTTCCTCTTAAATAAATCAGTTGGCCCTGTCCAGGGGCTGCAGATGACCGAGGTAAGCCAGTCCTGGCACTTCTTGTTCTGCTAGGGTGAGCACAACTCTGCTGATTTATACCCTTGAACAAATAATCCAAATTTGAGAACCCTGTTGCCATCATTAATGGGACTTTTTTACAGTGCCTTTTAAAAATCCTTTCTTTTTTTTCTTTAAATGATGATGGCCAACTGCCAGGAATGCTGGTGGTGTCAACCACAACACTGGCAACGGCCACATTTTAGGAGAAGGCTGTTGCAGGGTTTTTGCTCTGTTCATGGAACCTAAGACTTTGCAGCTGCAGCACTCATGTTGCCTGGGAATAGGGGGGAAAGGACCAAGCCAATGTCCCAGTGCACATGGTAGCCTACAAGGAAGTGGCTTGGCATTGCTCATCTCCATGGCGGTTTTCTCCAGAGGGCTCAGTTCTTTGTCAGTGCTGAGGTCATTCACCTTGGGTCTTGGATGATGGCATGGATCAGAGAGGGCCTGGAGACGTTATGGTTGGGTTTGTTTCCAATCAGAATCCTGGTGGTGTGAAGGTGAAGGTAAAACAAACCTCCCTAATAGAATCATATAGGTTGGAAAAGACCCTTAAGATCATCAAGTCCAACTGCTAACATCCTCAAACCATCAGAGTGCTTTGAGAGGACTCAGATCACAGGGTTGTCCTTGTCTCCACTTCCCAGCTCATCTCTACAGGGTGAAGGGAGCCTCTACCTAGCTGTTTGCACCCTTAATGCACTGCAAAATTCGGCCACCACAACCATGCATGGACTGGAAAGCCAAGCATGACTGGAAGGTCACAACAAGTCTACTAATGCCACAGCAGGATGATAATGTTGTGGCAGATCATTTGAAGGGACCCAGAGAGTAGATACAGCCCTGGTGCCAGCTTGGGGACACAGAGAGACTTGCAAAGGGTGCTTGGCCACAGAGAGGTTCCTCAGACTATCAGGGAAGAGGGAAGATCCCCTCCTCTCACCTCTCATGGGAAGCTGTGATCTTAACTGTGGTGCCCATGAGGTGCAGAAGAAGGCTTAAAGCCCAGTACAATATGGTCAGGGAGGTCTGATGGAGACAAAGTCGGGCAAAAGGCAGCTGTTCTGCAGCTTTGGTCAGAGGTCAGCAACATTCTTCCATTGAACCAGGGGACAATACCTAAGACCACTTGGGCTTCCACTTGGAAATGAGATCTTGAGGAAGGTAGCACTGCCTGGCCTTTATGACAGGCAGTTTTCCTACCCTGGCTGCTCTCAGCCCTGCAACAATTTTCCAGGAAGAACTGCCAGTGTCCGAGGGGAGAATCAAAGGTGCCTGTGTCACCCTGGGATTGGGGCTGTGCTGCCCCTGCTGTCAAAGATGGGCTATAGCTGGATGGGAAGATTGGGTTTCACCCTTGGAATGTGTGAAGGTCACAGATCCCGTTGCTGAAGTGATATGTACAGATCCATCCTGACACGTCTGCTTGTTAGCAGGCACCACACAGTGCCATGGGGAAGTCAGGTATAAACACGTCCATGGGAAAGGGATTTCCAAGTGCAATGGATGGGACATTTGGAGCATCTTTCCCTGTGTTCCTTCTTTTCCTTTTCTCATCCCTGTTCCTCCTTGTTTCACAGGACTGGCTGACGAAATTTGGGTATCTGCCACCTCCGGATCCTGTCACAGGACAGCTGCAGACGCAGGAGGAGCTCACCAAGGCCATCACTGCCATGCAGCTCTTCGGGGGGCTAGAGGCAACAGGGGTCCTAGGTCAGTAGCTCCTGTTCCCTCCTCTCTCTGGTGCAGAGGGATGCAGAGACAGCTCCTTGCAGGTCCAGGGATGAGACTGGGACTTGGTGCTGAGTTGTGGAGTAGCATCATCTCCAGGAAAATCTCATGTGGGGGTAACATATGGCCCAGTTTGCAGCTGTAAGAGTAATTACATGGCTCAGGTGCTTTGTTGCCTTGTGCTTTCAAGAACCTGAGGCAAGCAATTATTTTACCAGACCCACACACCCTTGGGGTTCCTGTTGTGCTTAAAATAACTCTTGGTGCGTACAAAAAAAAACAAAAAGAAAAAAATCAAGAGAAACTAAGGCTGATATGTTGTCCTGTTCAAAGGCTTAATTGCAGCATCACACTGAGTTGAAAAAAAACCACCTGATTAAGCCTGCTAATTTGTATATGTAGATAGTCTAGTTTCTTCACTACTGGGGCACAGCTCAGGGGAGGAAAGAAGATGGTGTCACATCTCTCCAGTGTTGCTTGCTTCTGCTCATGACACATAGAGCCACGAGGTGCCTGCAGAGCTGTCAGGTGTCTCCTTGGCTCTTGCCAAGCCACAGCAACTCCAGACACCTCTCTGGTTGCCCTCAGCTAGCTAAGAGGCTGTCACCCTCCCTGACAGCTCCAGTGGCCAGTGGGACAGGGCAGTGGTTGGCTTCTGCCTGATGTAGTGGCAGCATCTGGCTGTCAGGGAGCGGTTCCAGGCCAGGCTGAAGAGACCCAAGCTTTCCTGGTATGGCCAGGGTCATTCCTCTCAATGTCTTCATTGAGGGAAGGAGAAAGCCAGCATTATCCTGACCCTCAGAAGGGTGCCTGCCTGCTCTCTGCCCCTCCATGGTGTGCAGCCATGACCTCCTGCCTCGTGGCCAGCTTGCTTCCGCAGCTCGGGACAGAATTAACAAGAAGCTGCTAATTAGCAGGCTGGTCTCCAGCCATCCCAGTGCCCCTGGCAGCCCTCACCAGTCCCCTGGAGCTGCTGCTGCCTGAACAGCCACTGACTGCCTCCCATTGCTGGGAGTTTCCCTCTCCCCTCTTAATTGAGCATGTGCAATTATTTCTCTTCCACCTTGTCAGAAGCTACAGGAGCCCTGGAGCCGGGATTGCCTTTCAAATGCATCTGCCTTTTCGTTTTTTGGAAAGGGTGTTTGAAATAGGCCTGGAGGGCTGCCCTGGGCAGGCTGTGGACATGGGCTTGTGTATGAAAACAAAGTGTTTAAGTAAAAAGGTAATGTCAGCAGGGAAAATGAGTAAGAAACTTGTTTGCCTTCCAGCAGGTAAGAATGGGAGCTTCAAGCTTTCATTCAGCTTTAAAAATAAGGAAGAAGGAACAGGAACATTTCCCAAATGATCTCCTCTCTGAACAGATAGAGTTTGTTTACCTGTGAATGTCTCTCTGCTTTGCCAAGGGAATAATGGGGAATTCAGCAAGAGAGAACAAAACAGAATAATTAAAAGTTTACATTTTAAAATATAATCAAAGTTGACTACAGGTGGCTTTCCACACAAGTTTTCAAGATCTGTAAAGGGTCATGTAAGAGGTAACCTGCTGCATTTTCTCCTGAAATCCATAAAACTGTCCACTAACAGCAGAGGTAGCACCCAGCCCCCTTGGCTGTGGGGTGTCGTGGGCCCTTACCTCCTGGCAGCCCCAGCTGGTGTGTGCTTCGAAGAAATGGACTTTCAGCAGGAACTGGTGCTGTTGGTGGCTGCAGACATGGCATGGAAGGGGCTCAGTACCCCATGGGTTGCACCGTGGGTGATGCTGTGGCTAAGACCATGCCCTAGTGGCTCCCAGGCACTGCCTCTTGTTTCACTGTTGCATCCTTAGCACTTCCCTGCCTTTCTCCCTGTGCCACCTGGGATTTCTTAACCACCTTTCCAACGATTTCTGTTCTTTTTTAATAACCTTAGACGAAGCCACTCTGGAGCTGATGAAGACTCCTCGCTGCTCTCTGCCTGACCTCACGGCTGCGCAGACCAGGAGGAAGCGATTCGTGCAGGCTGTCACCAAGTGGAGCAAAAGGAACTTGTCTTGGAGGTAGGAATTCAACTTTCCCTGCTGAAATCCTTCAGTGAAGGGCTGATCCCACAAAGACCTGGGCTAAATGCAGCTTTGTGATGAGTTTCAGAGTGACATCTTAAAAAGTGTCCCTCTGTGCTCCTCAAACCCCATGGAATATTTATTTATACTCTTCTCCTGCCAATCCCAGCCTTAAAATCATAGAGTCATAGGATGTTTTGGGTCAGAAGGGACCTTAAAGATCATCTAATTCCAACCCTCCTGCCCTGGGCAGGGACATCTTCCACTAGACCAGGTTCCTTAAAGCCCCATCCAACCTGGCTTTGAACATTGCCAGGAATGGGGAAACCACAACCTCTCTGGGCAGCCTGTTCTCGTGTCTCATCACCCACCTTGACTTCTTGGACCTGCTTGACCACCAGCTGGGAATCTTGTGGATTTGGCCAGTGGGTTACCTGTGAGCTTTTTGCTGCACTGCAATGGATAGAGCATGTTTTCTTCTTGAGTTCATTGGGACTTTCTCAAGCAGCTGCCACAGACTTGGCTTCTTCTTTTGCCCCACCTGAGCCCAAGTGTTGGGAGCATTTTCTGGGTAAAGTCCTCCTAGTCCTTGCCTCAGGGGAGTATGTTTCACTTGATGTGGGGGACTAACACCTGTGGGTCACTCTGAACCTGTGACATGAAGGAGTTCAAGTCCAACTTCCAGAGACCCTGCAGTCATGCTGCAGGTCAGGGTTGGCAGACAAGCTGATGCCTGTCCCACCAAGACTTGTGCTTTTGGGGACTCCATTTTCCTCCTTCAAAGACCATGTACTGCAGTGATTTTTCCTCTAAGAAAGGTGAGCACCATGAGATCCTTGTACTAACCTGGAATGACATGTGGGTACTATGGAGAGATCTCCTTATTAATAATAAATTTCTCTTTGCTCCTGGCATAGTCCCTAGAGTGAGTCCACCTCCCACTGCAGTAACAAATCTTGACTTGTCTGTCACTGTTGAAACATGTTGAAACTGTGGCATTAGCAGGGGTTGGGTCCATGTTCCAGCAGGTCCCTCTGAGACTGTATTTTCAGAATAGATAAATATAATTCAGCTTCAGTGAGAAACAATTTTGACTCATGGATGGCTTCTTGTGGTGAAGTGACCCATTTAAAAGCTCAGCCTGTCCTCATCGACCAGCTCCATCCTGCTGGGTAAGAGGAATAAACCTCAGAGAGGAGAAAATTCCTTTGGGTGAAAGAAAACCCGCCCTGATGTCCTGTGAGCTGCCAGAACCAGTCCAGGGGTGATGACCTGTACACAGCCCTGACCTCAGCAGCTCCTCTGTGCATGGGCTGGACAAACCCAAGCTGTGTCCCATGGTGGGGCAGGCTCAGCAGCCAGGTGGCATGGTTAGGAGTTCAGTTCTGCAGGTACCACCAGGACTCTGGCCGTGCTGGCACTGTGTCTGCAGTCCCAGACTGGAGCAAAGCATGGAGGGGAAACAGGGTCTGGCAGTTCTGGTGGATACAGCCCTGGGATACCCCCACCTCCTACCCCTTTGGAAACTATGATGCTGCAGCAAAGACTGCCATGGAAAGGGGTTTATGGCTGAGACAACTTTATATGTGTGGCATAAAAAACTCCATCTCCTGACAAACTCATTTCTGCTTTTTATTTCTTTCATCCTTTCTAAGATCTTGGCTTTTGTTCAAGAAAGGGCTGTATTTTATAACTGGTGGTTGTACAAGCCAGCAGAATGCTATAGCATTATAGAAACTCCAGTATTTACATCCAACACTTGAGATTAAAGTAGCTTTTTTGAAACTGCCATGAAATCCTGCCAATAGAGACATAAAGTTTTACACACTTACCTTTTACACGTTGATCAAAGGTTTAAAAAAGAAAACAAACCCAAATTCTACTGTGTCATGCATTTGAAAATGGAATTAAAACCTCAACAATTGCAAGGGTGGAATAAATGTGTAAGCAAAGCTGGACAAAAGGATGACTTTGGGATAGGCACCAGCACTGATGGAGAAGGCAGAGTTTGGCAAACAGGATTTTATAGACATGCAGGTTGCTCGGGTTTCTTCTTGTCACCTTTGAGTACAGCTAGACTGTGAGGCTGGAAGCTCAGGGTGCTACAGGCTGCATCCTGCACAGTCCATGGTATAGCCTCAGAGCATCCCAGTATGGCCTTAGACACACATGCCTCATCACCATGCGAAATTTCCAGGACACTACAGCATATAAATCTTCTTTTCATGGGATTTTTAAATTACCATTACTTTATTGTTTCTGCATTTAGGTACCAGGACAGTTGGTGGCAGTGGGAGGGGTTTGGGATGCAGCTGGAGCAGTGTGCTGCGGATGCCCTCTGCTGGCATCAGTGCTGGGAGCTACCTGCAGCAAGTTCCCTTCTGTTTCCAGCCTGCTTTTGCTTTTGCTAATTTTGCTTTATTCTTTCTAGTTGTGCCCTGCAAAAGAGGAGTTCACAGCCAGCATCTCTGTCTCCTCCCAGGCACTCACTGTGTCCTTGCAGCCACAGAAAATGCAGTGTCAGGGCTGTTCCCCCTCTGCATGCTTTGAACTCCCCAGGGCAGGGGGAAGCCACTGAGCTCAGCTTTCTAAATTTACCAGTTCTTTTCTTGCTGAAGTCTCAGCTCAGTGCTGAACTGAGCTAACTTTCATCCATCTTTCGTTAAAGATGAGTCCCTGATGCCAATTCATCAAAGCTACAGTCTCTGAAACCGTGATGCTCAGGATGTGAGGTGCCAAGGCTGGAGCAAACGCAGGCAGCAGGGGAGCAGTGACATCTGTCAGTCACTGCCCAGCATCACCCGAGCACCCTGAGCCCACCTGCACAGGGGCACTGCCCAAGCTGAGATGTGGATTTACCAAGGCATGGAAGGGCAGCTGCTGGCAGGTACCACAGGGTAAAGGTGTGCAACTCAGTAACCCCTGGCACCATCCTCCCATCCTCACAATGGACCTGATTCTCCTGCTTTTCTGCCATGAGGACCTCCAGGCGCATGCCCAGCTGGACACAGGCAGCCATTGCCTGAAGGTGCTGGATACATGAGAGAGGCAGGACTGTAGTCTCCTACCCAGTGCAGAGCTGATTTAGGGCTGTCATAACACACTCATCAAAGGCAGCTGGGACCTTCACAGGAAGAGCCCCAGGTGGCTGGAGCAGAGTGCAGACAGCTGCCATGTTGGCATCCACCACCAGCAGGGGGGCTCAGTGGCTGGGGTGTGTGGTGAAGTACAGCAACCCCACTCTGGCAGCTCTCCCTGGAGCAACTGCTCTTCTCACAGCCCAAAAAGCAGCTGTGGAATTTGCTTTCACTCACCTCTTCTCCCCAGGATCAGTATCCCTGTACCAGCACCCATTGCTGGGCTGCAGGGAGCTGTCTGATGCTGTGTGTGTGTATTGAAGGGTTGGAGAAGGATTATGACCCCAAAATGTTCAATAATTCTTGAAAAGTGCTAGGAGAGGTGTGATGGAGACTGTAGACAGCCCCACTGCTTTCCTTTTGTGGCACTGGGGTGTTGTGGCAGTGTTGGGTTAGCACCAGATCAGGGTTGCCATCCCATGGCTTGTGCCATGGCTTGTGCCATGGGTGGCTGCAGGAGACTAGGAAAGCAATTTTGCCATGGCAGCAAGCATTCACTGTTTGAAAGTGTCCCTCCCCCAAACCCAGAAAAATCAATTTGGGTTTATCAGGCAATCCTTAGCCTGCCATGTTTGGTAGTTACCAGCATTTATTTTCTTTCTCTGTGGTTTCAGGGCTGCTGAGGGGAAGGAGTGCTTTCATGAACCAATTGATTTCTCATACATCACTGATACTCTTCCACCTTTGTCTTTAGAAGGAAAAAACCTAAAAAGGAACCCAGAAATGAAATAACCATTGGTGTGGGTGCCCCTCAATAGCAAACAGGCAGATCAGCCCTCTCTGGCCTCCAGTTATTAACCAGCTTGGACCCAAAACCTTTCTGGGATGGGACAAGGAAAGGAGGGGACCTGGGGGGACACATAAAGAACAGGCAGCAGCTGGGTGAAAGCTTTCATTTGGCTACGTGGCAGTGCTGCTGCCTGGGTGAGCTTTAGAAGCAGAGCTGAGATGTTCTCCTCAGCAGCCAGTTGTGCCACTTACAACCACACACTGGTCAGCAGCTGCTGTTTCAAGTGGTGCTGCTGATGTTGCCTTGTGCAGGGAGGACAGATGCTCCTCAGGATGTCCTAGTGGGTGGCTTTGCAGGGGGATGGGACCAGCCTTACAGCTCGGGGCAGTGTTGGTGCCTCTAAGCAGCTCTGTCCTCATCACCTTCCTGGTGACTTGGCAGGAGCTGTCTGGAGGAGAGAGCTTTCTCTCCAATTAGTGGCAGAAGACTTCTACCCGAGGTGGAAGCCCTCCAAGGGGTGTCTCAGGAGGGATTAACATCCAAGAGGAAGGGGCACTGCGCTCCGCTGGGCACCTAACTACCCTTTACTACAGATAATAATAGTGATAATCAAGGTAGGAGAAAGCTTATTTAGTCCTGTCTGCATCTGCATGATGCTAGAAATATGCCTCCTTTTCAGTGGAACTGGCTAATGCAATGCCAGTGAACATCCTGTCAGCATAATAGTCTTCTCCTAATCTCATTGAAAACAATTAGCAGAGCTCCAGCAATCAAATCAGATGCTGAATTGAAAAACCCTGATGGGATTCTCTTGGAAAAAAAAAAAAAAAGAAAAAAGAAAAAAGTGGTAATGAATAAAGGATGGGAGCTCTTTCCTTCACACCTGCAGCACATTAATAAAATGTGGGTCAGCTCAGAGGTGCAGGACCTTTTATAAGACATAAAATGAGCATTGATACTGTTTATACCTTAATCTAGTGCTCCTGGAGTCAGGGGCTGGCATGAATGGTAATGGTGTTTGTCTTTTTAGACAAGGCTTTTCATCCACTGTCCTTTTATAAGGGAGATCAGATTTATTATCCTCATTCTACAGCTGGAAGGGGAGGGAGAGGAAAGCAGCTCACACAGCCGAGCGGGGATAGAGGAGGGGAGAGCTGATAATGTCCCTGAATCCTCCTCCATGCCCTAGGCACCATGGATCTTGGAGACAGGTTGTAATTCCTGGGCTAAACATGGTGTGGTTTACAGGTATAAGGACTTGTTCAGTTGAGATTAAAGCAGCAAAGGGTTTACCTGAGTCCAGAGGAGTGTTGTGGAAAATGGAGACACCTAGTTAAAGAATACCTGGAGACCAGGTGGCCTCTTTTTGTACTGTAGAGGTTACCACCCAGCCACAGCCTCTTCTATAAATTAAAAATAGACTGAAAATTGTCTTTTCTATTCCCATGCTCATACTGGCTGCACTTCTTCTGTGCTGTTTTCTTTGCAAATGTGTTTTCTTTGAAGTTTTATGATTATCTGATGCTATGTGGATACTAACTCATTTAGATTAGTAGTTAAGGGCTTTCTTTGCCTAGAGTAGTTTAGAGATAGCAAAGGCATAGATATGAGGGATTTTTGTTCATCTGGCTGTGATGTGTTTTTCCTGATACACCCATCCCATTTCCCCCCATCTCTAGGATGGAGTTTCCAAGCTCTTCACAGAAACTGTTTGTGAGATTTCTGCTTGTTCTTTTGAGTCCTGTTTTGTTTTGTCCTGGATTTAGCCATCACTAGTTTTGCCCATGTCAGAAGGAGCTACCCACCTTGGGCAGTGTCTCTGAGGGTGTGGGATTTGTGCAGGTATGTGGGAAAGCCAAAGCATCCAACCTCAGTCAGTGGTTTGTTGCTGCTCCCCTTCTGTGATCCATGGTGTCTCCCAGTACCCAAATCTCTACTTGTAGAGATGAGGTCCCTTTCTGACACCTGTAATTACATCTAGAGGTTTAGCTGGGTCATTCCTTCACACTGGTGCTGGGCAGTGGTGTAATGCTGAACAATGCTCTCCCAGCTGTATTATGCAGGAGGGGAAGTGAGGTGAACATAATTGTTGCTTCAGCCTTTAAAAACCTGTGAAGCCATGAATATTTCATTAACACTTTGGTTGGTGTGCTGGTACACAAGGAATAAAGTATCCATTATTACTGGGGTAGAGCTGGCCAGAAATTTTCCAGTAGAATTGTTTTCTGTCAATAATTACTCAGTCAATGGAAGATTTTCCTAGAGTGTGTTTATTTTTATCAAGATTGTCAATGAAAGATTATCTAAACATACCCTCTTAGAAGCCAAGGAGCTTTGTTGCATCTTTGTCTTTTCACCTCCTCTGTTAAATCAACAATATAGTAGGAATTTTTTTTCAAGGTTTGGTTAGACATGGGAACATTGCTTTTATTTTTTTTGTTCATTCCAGATCAGACCAAAAGGGAGTTGTTAATTGTCCAGCTGCAGGGCAAACACCAGCACACACCTGGTCCCTCCTGGCTTCTCTTCCAGGGCAAGGCAGAGCTGGAGACCAAGGGATGCAGTGTTGATACAACCATAATAGCTCTCTGAGGTGTTTAAAAGAAGGTATAGATGTGGTGCTGAGGAACATGGTATAGTGGCATGGTGGTGATATGCTGACAGTTGAACTTGATGATCTTGGAGGTCTCTTCAACCTTAATGATTCTGTGATTCTGTGATGGGTGCACTAGTGTCAAAGCAAGGCAAGAGCTGCTCGACTACAGTACTCCATCAGATAGCCCATCCCCAGCATGCATTAGGCTGGAGGCATTTTGAATGTGATTTACATAAAATATATCCTTTCCTCTTCCTCCTCATTATGGATTTCAGCCTCAGAGATTGCTGGCAGTGCCCTGGTTTCAGACTATATTTTATCCTTCCAGCAGACAGACTGGGAAATATATGGAGGCAGCAAATCCACACTGGATTTCTGTGTGTGTGTGGTAAGAATTATTATCCTGCTGTTTGTTGCAGGAAAACTAATGGATCTGCATGTGCTGCAAAGGCTGCAGAAGTCAATCATCTTTGCATATTTGGGTTGCACTTGGAATGAATGAGTGTTGAGAAAATAATTGTCAATAGGTCTGAAAGGGAGCTTGCTAAAAAAGAAAAATGAACAAGCTCTGGAAGGGGACTCATGGCATTGGCATTTCCAAGGCTGGGCAAAGGTAGTCCTGGGCATTGGCAGCACTTTGTGGGTGAAGTGTGGCTCTGAGGCTTTCTGCCACCTGGTACAGCAGGATCAGGAGGAATCTGGGTTCAAGTCTTGGTTGTGTTTCACACACATAGGATGTTTCATGCTCTGGTGGGCAAGACTGGCTCAGTATTTCCAGAAGACCCAAACTTGGTCTCTGAAATCCTCATAGCTCTGGAATCAATGTGATTCAGAGACTTAAAAGACAGATCTATAAAGGGTGTTAGGGCACTTTGGAGAGGTGTTAAGAGCTATGGAGGCCTCACCAAGATTTTATGACACCAGGCACCTGCACAGTCCTTCCTGGTGGTCCCCAGAGAAGATATTTCATGCTGCTGACCTATCCTCTTTTTTTGCCCTCTCCATTTCAGAGTTCGCACCTTCCCAAAGGAGTCCCACCTGGGCCATGACACAGTCCGAGCCCTCATGTACTATGCCCTGAAGGTCTGGAGTGACATTACCCCACTGAATTTCCATGAAGTGGCAGGAAACAATGCTGACATCCAGATAGACTTCTCCAAGGCAGACCACAATGATGGCTATCCCTTTGATGGGCCTGGTGGGACAGTGGCCCATGCTTTCTTCCCTGGAGACCATCACACGGCAGGAGACACTCATTTCGACGATGATGAGTATTGGACCTTCCGATCATCAGGTAGGTCAAGGTGGAAGAGCTGCAGCCAAACACAAGGCTCCCAGTTTCCCTCTTCTGCTCTGATGCTTAGAGTGGTTTAGCCTCTGCTATGCCTTGGGGACCCCAACACCTTCTTCTAGTTCCACCCTCAATTTTGCTAGCAAAATGACAACAGCCAGTGTTGAGGACCTTCTCTGTTCCTGGAAGCCTCAATGGCATCTTCATGTTTCTCCCCATCATGCTGGCAGTTGCACAGCTCCCCATTGCCCAGTCCCTGTCTCTTCTAGGACCTGGAAGGTCACAGGTTGGGTTTGTGGCTGTTGGAGCTCTTGGGGGGGGGGGGTGCATTCTCCAGCTTTGGCAACTTTTGGGTGTAAGTTGACCTGCCTGTAAAGGGCTCTGTGGCCTGCAGGGGAACATCTCCCTGTGAATGCCAGGCTTTTCCTGCCAACTCCTGTCCCTTACCTGACTCAGGGTGGTTACAAGTTACAGTTTTATTCTTTTAATTTTTATTTCCTCTCATCTGGCTAGAGCAGAGTTTTAAGAAACAGAGGGACTTTCAGAAGCAAGTGTTCCTCAGCTGCACAAGCCATCTGTGGGGGTCAGATCCCCAACTTTGCATCAGGCATGTTTTGACAGTGTGTCTCCTCTGCAGTCACTAGCTGCTAATTTACTTGTCACACCACCTCCTCCACCAGCATCCCAGTGGGCTCCTGCTGCTTCAGCTTAATGATTTCATTTAGATCTAATCATCTTATCTGAAACCAGCTAATACCTCCTTTATCCCACCCCTCTCCTCCCTGACCACCAGCTGACCTCCATCCATCCCTGCTGAGTGTTCACAGGCAAGAGTGTTCAGCAGACATGCTGGAGGAGGTCTGAGCTTAAGGCTAAAGGTCTGCCCAGTCTGATTCTTCAGGATTCAGCAAATTCCTGGATTCATTCTGCTATGTAACCTCAACTGATCTGTCTTTTGAGGAGGGGAAAAAAGCAGCAGCTCTGCTCTGCAGACATACAGGGCAGAGACAAGCGCTGAGGTCCAGTAGCTTGATGTAGCAGACGTGTTTTGTGATGAAGTAAGGAGTGGTGCTCATTTGGCAGCTGGTGGTTGAGAACCCTCCTTGTGAATCAGGCTCATGTGGAGGAACGAGCTCCAGGCTGGTGGCCCCACAGGGAGGATCCCTCCAAGCATCGCTGAAGTATGAGGGGATGGGCCTGACAGCAAGAAAGCTGCCCTCTAGTTTGAAGGTCTTGCAGCTATCCAAGCTTCATCTTTTATTTATTTTGTTCTCTCTAGTGATTCAAAAATAACAACTTGGTAGGTGATATAAAAATATCCCCAAGGTTGTCAGTTTTGCATTAAAATGTCAGAAAGCATACGTCTTGTTCTCCCCTAGTGCCAGGGAAAACAGCACAGGTTATAAAAATCCAGCTGTTTACAGGCACTGTAAATAATAGTCATCAAGGGAAAAACAGAATTCAGCAAAAATAGCCACCTCAACACCCCAAACCCTGTGGGGAATGCTAAGGACTGTGCAGGATCAGCCATGGCTGCTTCTGCATGACATCTCCATTGGTGCCAGTCATGGTTCAGGGAACTTGGGGCTCCCCTGAGCTCCTTGAAGACCTTTCTGACCTCTCTGCCTTTTCATCACAATACTTGCAACCATGATCTTTGTAAGAACTATACTTAAAACCATTGCTGCCTTCTGGTATTGCTCTGCAGGGTAAGGGCAGCAATTGCGTGGATACTTGGCCCAGCTGATCTGGGGCTGGGTGGTAGAGATGCACCAAACAGGATCAGTACTGTATGGCTCCTGGGAGTAGTTCCTCCTTTGCTTTGGCAGCAGTGCTGTAGTTTTGGATTGGACATTAAGTCCTATTTAGAACTGACCTGAATATCTGAGGCTCTGGAGAGCATGGGATGGCTCTGTGTGTGGGTGTGGAAATAAGGACATTTGGGGAAAGAGAATGGAGTAGAGATAGCCCAGTCTGTGGAAAATTTGTCATCAAAAGAGGTATCAGTTTTCAATAGAGTCTCCCTGAAGCCCAGTGTGGAGTGTGGGGATCAAAGTGTTTGCCTTAGGGAGCAGACCCTGGAGCTGCAGCCAGCACAAGGTGTGGAAATGGAAAGATGAGACATAGTCACCTGCCTGTTCTGCCATTTCCTCTCAGGACAGCAGTTAGGTGAGCAGGGTTGGTGGTCAATGAGCAGGTGAACAGCTCTGCAGTCATGTGTGTGCAAGAAGGTGTTCGTGGTGGATTTGGCCAGAGCAGCAGCATTGTGCAGGCAGAGAAAGCCCAGCAGAGGCCCATGGGCAGGCAAGCACTGCTGGGAGATCACTGGTTCCTTGGCACATGGCTTTGCTCGTTATCACAGGCTTGGATGAGCTTCTGGCTGGCTAGCGGCTGCAGAAGCTTGGTGTTCTGGGCATCACAAAGACTGTGTCAGCAGCTGCTGCAGGGCAGACATGAGAGATGGGAGATGACTGCTCTGGCCCAGCTCCTGCAGTGCCAGTTAGCAGGGATGATGGATGCTTGCACCCAGTTTGGTGCCTCAGCCACTTGTCCAGCTCTTTCTCGGGTGCCATTGGTGATCTGGCAATGAGAGGAGAGATCCCCAGGCTTGTGTAGGGCTGCGGGACTCGCTCTGTGAGCTGATGTCTGGCTAGCTTTCCATTTTCATGTGATACACTTCAGTTTCCTTTTTCCAACTGGAGAAAAATGTCTTTTTCAAGCTACACTTATTCCAAAGCTTTTCTTTCCAGCTTATCCAACATATATCTACGCTTTCCCATACATCCCACCCAAATCCCCAAAAGACAATCAGTGTGTAGTGGCTTTTATTTCAATTTTGTCTTTACTTCCAGATGCTCATGGGATGGACCTATTTGCTGTAGCTGTCCATGAATTTGGCCATGCCATTGGCTTGACTCACATCTCTGCCATAGAGTCTATCATGAGACCTTACTACCAAGGTCCAGTGGGAGATCCTCTGAAGTATGACCTACCTTATGAGGACAAAGTCCGAATCTGGCAGCTCTACGGTAAGTTTGTGTCCCTCCCCCAGCTGTGGCCTATTTCTGCCATGGGACATGCTGGAATAACTCTTTTCTGGGGTGAGTGGAGAGCTGGTGAGGATGGTGTACCCCTCTACTGCTTCTTTGTCTTTACATATAGGAGTCAGGGAATCTGTGTCCCCCACAGCCAAGCCTGAAGTAAGCAAAAGCGATGACCATCCTGTCCTACCAGAGCTGCCAGAGAACCGCTCCACTGTCCCGTAAGTCAAGCTCGTTCCTTTTCAACTGTCGTTGATGTTCCTGCAAAGGACAACTACTAGTGAAGCTCCACTCAAGCACCAGTATCTTGCCTGCTGACTCTGGCTTTGGTATTTCCCTCTGGACCTCTTGTCATCTGGAAAAAAACACACACACACACATAGAAGTGCCTCTTCTTCTTCACGTCTCCTGATCATCTCCTGCATACGCTGTTGCTTTTTCCAAGCAATCTGTCTTCAGACTGACCAGCCAGCCCACAGCTGAAGTGCCTAAGAGCAGGAACAAGTAATAGATTCTATCTACCCCTCAGCTAATTTTTATCATTCAAGGCACATCCAGAAATTCTGTATCATCTTGGAATGTTTTGCATTTCCCTAAGACTCAAAAATCTATTTGTCTTTGTGGAAATTTGTCCCCATCACCCTTTGGTGAACTCATCCTTGCTGAAATTTTAATCAAACTTCCTCTGCAGTGTCCTGATTTGTAGAAGCATAACTTACCTAAATTTTGCCATGGTGAGCAACTCCCTAATGTACTTGTGGGGGTGAATATTGGAACAAGTGGACTGACAGCCTGACTCCAACGCAGGTTTGAATTGGCAAAGGGCTGCTTACACTAAGTGTTATAAAGCAACCAGTGTGCCCTCATTAAGGGAGGTTCTGGATCTAGCTCATTAATAAACGTTGGAGTTACCAAATTGGCTTACTACTAGGGCAGCAGGACAGTTAAAAGAGGAAGGGATGATAGACAAGAAGGCAGGAGGTCGTGGCCACATGTATTTTTTCCAGATGCCAGCAGCACCCCAGATGAGAACAGTAGAGATGAAGCAGGTCACCTTTGCCTCCTGGTCTGACATCATCTAGGGTTTGACCTTGAGGAAGTCATCTCATATCTCTGCGCCTCAGTGCCCCATCTGCAAGGAAGGGATAACAGCACACTGAAGCATGAACAACCAGATTATTCCTATAGTAATGGGACCAAGATGAATATAAACTAGAAAAAATATCCCTGTGCTGCAGTTCCTTTTCCACTTCAGCACCTTTTTCACCCCACTTTGCCCTGCTTAGTGTGGTGCCCACAGTACAGAGGTGCTGAGCACCTGCTCTTTGTGGAGGTCACCCAGCTGCCAGAGGTTGTAGGAAGGCTATGATGGTCCTAAGACACCCTTTTCCTTGAAGATATTGAACACAGTTAGTTATCTTTCTTCCCATGTAGGTTCTAATGGAGTTTGTCCACAAAGCTCCGTGTGGATGTGTTTTAACCTAGAGACAAGAGCATTGTCTTGCATCAGCAGCAGGCAGAGCAGGACGCTTGTTCATGTCAAACCCTTTCTTCCTGCCCCATGTTATGCCTGAGAGTATGGATGGGGTTCACCTCCACAGCTGTTGTTCTGTGCCTGAAGAGGTCTATGAAGCTGGTGCTGACAGCCCATCACAATTCTTCTATCAGCAAATTAGATTTATGCTTCTCTGTCACTCACAGCAGCTTTTCTGTCCATGTTCCCAGCATCCTCTCCTTGTCCTCCATCAATCATCGTTTCTTACATGAGCTTCACAATGCTTTTGGTCCTTCATCCTCTGTACCTTCCCCACCCACCCAGTTAAAAGCAGCACAGTACCTCAGCTGTGGCTTGCCAGTTGGCTTTCACCACATTTCACGTGGCAATGTGTCACATGTGGCATCATTTCCCTGTGTTTGGTCTCATCTGCTTTCTGCTTTGCAGCTCTGTCACCTCTCACTGGCGTTTCAGAGCTCAACATCCTCAGCCACTGGAGCGAGATGCTGCTTGGCCCTTATCCACCACATGTCCTGCTGCCCAGGGGCAGCAAGCTGAGCTGTGCTGTGCTGCTGCAGAGCTGTAAGCCAGCCCTGCCCTCTCCAGTTAGGCTTGCTGGTAGATGTAGAGCACGTCCCCACCTGACTCCCATTGGTGGTCTCCAGAGGCCCAGGCAGCATGCCTACTGCAAAGCTCTCTTCAGGCTGTGGGTTGCCCAAGCTTGCTTTGGAAATCCCCATGCATGTGAAATGACAGATAGATGCAGCCTGTGGTCTTGTTGGGGGCTCTGAAGGCAGAGGGGATGTGATTCATGGGATGGAGGACACATCCTCTTGCTGCCCACCTGGGCTGTGCTCACCTGAGCATCTTTCCACAGGCTCAGGCGGGATGTGCCCAACAGATGCAACACTCACTTCGATGCGGTGGCCCAGATCAGGGGAGAGGCTTTCTTCTTCAAAGGTAAGTGCCTGCCTCCAGCAGTCTTTGCATGTGTCACCCTTTGGGGATGTTGGTGTGACAGTGCAAAGCTGCAGCAACAGTTGGACATGCTGGGGCAGGCAATGAGGACAAGTTGTTTCCAAGTTTGCAGGCTGCAGGGCCTGCAGACCCAGGGAGGTGTCTCATGTGCTGCTGACTACATCTGGCTCAAATCAAAGGTCTTAGACCTTCAATCAGCCCACTAAGGCTGAGGATGGATGCTAAGGGAATTGTTAGGTGCATGCAGATCCTACCTCCAGTGCAGAAGGAAACACCCAGCTGGTGCCCAGTCTGTCATAGGACAGCCAAGGAGGTACCCACACAGCTGATGGCTGGGGACACACAATGGCACTGTTGGGGGACAGGCAGAGATCACAGCTAAGTGAGGGAGGAGGAGGAGGAGAAGGGATGTGCTAGAGCTATCCCTAAGGCTGTGCAACAAATTGACCATTTCTTTTATCCAAAAAGAAAGACAAAATCAGTGAAACTGAAACACAATCTATTTTAAAATTATAAAAATGAGTATTTGTAAACCCAACACATAATTAACCTGTGGAACCTGCAGCCAATAGCAGTTGGGCAATGTGAGAGTTGAGGTGGATGGTTTGGAAGAGGAGACCAGAGGAGAGATGGTTCAGAAGAGGAGACCAGAGGAGCATTTGCAAGCTGTACCAGTGGCAACAAACTCTCCTGCCCACCATGGTTCACTCGCAGTGCAGCATCCACAAGGGACATGTGTCCTAGCACCAGGGTAGGCACGTGTCCATGTGGTGCATCCCAGGGTTTAACACTTCCCTCTGAAGTGGCCAGGCTGGTGGCAGTCCAACGTGGTAACTTCGTACTGCACTGTCCAAGTGAAGAAATCAAATCTAACATCCATGCTATCAAAATATCTGGGTCAAACCAAGGATGAGGAGAGCAACAACAGTTCTCCCTGAATTTTTCCTGGATGCCTCCAACTTTCCTTTCCTCCCACACTTCACCTTCCCTACTGCTTCTTGCTGTGCATGGCTCAAAGACAACATGTGAAGGATTGTAGAGCTGTCTCATTCTTTGTCAGCAAGCACTTGCTGGCAGTATGTGCCTCGTGTGCCTGGCTGTCGACAGGGATCCCACTGGTGCCTTCTCAGCTGTACAGGACCCACGTAGGCTGGACTCTGGGCTTTCTTTCCCACCTTTTCTAGATGGAAGAATGCCCACTAGGCACTTGTTCCCATCCCTGGCCGTTGTTTGGTGACCCCAAAGCCATCCAGCAGGGAAGCAGAAGTGTCTCCACCCAGGGACTAGAAGCAGCATATAACCCATCTGAGTATCACAGGGTGAGTCTCAGGTCACAAGCAAGAACAGCAAAAGGCCTCCAGAGAATTCAATGTCGTCTGTGCCCTTGAGGGAGCACAATATGGAAGCTGTTCCCCTGCAGTATTTGCTCAGATGTCAGCTCCAAAAAGCTGCAGTGAAGAAGGGAAAATAAGAGACAAGAACTGGTGTCTAGCATAAATGGATGTCTGTTGTCCAGAGGGGAAAAAAGCCAGATGAAAAGTAAAGAGAAATCTGTCTGAATATCTATTTTTGGATATATTTATTGTGGGCCAAAATGCAAATGTAAAGAGCACAGTGTCAGAGGGTGCCAGCTGCACAGCTGCCTCTGGAGCCCAGCACCTCCCTCAGAGCCTCCATCGCTGCCTCCAAACTGTCCTGGGCACCGAGGAGCAGAGATGTCACCTCTGAGGCAGGATTTTAATGACCTTGAGTGATAAGCTCCCTCCATGGATGAACACTTTGTTCAGTTCTGGCCCAGCTGGTTCCCTAGCTGCAGGGCAGCACTCCCACCACAGGGGCACTGGGACCAGACCTCACCAGCACTCCCAGGTTTGTCCTGTTGAAGGCAATGGTGAGTTCTCCACGCCTGCTTTGATTGAAGCTCATGAAGTTTTTAACCTCCTTTGGCTGGTGTGTGTCTGCACAATGCCTGCAGCCACCTCACCAGAGGCAGGCAAAGTGTGGGGAGCACAGTGGAGAGTGTGATACACAGCTGGGATCAAAACCAGCTGGTATTGAAGATGGCCTCAGCCCATCATCCCTATCCAATGAGAGGCTCAGGACAGCGGGACTTCACACTTGGCTTTCCTGCTGCCCACCTTGCCAGCTCAGCAGGTGGTTTGAAATCAGGTTTTTGAAGCAAACATGGAGTTGGGGAGGGTTATTTTATTTTGTTCTATTTCTGCATGCTAATGGCAGCAGTTCCCCCCTGGATCTGGCTTTGGCTGATGATCATGCAAGCAACCACAGCACTTTGGCAAGCAGGTTTGGCCATGACAAAACCTGAGCAGGACAGACTGGGGCTGTTGTGTTAACAATTCCTTGCTACTTAATTGCTCTATTTATTTTTTTTTTCCTTTTCCTGATAGCTTATCAAAGCCCAACCAAACCAACCAACAGCCCAGGCTATGCCTGACTTTGAGGGTAGATTTAAAGCTTGCTTACTGCAGTTGCACACCTACTGAGCCCACTGCTGGCAAAGGATTGGAACATCAAAAGCACTGGAGCTTCTCTCCTTGTCTCAAATGAGCCCAGGGCACTCTGAAGTTCAGATACTTATCTCCTAAATAAGGAGTTATGTTGAGCTGTGTTTCTTGTTAAAAAAAAAAAGTGAAAATCTGCCTTTGTCTAGTGCATCTCTAATTAGAGATGCAGGGATCATCTTTATTTAATTACATATGTTTCCATTGATGTACAATGGCCACCAAATTTGAATCCTGTTTTTTTTTAATGTTCTTAAAAAGAATCTGTAATTATGGCAATTCCTACCACATTTGAATGTATTATTCATTTGTGGGTTTCAGTCAGATAGAGCCAATATGCAAACTGGAGCAGAAGAACAAGAATATAATATAAATCCTTATAATTAAAATAAACCTCCCTCTCTGCAGATGTTTAAGTGTTAGAGTTTTGCCTCCTGCATTATTAGGCTAAGATCCAATTTCCATAAAATTTTAAGAGATGGTGTCACACAATCTGCCAGCTCTGGAGAAAGGGCTGAGTGTCATGAATATAAATCTGCAAATGCCTCTTTAGTTTCTGTTGCTTCTCTCCCCTGGGGAATCCATGCAAAAGCAGATATAAATAATGTGCAGTAATTTCTATCAGGCAATAACAAATATGAGACAAAGCTGAGAGCTGGGTCATAGACCTCTTGTTCAGATCTCACTGTGTGGAGATCTCCAGGGAAAACACAGCACAAAGTGTGCTGCAGAAACTCATGCTGAGAATCATAGGGATAGTGCAGAGAGTCAGGCTTTGAGTTGCCTCTAAAATCATTCACAATATTTGGGAATTGCCACGTAAGGCTCCTTTCTCAGGAGAAAGTTTGACATCCTTCCCACCAAGGACAAACCTGTTTCCTTTTCCATTACCCAAAATGTTCCAGAAAGAGCCCAAGCCACGCTCTTTTCTAGCTGGGGCAGTGCTGCTGCAGGTGCTGGAAGTGTGTTTGCTTACACCATGGTACGTTTGGGGTTCTGCAGCCTGGAGAAAAAGGCTCCAGGGAGACCTTATTGCAGCCTTTCAGTACTTAAAGGAGCCTGTGAGAAAGATGGGGACAGACTTTTTAGCAGGACCTGCTGGGACAGGACAAGGGGTGATGGTTTGAAACTAAAAGAGGAGAGGTTTAGATTAGACAGAAGGAAGAAATTTTTTACAATGAGGGTGGCAAAACGCTGGCCCAGATTGCCTAGAAAGCTGGAAACATTCCAGGTCTGTTTGGACAGTGCTCTGAGCAACCTGATCTAGTTGAAAATGTCCCTGATCCCTGTAAAGGTGTTGGTCTAGATGACCTTTAAAAGTCCCTTCCAACCCAAAACATTCTGTGATGCTATGATTCAACATTCAGCCCCTGGGAGGACTGCAGGACCAAGGTTCTTTGCTTATCCTACACCTCTAGATGGTACCAAACTCCTTATTTGTGCCTCCTTCCCCACCTCAGCCCCTTTCAGTTCTATTAATATAGTTTCCTCCTCTATTTTCTTACTCCCTTTCTTCATTAGAAGAACTCTCTGGTATTTCCATGTTCGATCATAACTTCATCCACATTTCTCAGTATGAAAGCAGCTGAGTATTCTGTGTGCAGGAACTTTGGGTGCTCCAGGAGGGGAAAAATAGGGATGTTTCTCTGGAGATTCTTAAGGCTGCTGGTGCCTGGTGTAGCTTCAGCCACAGCCTGGTCCTTCCCTCTCCCAGGAGGTCCTGTGCAGAGCAGGGAGGGAGAAGATGAAAGGTTCCTCCTGCCTTCACCAGCTCAGCAGTGCAGCTTCACACCATGGCCAGGAGTTACAACAACTTTAGTGCAATGTCTAGAGGATTATTCTGATCCCAAAGAGGGGGATTTCTTCTAATGGCTGCCAGAAACAGAAAGCCCTAGCAGCTGCTGCTGGAAAGCAGGATGCCTCTAATTTAGAGCTCCCATCTCACGCACTCTGCTTTCTGCTGCTGCCACATGCCCAGCACTCATCTCCCCAGCCCAGGTGGGTTGCAGTGTGCTTCAGTAATGTCCAGTCTGTTCCTCCAGGCAAGTACTTCTGGAGACTGACTCGCAATAAGCACTTGGTCTCCCTCCAGCCGGCTCAGATTCACCGTTTCTGGCGGGGTTTGCCACTCAACCTGGACAGCCTGGATGCGGTCTATGAGAGAACCAGCGATCACAAGATCGTCTTCTTCAAAGGTGAGAGCAATAACACACATCTCCCCAGTGTAGAGCCCAGTGCCAAAGCACCTTGGCAGCATTTTGACCTCTCCTGCAGGCAGGAGACAACAGCATCAGCTGCTGAGCATCTCTTGTGGCAGGTCCAAGACCTGTTGTCCACAAGCAAGGGCAGGAGAAACCAGCTCTCAGACAGAGCAGGCAAAACGTAGCAGTCATGTTACCCAGAAAATGAGGGAGATGTCATTGAAGAACAGCTTTATCCAAAGGTAACTGAAACCTTAGCATTTCAAGAATGAAATAAAAGCAGGAACCACCCACCCACACACTTTACAGATTTTCTGATCCTTCTTTGACCTTTTCTCTTTTTAGTACTTGTTACTGAGAAAATGTCACAGCAGAGGGGACAAAAATGAAACCTGTAGAGCTTGGTTTTGCTAATTATATCTCTGTTACTATTTTTTTTTTCTTAAAGTAAGTGGTATAGTCCTCTCAGTTTAAAACAACTTGCAAGTTTTTTCAGAAGAGCTGGAGGAAAGAGATTAACTCTTGGCTGCTATATACATGTCCAAGTGCCCCATAAACATCTGCCCATGCTGGTTAGCTGTTACGCATGTGCTGAATGTCACCCAAGCCCCTGGCAGGCACCAGCTCTAGCTTTGTAGAAGTTGTACACTTGAAGAGCTAAATGCCTCCCAGCCCTCCATGCTTCCTGACTGGATAATGCTTTTTTTACCTCTACTGTGCTGCTCCTAGGGTGGTGCAATTATTGGTTTCAGAAGTGCTGCACCAGGTAGTAATAATTGGGGTTCAGTTCCTCCAGTGAGGCTGGAGGAACAGCTCACCTCCTGCACAAGCCTCTGCTCTTGCAGAAGCTGGAGTGTGGAAACCCTTAGGCCTGGCACCAGACCCTCCCAGTCAGGTCTGCAGACCACAGCAGCACTCTCTCACTGCCTTCCCTTCTTCCCTTCCCTCACTGCTCGGGACAGACAGACAGACAGACAGACAGACAGACAGCAGCTCAGGGCCAGATGCTGCTCCTGGCTGCTCATGAGGCCTGAATTACAGCTGCTGTAGCTGCAAGGCACAGCACTCCGTGGTCACGCCTGATGTCTCTGTTAGTCCTGCCTAGGTCCTAAGATTAAACTCCAGATTTTCCTTCCAGCTATAAACTACTGCCTCATTCTCTCCCTCCAGTGCTGTTTCATTGATCCCTGGACAGAAACCAAAGCACACAAATTACTTTAGCCTCTAAGGTCCTGCTGCTGATACATGGGCATGTATTTAAGTGCCTCTTCAGATTTTCTAGAAAACAGGGGACGAAAAAGCCTGATCTTTAAAACAGGCTATGTGATACCTAAAAGGACACTGCAGGTTCCCAAAGAGACTTTGTACAAACAGAAGGATTGTCCCAGTGGTTAGAGGATTACATAGGAACTGAGGGAGCTGGGTTCATTTTCTTCTTCCACCACAGACCAGGGACCAGTCATGTTGTGCTTCATTTTTATCAAAAAAAGAAACCCAAAACCATAGTGGCAGTTCTCTCCTGCCTAGTGTAGGGCCAGGGGGATGGCTGTGTAGGACACTTGAAGAGCAGCTCACTGCTCAGATGGGATTTGTCCAGCTGCTGTGCATCCTCCTTAGAACCCTTAAAATCCACAGGTTCTTCAGTCTAGCTGGCTCTCAAAAGTGTGATGATTTCTCTTCCAAAATGGGACTGTACTTGACTACTCAGGAATAAAACAGCAGACATCAAGTGCCCAGTTTGCCCACAAAAGCTGCATGTAACTTCCTGATTCTTGCAGCTGGATATCAGGCAGAAATCAAAGGGGCAGAAACCTAAATGCCACCACCAAATACATAAAAGGAATAGCCATACTAACAGTGCCAGCCTGTTTGTGTCCTGGGATGGTCACACCTGCAGCGCTTCAGGGGCAAGGAGGGGCTATGCTCCATGAAGAGCCTGACACACAAAAAAAAGCATCTATTTAAAGATCAATGTTCCCCACTGGGCTGCTGCCTTCCTGTCCCCATCTTTAAGAGCCAAGAGCTCAGTCCTGAGGGTTGTCACAGCAATAGATGATGAAGGCAGGGCAGTGCTGGTTTTGGCTGTGAAACAACTGTCATTTTGCTCTGTGCTTCTTTCCTTTCCACAGGAGACAGATACTGGGTCTTCAAAGACAATAACGTGGAGGAAGGATACCCACGGCCCATCTCAGACTTCGGTCTGCCACTGGGAGGAATTGATGCTGCTTTCTCCTGGGCCCACAATGACAAGACTTATTTCTTTAAGGACAATCTCTACTGGTGCTATGATGACCACGAGAGGAGGATGGATCCCGGGTATCCTTCAGAAACCATCCTGTGGAAAGGAATACCAAGCCCTTTAGATGATGCCATGAGGTGGTCAGATGGTGAGTCCATATGCTGGTTCAAAACACAAAAGGCCAAAAAAAACCCCCAAAAAATTCATGCTTCATTTGCATGTGAGCTGTAGCCCCTTTGACTGAGCCTGCTAACATAAATGGCTAAGCCCCAGATGGGATGACAGTTCCCAGTGTCTGAAAGCTGATGAGAGAGGAAGGCTTCCAGCCAGAGCTCCCCATGCTGATCACTAAAAGACTTTGTAATTTCAAGCAGGCAACAAAAATATCCTGGGGGCCTAATAATTTGGTTTTATTAAATGAACACAGTTGGTGTTGTTTTGCAGTGTTTTTTAGCCTAACATGCCATCATTTGCTCCTCATTGAATTTGTTGCCGTTGGATTTTTAGCTAGTTACATGAGGATGTGAACAGAAAACATTTTCAAGTTTCCCCAGAGTAACAACTTATTATCCAGGGATGAGATTTTTCATTGGTTTCTTCCTCCTGAAGAGAACACCAAAAAATTGTCACAAGAAAGGTTTAAAACCAGCCATTTGCTCACAGCAAAGTGGCTCTAGGACCTACCATAGAAGAGGTGAGATCTCACCACCCACCTTCCATCTGTCTGGTGGCTTCTTCCTGGTGTGAGGGATCCTGGTCAGGTGTAGTATCATCTTTTCAAGCATCCCACCAGCAGCCACTGTGCTCCTGAAGTGATACAGGGTGTTGACAACAAGCAGTGGTATCCACTGCTCGCTGGGGCTCAGCTGGGGTGGAAGTACTCCTCTGCTGCTGCAAGTGTTCCTGTGCCCTTTCTCCTGGGAGAACACCCATTGCCACTCATCTTGCTTTTGGGTTTTGGTCCCTTCACAGGTGCAAGTTACTTCTTCAGGGGCAAGGAGTACTGGAAAGTGCTGGACAGTGACCTGGAGGCCCAGCCTGGTTATCCCCAGTCCATTGCCAGAGACTGGCTGGTGTGCAGTGACATGCAGTCTGACTCTCCAGAAGCAGCTGGGAGCAGCAGGACTGGGGCACGCTCCAAACCGGGACAGCATGACGAGAGCCGCTCGGAAAACGGCTACGAGGTCTGCTCCTGCACCTCAGCCTCCCCATCCCTCCAGGCTTGCCCTGTGCTCAGACTATCAGCCAGCCTGGTGCTGACAAGCATGTGGACAGCAACGCTGATGTGTGCAGCCCTATGACATCCCATCCCACAGAAGAGACGAGGCTCTGGTGCTCCAGGGAGGGGAGGTGGATCCAGTCCCGTGACACTGACTCTTGCAAGCAGAAAAACATTCCTAGGAACATGCTGGTGAAGGGTTTGAATTCTCCATGAGAAATAACAGTGGGTTTTGGTTTGCTGGTTTTTGCTTGGTTTTGGTTTTCTTCTCTTTAATTTTAGTTTAAAGGTCTAATAACAGATTTTGAGTTCTGCACCTTCTTATTCCCCATCCAGTTAAAGATAAAGCAACCTAACATTGAATTTAGAGATGTTCCATAGAAATGTGTTGCTTTGGATGTTTGAACACTGGAAACAAGGGAGGGGAGAGCTATGGTGATTGAATGGGAACAGAAGAGATGCTGCTGAGACAGATGGAATGTCCCAGAGGAAAGGCAGCAAGGCTATAGCTGAGAGATGGTAGTTACCTGCTGACACTGAGTACACATCCTATTGGATGTACTAAGTAGAAAGAAACTTAGACTCCACTGAGATTAACTGCAAGGTGATCATTTTACTGTCAGACTTGCTGTGGTCACTGATGTCTCAGTAACCTGTATCAGTTTCTATGGGTCAGAAACACCTTTGCCTTTCAGAAGGCAGTGCAGCTTATCTTTGTATCTGAGTCATTTTGAGTTTAACAATTTCTCTAATAAACCTTGGCTGCCTACACAGAGGTCTCCCAGTCCTCAGCCAGACCAAGCCTGCCACCTGCAGTGAGGTGCTGCCTGCTGAGGCTCAGAGCAGCCTCACCTCTACACAAGGAGCTTATCTTGCTGAGGGAAGCCAAATGAGATGCAATTAAAGCCATTGCCCCAGCCTAAGCCATGCACATTGACTCCTGCTCCTAGAGTTTGTTTCAGGTTGGGTTTTTTTTGTCTTTTTCTGTCTGAGAGGGGCTGAGCCCCAGCTAAGGGCAGACCTGTGGATGGGCTGGGGCTATTCCACTCCTGGGGACTGCAGACCCTCACTGGGAGCACAGGTTGGCTTTGGGTGAGCAGCAGCACAGGTGTCCCAGGCACAGCCATAGGAGGACAGCAGAGACATTGTGACAGTGGCTGTGGGCCCCAAGCATCGCTCCCCAGCCTCACAGCCTGCACAGCACTGAGAAATGAGAGGGGAACAGTGCAGTCTCTGTGCTCCAAACCACTACTGATGCTCTGCTGCTGGGTTCCTGGGCACCATCCCTGTGCCTGCATCCCTCCAGTCCTGCCCTGTGAGCTCTGGGCCAGCTCTCCTCCATGACAACATAGAATCACAGAATGGGTTGGGCTGGAAGGGACCTTAAAGATCATCTAGATCCAACCCCCAACAGGCAGGGACACCTTCCACTAGACCAAGTTGCTCAAAGCCCCATCCAGCCTGGCCTTGAACACTGCCAGGGATGGGGCAACCACAACTTTTCTGGGCAACATCCTTAGGCTTAGCTAGAAAAGCAACCTCCACCCTCTGAAAAAATAACCTGAGCATCATACCCCTGTTGCATATTGCCCAGTCTGGATGTTTTCTGCCTATTTAAATTCTCAGAAGACACTGTGAGGCCATTTCAGAGTTGAAATAATTCTCCTATGTAATAGGAGAGATGGGAATTTAAAGGAGGAGGAGGAGCAATTGTCATCTGAACCCATAAGGATTTAAAGCTGAAAGCCTGAGTTAATGGCAGTGTGCTTGCTGGGGCTGGCTCCAAGGTCTCAACCAAGGTTTTTCTTGGCTCTCACTCCCACCCATCTCTAGGTTCAGTCAGCCCTCAAGGCCAATTCTGGTTTGCTCCCATAAAGAAAAGCAGAAGGGAAAAAAGAAAGAGTAAGGTGGGCAGGAGCAGTTTTCAAATGACAAAGCCATGGCAATGCCTGGATTTAAAGAAAAAAAACCCCAAAACATTTCAGATAATACCTGGGATTTAACAGCTTGAGAAACACAATAAAGTTATTGAGAAGAGACTCATCTTTACTTGCTGATTCAAACCATGAGACAGGCATGTGTGCTGTAACAGGCTCCTCCTGCCTCCCATGGACCCCAGCTACAGCTGAGAGGAAGGTTCTCAGCCCTTACCTCAGAGGGCTTTTCTAAAATGGGACTTCCTGCTTTATTAAGGATGACATTCCTCTCCTTAGCCCCCAATTCAAACAGAAAATGCCCTTGCACAGCTGTGGGTAAGAGAGCAGGTGGTGGGACTCAGCCCCATAACTCAGGTGAACCTGCTCTGGATGATGCCCTATATCAGCAGGTGGGTACATATCCCTGAAACCTTCTTGTCTTGCTGTAGCTCCTGGACATGGAGCGAGCTTTTGCTTTTCAGACAGCAGTTTGGGAGAGGACAAATACCAGAGCTGCCTCCAGCCCTGCTACTTTGAGTTTTGGGGTTGTTTTTTTCCATCCCCTCTGCCAGGTGAGTGTGGTGTATGTGCCAGGGCTGAGCATGATACTGTCATAAGCAGCAGATGCACCCCAAAGGATGTTTTCGTCTAAGGGAAGGGGAGCTTGTCCTGGCTCTCTGTGTCCCAGCAGTTCTTGGTAAGCTTGGTGCTGTGGATCACTTACTTGCTTTTCTCTGAAATTTCTAGAGAGAGGCAGTTGGCTGGCCTCAGGGCTGGAACAGGCCAGGGGAGGGCTGTGGGACAGCCAGAAACGGGGAGTACATAGCTGAGTAATAGTCTATAAGAAGACTAGCTTGGGCTAAGAATAGGAGAGGGTATTAAAGCTCCATGGTATGTGGAGGATTTCTGGAGGCATGTGCTAGGGCTGTAAAAGGGGAAGCAGAGGAGCTGCCTCTGGATTTTCTGAAGTACAAGTGACTACTGACCTCGTGGCACTGACAAAATTACAACAAGAGCTGCTAGAGCAGTTCCCTGTCTTCTCCTCCAATTTCTTGTCCCTGGTTTAAAAAAAAAAACAAACAAAAAACAAATCCCAAACCTTTGGAATTTATGATCCTGTCAGGAGTGAAACTGGAGTTTTTTTAAGGGCTTTGAGCTTGACTGCACACCCAAAGGAGTCAAAAAAGTGAAAGCCAGGCTTGGCTTTCACTGGGACAGGGATCAGTCTGCTCTCAGCAGCTTTCAGCAAGCACAGCCTGGCAGGAAAAGGCTTGCAGTGACAACAGGGCCACTTGACTGCAGTAAGGACAAGACTTCACAAGCTTCCCAAGGAACTGTGTCAAAATTTATGGGTTGTGCTCTTTGGCTTGTGGCTACTTGGTTTTGGGCTTTGTGTGGGGAAACACATCCTGAGGAGAGGCACTCCCACCCCACATCTGACAAGCTAAACTGAGCCAATGTGTTGTGCAGCTGGGAACCTTGGCAGCAAGAGAGTCTCTGGTTTCAGATCAGACATTTGGTCTGTTCCTCTGTGTCAGA
The DNA here is from genome assembly GCA_013399015.1 of Galbula dea. Taxonomy (NCBI): domain Eukaryota; kingdom Metazoa; phylum Chordata; class Aves; order Piciformes; family Galbulidae; genus Galbula; species Galbula dea. Next base: position 1,511,412 of record VWZX01004391.1, on the reverse strand, counting down.
ACAAGAGGAGGGTTTTGGGGGGGACTACAGGTGATAATTATGGAAGCCTGTTTGTATGCAGGGCCCACCCACTTAATTTCAAAGGATGGTAATGCACTTTTCCGCCCCCCCCCCACCCTGTCTATACTGCAGAAAGAGACAAGCCAGGATGGTCCCTGGCATGCTCTCCCTGTGGAGTAGGGCAGGGAGCATGGTGATTACAGGGCAACTTGTTGATCATGTCTCCTTCCTCTTAGCCTGAGAAATCAATGCTTATTCTGCATCTGAAACTGGATTTATCCAGGGAATAAAAAATTACAGTGCTAGGTGGCCTTCATATGGCAATTGTCCATCTTCAGTTGTCTTAAAGCACTATGGCCACCTTGCTTCCTGCAACTGCTCTGCTCCTGGGGACTCACCCTGTTTCTCCACGTTTACTTGGATGGCAGCTACACTCTGCACACATCAGCTCCTGCACGTCAGTAAGGAGGCAGTGCCATGGGATGGGTTTGCTTGTTTCCAAAGTTGCCAGGTAATGGGGTAACTGTGGCCAATGAGAGCTTGTTGTGACAAAACCACTCTCCTGCCTTGAAACCCTGTCCCTGAGCAGAGCTCACAGGGTGGGGTTTCCATGCAAGTGGTGGTAACTCTTTGCCCCACTTATTTGCATCACTGTGCTTGAACTTACTGAAATGTCATCACTAATGCTCAGCCTAGGCTCTTAACTGCTCTAATGTTTTACAGCACTTACATGGTTTCACCCTTCCTTTACTGCTATTGTTCATCATCTGCTTTCCCACTGCTTTATTTCCTCATCTACTGCAATAAATTTCTCCCTCCCCATTGTAAAAATGCACAGATCAGGCTGGAATTCATGGCTTCTTAGGAAAGAAGATCCTGGAGCTCTGCAGGCACCAGCAGCTGAAGAGCTTCTCTTATCTCTGTGTAATGGATGGCCATCACCCATTAGAGGGTAGCATGGCCTCAGTCCAGGGTCATGAGAATCAAACATACCATATCATATTTGGTGTACCTCCAGTAGTCTGACCTGGGAATGTGAAGTTAATAACCTGGGAACATCTATGGAAGGAAATTTGCTGGATGGGGTTTGACAGATGTCCATGGTGCTGTTTTAAACCCTCTGTCCAGATGTGCCTGCTGGGTAGCAGGAGTGTTCTTGGGCTTTGGTGAATGTTCATGTAAGGACATCATGAAGAGTGGGGCAATATGGCTGTAACCCTGGATGCTCAACTAGCTTTCTTCTGAGCCAGTAAGTGAATTCCTGCTTTTCCCAGCCCTGTGCCATAGAGGTGTGCAGATTTCTAGTGCCCTGCTAGAGTCTACACAGTGCTCCCACACCCAGTCTCCCTCATATCACAGAATCACAGAATGTTAGGAGTTGGAAGGGACCTCGAAAGATCATCTAGTCCAACCCCTCTGCCAGAGCAGGATTCCCTAGACCATATCTCCCTTCTGTGATGAAGGATGTGAGATGGGAGACTGTGACATGTTCTTGCCCTGTTGAGTGCAGCTTGCAGAAGGTCCTGTCCAAAAACAGGACATGGATCCTATTCTAGTCTCATGAAAAACACAATGCCTTGTGTAGGCTGCTGAGCCCTCTAGTGAAAGAGAGGGGGCTGACTTGGGAGGGAGCAGCTCATCCTGAATGCAATTCCTTCACCTCTGTTGGCTCTGGAAGGTTTCATATGATCATGTACAACTAGAATAAATAAGTCAGATCAGAAACCTGTGAAGCAAAAGCCATGCTCAGGCAAGTAGAGCTTTGCAGGGTCCATGCTAATCCTAGTCAGCAAAGCATATGCCAAACACTTGGCATCCCTTGCATTTGTAGGAATGAAGTCATGTCCTGACTGGCCTCCATCTCCTTCAGGGGTACTAATGGGCCCTACCTCTCCCAGCTCTTCTCCCTGCAAGCCTGCCAGGGAAGTAAGCTTGTACCTGCCTTAGGAAGCCTGTCTTTAAATAGTTTCATTCTGGCAGCATGAGACAGTGGAGCCTGGTTGTTATTCTTAACCCTTGGGTCAAGCAAGGTAGCAGTGACGTCATGGAAGAACTTTGCTCTGCGTGCTCTGTCACAGCAGCTCCTGAAGTATGGTTCATCTGTCACCTGCTCCACTGTGACCTGTATCAAAACTTGTGTTCTCTTTGCTGCAAAGGGCCATGGCCTCAGTTTCACCAAAATGGTCTTTTCTGTGCTGCCAAAGGTGATCTGGTTATTTGCCACTGTCCACCCAGCTGGGAGCCAGCGCAGGCTTCCTTGCCTCCCACATTACCCTAAGTGCAGGGCTCTGTGCTTTGCCCTGTTCTACCTGTCCCTTTGGCGTGGGTAGGATGAGTTGACTGCAGCTGTGTGAGCTGGCACCTCTGCAGATCCTGGGCAAGCCCATTTTAGGATAGTATCTTCCCTCCCCTGAGCATCTGAAGACTGATACAGGCTGACTCAGCAAGTGCTTGCTAGGAGACGTTGATGCCTTAGTAATTCCCATCTCCTTGGATCCCAGCAGGAGGCTGCAGAGAGAAATGGGCTTGATAAATATCTGAAGGGGCTGGTTTACCAGCTCCTGAGAAGTATCCCTCTCTGCTGAGCTCCTAAAGCATTCCTAGTGCTCTAATGCTACCTGGAACCTTGCAAACACAAAGTGTTGAGTTTTAATTCAGCTGTGCTTCCTACTTGCTTGTCTGTGTCGCTAAGGGTGAGCAAACAAATACTTGCCAACAGACTCCACCAGAAGGCATAGCTGTGTGACTGCCTGCCTGTCCTTGTAACTTGTGTGTTTAAGTAGCTGGTATCTCCAGCTTTGTTTGGACTGGGCAGGTGTGCCCAGTGGAGCTCCTAGGCTGTAATCATGTTGCAGATAGCAGAAGGAAAGTGTGGTGTTGTTCTCTGCCTTGTGTCTGGGCTCTCACCTCATTTGAACTTGGCTGCTGAAGCATAGATGAATGTAAGGAGCTTTGATAAATGTTAAGCAGTAATTCAGACGTGTATCAGAGAATATCCATCATAGCACTGAAGGCTCATATTTTGGATTGCTCTTCCCAGCACTGCAGAAGAAGATGAGCTGCAGTAGAAGACTGTTTTGTGCAGCTGCTGTATCTTGGTGAGCCTCTTATGGGCAGATTTTATTTTTTTAATGTCAGAATAAAAAACTAAATGAAGTGTTTATCAAACTGTGCTGAATTAAAGCAGGTTGAGCAGTGGGAGAAATATTGTTATAAGTTAATTCTAATCTTGCTTTTTATACTGATTAAAACTTCTGTCACTGGTGACTCATCTTCTAAACTGCAGACAAGCAGTCCCTTGTGATGGCTGGTGAAATCTAGCCTCAGGAGGAAGAGTGGAGCAGCAGCCACCTGGGAACATGGTGCTTTCACTGGTGCTTCTCTGCTCAGCCCTTGTCCCCAGTGCAAGTGCAGTTCACTGGCCACTAACCTCTGTGGTGGGTGTTTGACTCAAGATCTGTCTTCTGAAGCCTTTGCTCACTGCTTTTGAGCTCCCCTTCTTGGGCCATGAGCCAGGGAATCAGGCCTACCAACCCACAGGCTGTTTGTTTTTCCAAATGATGTTTAAATTGCGCCAGTGCTATCGGTGAAACCAGGTCTGCTCTTGGCCTCTTGGTCTGCAGGTGGTGAAGGAGGCTTCTGACCTCCTCCCTCTGTGCTTTTGAAGGATGGGGGAACATCTTGCATGAGTTTCCACAGCACCAAAACCAAGGCAACCATGCTGTTAACTGCTCACAAAGACAAGTTAGTCCTACAACAACAGTGCTGTGTATTTGGGCTTGCAGCAGATATAACATGGTGGTGGGGAACAACCGTGTGGTTGTGCAACTGGGGTCTCTGAGCTTTCCAGTGGTCCTGCTTTTGCTCTGAAATCAGGACATTGCCATTGCTCTGAAGACAGCTGTTTGTCTGGTTAATGCTTTGCTTTGGTCAAGTGGGATGTGACCAGGCTGGAACAGTTTTGAGGAAGGTCCAGGTTTGGACTGCCTGGTTGGTTGGGTTTTTTTTCCTCAGATCTGGAGTCTTTTGGTGGTTGGTTCAGTTCTGCTTATACCCCCAGAGGTGGAGGATTTCCCCACTGGAGTTTCTGCCTTGTGCTGTTCTTTGTGATTAACAACCATCCTTGATCTACACCCTGATAAGGCTCCAGGAACCAACTCACCTTGCCTTGATAAAACCACCTATCCTGCTGCAGCCCTGTGCACGTGGGCAGAGCCCTGGGAACAGCATCTGCCTCTCCTGTGTGCAGGATTCAGCCCATAGCCAGCTCTGTCTCTATTGCTTCTCCCATCCTACCAAAACCAAATGCAATCTGCCCTGTGAATGCTGCAAGAGCCCTGCCAGCAACGAAGCCAAGTTCAAATATTTGTGTTGGGTTGTTACTCTTTCCATTCAGGTGCTAAATGACAGCCATCAGCAGAGCCTTTTGGTGCTGAGTGCAGGGTTTCCACCACACTGGCTCCAGCTCCACAACCTCACCAAGACTAAAGGCTTACACTTGGGTTTTAACTTGGGGGAAAATGCCTGAAAGTAACTGACATATGGCCCCAAAAATCCCACAATCACCAGACCTTCCCTGTGCCATATGAGAAGTGTCTGGTCTTTGTGTGCACATGTGTAGTTTCACACAGAACAGCATTTTCACCATGAACCCTGGAGCTCTGTCCCAGTGCCTGGGATCCAAGCAATCAGTCAGCATGGAAATATTTCAGAGCTGCCTTTCTTTTGGAAAGTCCCAAGCTCAAAGCCACGTGGAGGTCTGAGTTTCACTGGGACTGGAGCTCTTATTTCCATTTGGCTGAGCTGAAGAAGCCAAAAATGTTTGCTAACAAATTAATTCATGAACTTTGAATCTCTGCTGCTCAGTATCTGGGAAGCTGCTGTGCCTCAGCACTTAGTAAATGAAGAAAGGGGATGAAACAGCCCAAGGTATGAGCTAGTTCAGAAAACAAATTGGTCTGGTGTCACTGGGCCTATTCAAAACTCGGGGGATGAACAAAGGAAAGGCATAATAACCATAATAATGGGATTTCACATGCCAACATGCCAGATCAGTAGCAAAGTCTTGCAGGGAGTGCAAGCATCCAACACTCTGGCTACACCACTGCAGAAACGTTATGTAGTTTACATTCTGTCTTACCACAGAAGGACAGGGTAAGCAGCCATCAGGTCAATGACTGAGAATTAATCTTTTTGTCCTCTCTGTCATACTTAAATAGATGTTGCAGAGGGTACTCATGAGTTGAATATCAAAGTTCAGAAATAAAAAACCCAGAGAAGCCCACACTGTTCTGTCCTGTGGAGTCTGCTTGGCTCTGTACAACTTGCTGTGCTCTTTCAAGAGCAGGGCTCTGTGACAGAGGAAGCAATAGAGGATGTTTGTTTCTGCCCTGGAGCACTTCTCCACCTGGCTGGGTTCACAGGGATAGGCATGACGTGCTGATGGCCTTTTGGCTGTAAAATGAGCTGGGAATGGTCGGATATGCGAGCAGTTTTTGCCGATTCTTGCAAAAAAATGGTGTAGCCTGTGTGCAAGCCTTAATCCCTAACCAGGAGTCATTGCTTAGTAGCCCAAGTGTGGAGGTCTCCATGTGCTCCCCTTTGTTAAGTCCGCCTTTTTTTCTCCCTGCCTCCTCAGCTGCTTTGGTCTCTCTCTGGATTGCTTTGGAACTTCCATCATGCCCAGAAAACCACAGTGCTGCCAGCCCTTCCTAGCATCAGTCTGGGCTGGAGAACTACCTGTGCTTGACAAATTCTGATTGCCTTAAGTTAATTTGATAGTTTCCTTTAGTGCCACCATGAGTCTTCTGGCTCAGAAATTTCTTACCAGAAATTCATTAGCCCTGAATCTTCAAGGACTGACTCTTCAGGCTTAGATACTGTCTCTAATTACCTCCTCTTTGTGCTGTACCTTGGAAATCTCTCTAGTGTTTCATTTTACACAGCAGGCAGTACTCTGCTAATAATATAACATGAAGTTAAATCTTTTCTACTTCAGGTAACTGAAAAGCTATCAAAAAATCTCAAAAACGTCAGAAAAAAACTAGTGTCAGAAATGAAGCTTTGTCTGGTTTCCTTTTTTTGTCCTGTTCACCAAACACACCAGGGACAAGAAACTTTGTTTCAGTCTGCTTCAGCTGCTGTTTGTATTTCCAAAAAGGATCCATTCTGGCAGTTTTTAAGCTCTCTCCTTCTAACTTAGGTCACTTCTGAGATCATGTAATTGCTGAAGAATCTCCCAGTAGCCTGCTTCTCTAAGTGCTCTGTCCTGTTTTGCTTCTAGGCTCAGTGTGACATGTGAAAGTCAAGCCTACTGGAACCATAATAGAAGTGTGTATTAAACTGTAGAAATTCCAGGCAGAGGGTAGAAGGTGGGTAGGTACTATGTTGTCCACACCAGAAATGCTTAAATTCAATCTGTTAGCATGACTGACACCTTCTAGGAGTGGCTTGCAAAGGGCTAGATCCTTTATTGCCCTTGGTTCTTTAGCACTGGCAGTGGGTAGAGGTCAAAGATACAAGGTCACAAGCAGATAAATTAAATAAATACATAAATACATTAAATAAACACATTTCCTTTTTCAAGATAAATGAAATCCAGGTTTAAAGTGAACCCTTTGCAGAGGCTATGGATGCATCATTGTCTATTTGAAAACACTTGATTGGTAACAGTTCTTACAACCAGCACAAGGAATACTGTTGGAAACTTCCTGCAAAACACATGCACACAGCAAAGCTATTACAATGAGCTGCCTGATAAAAGAAATTGCACTTTAATGAAGTTAGTGGGTGAACAGTGAAGAGTCCTTGGTCTCTTGGAAAAGAGGAAAAAAGGAAAGCAGGTGTTGGGTAAGTCAGGAATGTACAAGGTAGTCATTTTGTGCAGTTACAGAGTAAGTTTAGTGCTGGCTTTAATCACAGCACACTGTGAATCTGGAACATCTTCATTGCTTATGTTTTCCTGACATTTTGCCTCTCTTCTCCCCTTCTAGAAGGAATCAGGCAGGTGTTCTGGCAGCCCTATAGTCTAGCAGCCCAGTGGATCTCCACTCCAGCTTGCAACTTCTGGCACCCCAGTGAGGGGGCATTTGTGTGGAAATAGCCTAACCTTGGCAAGACTGTTCTTAAAAGCTGAAGAGTTGGCAAGAGCTTTGCTGAAGGAAAGCAGTGCATGGCTAGCCCAAATCCAGAGTACCTCTGCTCTTCAGGACCTGATGGCAGGGATGCTAAATGACTCACTGCTGCTGCCATGCATAGTGATGCCTGTACATGGCTGATGCCATGCTGATAGCCAGGGCCAGGCAGGACATTTCCTGTGTGATGCAGACTGCATGTGCCTCCTGCATCATGAGGGAACTGGCTAAATGATTGTCAGGCAGACATTTGATTCATTGGGTAACAACTGATCCTCTATGATTCAGGTGAGAGTATACTTAAGTTGTTAAAAAGGTATCATTTGCTCCAGGGCCTTTGTGTGCATGGTCTTTCTAACTGGATCCAGCCACAAAGAGTTGCTCTAATCAAATGAAATTAGGCAGGTTGCTGTGACATGGGAGTGTCTGTGGGTGGCAATTCTCATCTTCAGTGACAGTGCTGACTTGGAGTGCCTAGTAATGTCTATGGTTGTCTCTGGTATATTTTCCTCTTAAATACTCTGGGGGTATCCTGTTTAGATATATTATCTATGAAGCTCACTGTAAAAAAACAACCAACTATACTTCCTATCTAGGAGACCTAATCCTCACTCATGTGCAGTGATCAGAATGAATGTGCACACATGAGAGAAAAGGAGTGTACATCTTGCTCTGTCTATTCTTCCCAGTCATGTACACTGGCTTTTTCTGTGTCAGAGTCACAGGGATAGCACTTCTGTGCCTTACACAACAGTCTGAACCCATACAGGTATCAGCAGATTATTTTTTTTTAATCATGGCCTTAATTTGATGTCCTGTGACACATTAAACTGATGCCACAGTGGTTAAACATGCCTTTCAGATTGATTCTCTTCCTAAGCAGGTTGGCTGGCATTAGCCAGCTCCTCTGCTGGCACAAGCCAATATAATTAGAACTGTTTTATCTGTCTGAGGTGCTAGGCTCCTGTACAAAGGTGACAGTAAACTAAGAATGATTGAGCATAGTCTTAAAAAATATGTGACCTGAGGACTATGAAACACTTGGAGTTTTTCATGAAAGATATTATATTAGTTTAAAAGATTAAGACTATTGATAGGAAAATCTGATTCTCAGCATAAACCCTGAGACCTGCAGGAAGTTATGCCAAGTGAACCCTACTCTTAGAACCTACAGGATATCTTCAAAAAGAAACATATTTGCTTAAAGCAAACAGTTCCAGTGGTCTCTTTCCCCTAGGTGCCATTCAAACTCTGTTCTTCTGCCTATCCTTTCCCTTTATCAATCATAGGTGGTTTCTGAAGGAGAATCTCTCTAGCATAAGCAGTATTGTTGGAATGATACATGCTATTTAAAACAAACTGACTATGATGTTTTGAATGCAAAATGTATTGTATTGCTCCTTACACTCAGCTCTGTAGTATTATGTCTATACAAGAGAATTCAAGCAAGCCATTAGGATTCCAGATATAGTAAGGGTCAGGCCGAGAGCAAACACCAAATTAAAAATAATGGGTCCCTTTCTAGCCCCTGTAAGTCCCAGAGTGGACAAGCTTCCCCTGCCAACTCCTTTGTGTTCCTCTGGAATTTATATCTGTTTGACCAGCAGCATCCCAGGCCTTTCTATGGCCTCTGTCACTGCAATCAATCACCAGCCCCATAATACTTAATGTATTTCATGCTCTCTCCTCTGCAATCCCACTGCCCCTATTTTACACAGAAAACACAAGTATGGTGGGGTTAGAGAGGCTTGTGTGCACTATTTACCAGCATCATTATCTTGTTGTAGTTGCAAAGGTGCCCCAAGCTTGCCTTGAGACTAATTGCAAAGCAAGGAGCAGAATGCATCCAGGAGTCTGAAAATGGGTGTTCAGACTGCCCATGGGGGCAGACTATTCTTGTTACAGTGCTAAGCAAGTCCATAACATTTTGGCAGAAGGGAAGATATCTAACGTTGTTTACTGCACTTTATCTCATGCTTCACTTATGGTTACATTCTGGTTTCCATGTATTTGTCTGATGGATTTTGGTTGTTTGCAGTAGAATGGAAGGGAACTGTATTTAAATATGATCTGATATTAATAGCTTGTTGCAGGTGGCCATGCTTTCTGTAACTGGATTGTATTAATGTTGCTATTCAAGCCTCAAAACTGCAGTGTCCCATCCTAATTACAGAACCTCAGCTGAGGCCCCTGGGTAATAAGTGAGTGGATAAAACTCTTCCTTGGGAGTTTCTCAAGAGTCAGGAGGAGGATATTGGTATCCTATTTATTATGTCATCTTCATTTGAAAAGCCTCTTGTCAACCAACAATTCAACAGCTTTTCTTCCCTCTGGGTTTTGCTGGGTTAATGCATGACTCATGGAATATCTGAGTACAATTTCATGAGTCATGGGAAAGCTCTGTAGCCCTCATAGTTCTAGATGATCTTGCTGTCCAGTACTGCAAGGTCAGGTGTCTTTCCAATGCCTGGATATACACGGTGAATATGTCCTGCAACATTTCATAGTGTCAATAAAACCAAAATCCTCTGCTGGGAAACATGAGACTCACCCTGGCTTGTACCCAGCCCTGGGGAGAGCACTAGCTGTGGAGAGAGAATTCCTAAGTCAGGGTTTGCCATTTTCCTCTTGTTTTCACTGAGATATTTGGTTTTATTTAGTGATCACACCTCATTGCATTTGACAAAGGGCAAATGGCTAATGCTGAGATGTGTACATTGCAGATCTTTAGTTGGACATCACCATTACTGTGTTACAATCACTACCAAAATCAAAGTAGTACTGAAATAATTATGAGAAATTAGGTCTGCAAAGACCTTGCCATTTACACAGATGAGGGAAAGGAGACAGCAGTCTAGGGGAGCTAAGCACATAAATACCTCTCAGAAATGCATAGCTGAGATCTTCAGTCTCAGCCAAGTGCTTCACCTGAGCTGTGTTTCTGGACAATTGCTATGTGAATTCATGGAGCAGATGTGAGGGAGGGGGGAAACAGATTAACAATAACTCATTTCATTATTTCCTTGCCCTTACACCTTCCTCTTTGCTGTAAGTGCTGGGTTGCAGGTGGGAGTGGGTCTGCCATCAGTGAGTTTTGTTTTGTTTCATTTATTTGGAAGCACTGAAACTCTCCTGATGCTCCACTGAAAACTCTTCTTTCACGTCATGGATTGCTTCAGGCTCCTGTCCTGGGGAACTGCTCCTCTGGTTTCCTAGAACCGTGCAAGCACAGGGAGCATTGCTGTGGGGTGTTGCAACATGGGTACAGATCCCAGCTGCCTGCTGCTGCTAACAGCAAGGTCCGAGCTCCCTGCAGGCTGGGACTGTGCTGAGCTGTACACTTCTGTCAGGCAGCCTGTCCTTGTCAGTTGGGAAAGCTGGCTGGTAACGAGGCCAGAGGAAGAGCCTGAGGTTTGGCTGGTTTTTTTCCCCACAAGTGATCTTTCTTTGTATCTGTAGGAGTGGAACTAGCATGGTAACTTCCAGGGTCTGACTTAGGAGTCACTTGGGCTTTTAGGGAGAGAAACTCTCAGCCTCTGCCCAAAACTACAACACTGGAAACAAAGCACAGAAAGGGGAGGGAGCTGGGTATGACATAGTTCACTCAATCCAAGACCACAGTTTGACCTTGCCTGTGTCATTCCTGCAATTTGTTTGAACAACCTGTCCCAGAAAGGCTCCAGCAGTGAGAGTGCTGTGCTGCCCACTCAGCCTGCTCCCCTCTGGAATCCCTCAGAAGTGGGAGGAGATCTCTTTCATCACTGCTGAAGCTCCTTATATCTTGTCCTATCTCCTGTGGACATTCCTCACTGTAACAGCTGTTATTTACATCTGTCTGTAAATAAACTATCATTTCTGCCCTGGCTTTCAAGGGGATGAGTAAAGCCTTGGCTGGAGCAATGATTACTTGAAATTGTATATGCTACTGGTCTACCTGAAAACATAGATACATCCAAGCCAGTTAGTCATAGAGAGGAGAGATTCATTAACAGTCCCTTCCCAAGGTGAAGCTGAAAGCTTGCTGGAAGCAGTCAGCCATCCCAAGTGGGCTTGTCCCAGGCAGCAGTGCCAATGCACCAGAGCCTAGCTGCATAATAAATGGCTAAGAATCCCTTTTTTAAGCAGTTGCAGGTCTTGGGCTTCCCAGGTTCATGACAGAGAGGAGGAAGTGGCTGTTTCTATAAGCTTGCACACTTCAGTAGCTCTTTGCTGTAATCCAGCAGAGAAAGGATGTTAAGCCTGCTCTCAGGTGGGCAGGTTTTGGAGCAGGAAAAACAATGAGGCCTCTGATTCATAACAGGACAGATACAGGCTTCTCTGGGAAGTCACTACTGGCTTCTAGTGTTTTAGCTTTCATAGGTGATTTTGCCTTAAGGCTGCTTTTGAGAAGGTCAAAGGTACCTGAGATGCTAAATGTGACTCCACTGTCCACCTGGACTGCTTTGGAAAAACTTTCTTGGTCTGAGAGATTCTTTCTGACCATGATTTTCAGCTTTCTTCTGAAGAAAATGGTCCTTAAACCTGGAGGTTTCACTGTATTTGTCATGCTCACTCCTCACCCCATGTTGGCCCTGCCCTATCTAGAGAGAGGCCCAGACTGAAGGCTGAGCAACCTTCTTCTGGCCTCCTAAACCTATGACTCCACAGACATGAAAGATAAGGGAGGAGACACTCTTCCTCCTCCTCACCCATGAGATGAGCAGTTATTTTTAACACAGAAGTCACCAAAGCAAAGGCTACTGCTGAAGCATGTTGGAGCTTCTGCAGAGGATCCTGTTGTCTTGAGAAGGACTTGGAGGGGGTCTGAGAGGGCTCAGGGTAAAGTGAGGTTCATGTCCCTTCCTAGCAAACCTTGGCTTCACCAGGACTGACATGAGGGGCCCCATGGATGGCATGGACTAAAATGTGTGTGCAGATGTGGAGAGAAGCTGAGGGTGGTGAACCTGGGTCTGTTCTCATCCAGGACAGAGATGACATCTTGTAAGCAGCTGCATGATGATACCTGCTGATTTACAGACAAGCAGGGCTCATTCTGGCAAGAAATAGCTTCCAATTAGCCCCAAAAGAGACTGCTCTGGCTAAAGGATTTGCAGACTCTTACTTATTGGCAAACTTCATTTTAATATAATCAGCTGCTTGACAGGCAGGTTAGATAATGTCCTCAATGTGAGCACTACCAGATTTGAACACTGAGTGCAGCCTTAGTGCCTAGAGCCCTCTGCCAGCAGCTGAAATGCTTCTGATATTAAAATGCAAGGGGAACCTAGGAAGCCCCTTGCCAGAGCACCTTGCTGAGTACATTAAAACCCTGTCTTCAATAATTCATAAAATCTGTTCAGTGAGCTGCTGTATATGTGTGGGGAGGGGGATAATAAAACATCTCAGACCTGGCCTGCCAGGATAATTCAGTGGCTAGTTAAACCTCTCAACAGTATTAATCAATAAAGGGGCCCACAGGGTATATAAATCCAGAATGTAATGTGACAGGGCTATGGAATTGCATGGAAAGGGATTCTGCCTCTCCTGTGCCATACTGCTCCTGCAACTGGTATATGAATAGCCTCAGTGCTCTAACAGTTTAAACATCTAGTCCAGCTGTGTTATCCCATGTTTAGATGTCACCTAAATGTCTCCCATTCAGCTGCGCATGAGATGGAGGGAAGAGATTGTAAACTTCATCACTTAATTGAGTGTCTCTAGTTTCACTGAGCAAAAGCTGATGCTGTGAGTGGAGGATCACTCCCTTCCTAGGATCAAAGCATTTTACCAGAGTTGGAACTCTCTTCTGCAGATCCCTGGTGAGGTATGAGCAAATATTCTTGATATAACTTACACCATTGTTGTAAATTTACAGAGGTTTTCAGGGCTCCAAATTAATCTGCTCATTCAACCTCCCCAGGAATGCAACACAACATGGCTGTGTTCAAAACTCATTCATCCTAGTGCTTTGTTGCAATTCTACTGTAATCTGTCTTACCCTAACTGAGCCAAAATCCAACCTACTAACCGACACCTGAAAAGTATATGGTTAAAAGATGTAATTTTAATTTGCCATTAAGTTCAGCCTGCAGCTTGCCATCTATTCACTAATGCTAGGCTAATATTTACTTTCACCATTTACAGATTTTGTAGACCTTCCAAATTTTTCTTCCACCAAACTGATTTCCAGCCAAGCATTGCATATTCAGTTTCTCCACTCCTTCCTGATGAATCTGGCAAAACTTCCAGCATTCAGGTTAGAGTTGGCTCTGCCCAGATACTGGCACTTATGCTCAGCTATTAGGATGTTTGTGGAAAGCAGATGTGTAACTGTCTTAACTTGTCTGAGTTTGAATCAGATTTTGAATCTGCACGAATACAATGTCTACTTTTCATCCAGAGGTACTCTGAAACTAAGCCCTGTGCTTATCCACCTTTTTGGGCTATGAAGTACCCAGAATAAGTTTCAAGCATCCAATTCTGTGAAGAAAAATCACCAAGCAGCAGCACTACCTATGATTATATACCTACAACTGCCCTACAGCTCACAGTGAAGCTCATCTGCAAGCTTAAGAGTTCATTCCACCCAAAGAGGAGATGTGTGGCCAATTATAAGGCTTAGTCCATGGGCAGCAACTTGTTCAGTCACATCTTGATCATTGCCCAACCTTCATAGTTTGGTATTTCCCTTTCTTCAGAAACTCTGATTTGTTTTCCTGGCCTTTAGTGCTTCTGTCTGTGTGGCAATTGCTGTAATAAAAAGAGATTACACAGGAGAGCCTTGGAGATTCCCTCTGTATCATGCAGAACTTTGATTTCAAAAGAACTTGTTCCTTGTGATTGTATCTGGCCAAGGATTCCCCCACCCCTTGCAGATAACAGTGGTTCAACTTCATGGGTGAGTGCTGTAAGGCTTCTAATCTCTCTTTGAACAGTGTGGGGAACACTAGCATGGAGTTGCTGAACTGGAAAAGCAAAAATATTAGGATCTTGGGAAATTTAGATGTCTGGTCCAGAGGATGCTGGCAGTAAGTAGCTAGAAACTTATCAACTTCATCAAGAAACATGTCATGTACCTGAGGCAGGCTCTTTGGGATAGGAGAACACAGCTCTTTGCTATACAAAAGCAAGTGTAAAGTGTCACTTGTCACGGAAGACAGTCAAATGGATACATCTATCTTGCTTTTTGGGTATATCAGGATGGGACTGAAGTCTCACCTAAGTGTTCACAGAAGCTGTGGAACTTAGAGCAAAGTACACATAGCAGTGAGCAGCTCAGTATGCACCAGCCCTTTGTAACATCTGCCCAGCTTCTAAGTTAGGCCTTGCAGTCTGTGACTGGTGAAAGGGTTACCATGTTTTAAAGTAGTGTGGTTGTACCTACATGGGCTTCATTCACACCTTGAGCTACTGCTTAGGTACACACATCATTTCTTTCCTGTGATAAGAACAATTTAGCCCTTGATGGAAATCTTTATAAGAATTATTTTTTACTTGTTCTTTCACAATTCCTTCATACTTCTGTAGCTTTAACCAGTTCTACAGCATAAAGGTGATGTCAGAGATAATCATATCATGCCTCTGCAGCCCAGAGGTCAGGATGGCACTCTTGGATTCCAGGAGGCAGAAACAGCCATATTTATGACTACTGATTAAAACATAGTATTGGAAAAGAGTAGCATTTGAGTCATCAGGATATCAGTTGTCTGTGGCTTTCCTTCACATGTGAATTAGAAAAAGAATAAAGTAGCATTAAATTAAAAAGAAAAGAATTTAAAGAAACTATTCCAAGGTTTCCCACAGTTGGGTGTATGCTCCTGTTTTTCTCCACCCATCATAAATCAGAGCACTCCTGGTTTGCATTAGTAAATTGAACTATATACTCTGTCCCCTCCAAGATTAATGCCTCCATCTGAGGAAGCAGTTGAGTACGTGCTGCTGGTAGTGCTTCCATCATTAGCAAATGGGAGACTGTGGGAGGAGAACAGAATTTGCATGTGTTGGCTGTTGGCCTAAACATACTCTCCTTGAATTCTGGACATCAGGGAAGAATTGGTAGAGCATAAGCATTTAATCAGCAAGCCACAGAAAAAGAATAAAATTGAGGAATCTTACTTTTAATTAACAAGCTCTTCAGCCTTCTTTGTTCCAGACAAACAAATGTTCTGCTAATACCATGTGCACTCCAAATAGCTCCAAAACTGTGTTTGCTGTCAAGTGGCTTTACATTTGAATAATTGTCCTTGGGTAAGTTTTTAAGTCTCTGCAGAAATCTGTAATCTGTATTTAACTGCTACAAATATTAAACTGCCACCAAGACAGTGTTGTGCCTAGTGTGTGCTCTTGGAACCCAGTACATCTTGGTCCTGATCCTTGTAGACTTCCAAGTACCTTCACAATTCTTATTCTACCTTGAAGTTCCACGTACTCACTAAAAAGCTACCCTGGGAGTCTGCTTGGAAACAAACCAATTTGCTTAAGAATAAAAAAAATCAACAGGGAGGAGGCCAACTTTGCCACCTGGCTCTGTACATAACTGCATGCAGAAAGCTACCTTAGAAACCACATTTGATCAAAACCTATTTAAGTTAAACAGTTTCTTCACAACCACCAGCACATGAAGGAACAAATAAGCACACACAGTACAGAACAAAGAACATTCATCACTCTGATATTTTGTTGGCCTCTAATTGAACAGCACTCCTATCAACTTCCTCCTTTTGCCCAGTGCTAGGACTGTGTGTCTCTGCTGAGCTAGGCAAGTAAAAGCAGAACACCTGTGGTCACTAGAGATTTTACCACAGCTCTACCAAGAGTGTGCTTGCTAACCATGGTGCCCTGGCTATTTTCCAGGGAGGGGGAATAGAAGATCTTGCTTGCCTAGAAATCATCTAAGAAGTTTCAAAATATTTTCTTCACTTCCTGCCTTAAACTTTTGCAACTGTTCTCTTCTGCATTAGACAGTGACTTTTGACAATGGATAAAATAAATTCCTCTGCCTGTCATTTGCTAAGTAGCTTTGTTTTTTGCAAGTTTGGTGATGTTTGCCGTTTTTTACCAGTTTCTGTGTTGAGTTTTGAATTAACCCCTTGTGATCATGGACAAAAGCCTGAAATTATAGACCTCCTGGGTGGCACAGACTTAGAAGTGAGAAAGAAAACAAGTGGTTAAGTATATTGTATTTTTTTTCAAAGTAATTTTTCAAGTAATTTCTGCTAAAATCATGAAGGTGTCTTCTTTTGGTTTAAAGGCTACTTCAGCAGAGGCTGTTAACAGATTGCCATCAAAGAATACCCTTATCAGTTTTCCAGCTCCTACCAAGTACTAACTGCGGGAATTCAGGATGCAAATTACTACCTGACAGGCACTGTTACTTTTGCAGCAGCATTTGGAATATGCTGACATTTCCTCCACCAAAATTTTGAGTGCAGATATGAGTTATCTACACCCAAGGGCAACAGATGTTGTATCAGTCAGCCACTGGTTTTGCGCAGACAACAAGGACTGACAGTGCAAGATGCTGCTCGTTCCTAATTTTTGCTGAAAACAGTGATAACTGCAGACACAGCGTCATGATACTGAGCACCCTCCGTGCTAGGCATCTGCAGAGCTGCCAGCACCGTAAGAGCACTGTGTGTTTGGTGCTGTAGTGCTGATACAGGTTGATACACAGGTCGATACCATGTGACTGTGTAAAAAGCCAATTTCAGGCTGCAACGTGTGAGCGAGGTGCTGCCTGCCCCAGACACATAGTTTTCTGTGCAGCTGGAAGATCGTGTTCTGCTCTGGATATTTTGATAAGTATGAACTGAAGTGAGCATGTAAGTGGTCTAGATACCACCACGGCTGGCAGAGGCAGGTTCGGGCAGCCTGGAGCGTGGGATGCATCTAATGTGTGAAAGGTTCCTGCAATGGAGGGAATGTCCTTCGGGCCCACACCCACAGGGCAAAGCTTGTGGGTTACTGCACAAGATACTGAAGATGGCCAAAACCAAATAGCAGGCTTAGGCTGGTGAAGGTTTCTCCTTGCACCGGTGACCACACAAAGTGCCAGAGTAGGGTGTTGGAATGGTCTGTCTCAGGATAGCTCGGTGGAGGTACCTCCATCACTCCAAAGGATGAACTGGAGGCCTAGCTTGCTCCCCTCTGGGAAAGCAGGGATGGAGCAGTGGATTGAGCCGCTGGGGGTCCCCTGCACAGGAGCGAGGGGAGGAGATGAGCTATGCTGTGGGAGAAGAAAGGGTGCTGTGGGACCGTGGCCCACCTGTGCCCCTAGCCCTTGTCTGGGCCTTGTCAGCGATCCTCTGGTGAATTTTTAATAATTCACCCGAACGGACCCATTTCTTTAGGTGTCGGTACATTCCTCAAAGACTCTAGAGGGTGGGAATGCCACCAGAAGCCCTATCGTTCCCCACTGGGGAGCAGCCGCCGCTGGTGCAGAAGGCACGGGACCCGCGCCGCTGACTCAGGCCTGGCGGCGGACGGCGCCTTTAAATGTGTCAGGCTCAGCCCCCTCCGCCTCAGGTGGCTGCTGCCGCCGCTGTATCCGTGCCTGCCTTCCCCCGCTGTCGCACACCGCGCTTGCGCTGCGGCCGGCACTCTGCTGCCGGCTCCGCCGCGCTCCGCAGAGCTTTGTCTGGGCCCGGCCGGGTGGCGAGGCCCCGGGGGGAGGTGCGGATCCCCGGTCGAGCGGCGGAACCCCGGGCGTGACCCCGGCCCGGCTCTGTACAAAACAGTTGGGGGATACGGGCGGCCATTTAAGGTGGACTTGTGCTTAAGGTGGACCGTTCCTGTAACGACCGACTGGGCGTTAAGGTGGATCGCGCTTAAGGTGGACTGTCGGCGAAGCCGCGCCTGCGAGGCGGGGAGGGACGGAGCTCGGCATGGGGAGCCCCGCCTGAAGCGGCCGTCGGAGGAGACGCGCTGGTCCGTCCTGAGGAGGAGATGGGGAAGGCCAGCTGCTGAGGAGCCAACTTCTCCCCGGCCTCTTAACAATGACCAGCTCCAAACCGTTCTGCAGGAGGAGGCAGCCCATGGAGGGCGAGGTGGGGGAGAGGAGCTCTGCACTGGGCTGCCGTGGGGCTGCGAGGAGACAGGCTCTGACTGCTCTTTGAGGGGGGAGGGAAGGGAAGGTGGGGATGCTCCGTTGTATTTGGATTGGGAGAGGATTATTTTTCTTTAAAGTGAGCTCCTTCATCACTGTCACCCTCCTCCTCTTCGTCCCTTTACAGCTGTGAAGCCGTCCCGGCCGCAGCCTCCCCGGGCACCCCCCGGCCCAGCGCCATGGAGTCGGTGGGAAAGTTTGAGTTCAGTAGGAAGGATTTGATCGGGCACGGAGCCTTTGCCGTCGTCTTCAAAGGCAGGCACAAAGAGGTGAATAATCCTATTTTATTTTATTTTGTCCTGCTTTTTATGTATTGGTTTGGGCCGACCTGGGCGCAGCGTCCCCGGTCACCCCATCCCCTCTGGGCTGCGGTGGCTATTCTTAGCCTGGACATCAGCCCCGGGCTCTGGGGCAGCTCTGGTGGTGGTAGACATCTTTATCCTCGTTTATTCTTGTTTTCTGTGGAGTTTCTTTGGGAGACAGGCGTGTGTCCCAGCAGGAGCCATGCAGGTGGCTTCACGCTGCGGCTGGGCAAAGCCGGGGCTGGTCCTATGGACGTCCTGTTCCCCAAAACCGGCCCAAAACAAGCAACCCCCCACCCCAAACCCCGTCAGCCAAGACTGTAGAAGGCTTTTGCTTTGGGTTTTTTCTTTTTTTACATGTGTTTCTGGAGTTTTGTTCTTTTTCAGTTAATTTTACCAAGAGGAGGGGAAATCGCTCACTGGTAAATAAAAGGAAACCAATCCGGCAGTGGATTTTCCATCATTAGGGCTTGGGATAAGCCATAGCTCCCACAGTGCGTTTATTTCTAGTGATTAAATAAGAGGATAATCATCCTATAAAGTCGTAACAAAAACCCAAACCGTGGGTTTTTTTCTCCTTGAGCTCACAGGCATAATTCGGGAAGGGGCAAGTCAGAACAAGTGAGAGACAGGCATTAGGCTATGAAGTGAGAGGCCTTTACGAGTGCTGCCAGCCACTTCTTTTCGGTAATATCTGTAATCGGTTCAAGAGGCTGCTTATCCTATGTAAATTAATGGTGAAATTTACGTTTCTCATTGAATTGCCTATGCACTCTTTCAGAAACCTGAGCTGGAAGTAGCAGTGAAATGCATTAACAAGAAGAATCTTGCAAAATCTCAAACTCTGCTGGGCAAGGAAATAAAAATACTTAAGGTAAAGGGAGACTGACTTGTTTTCTTCAGCCTTTGTTCTATGTGCCCTTTGTTGCTCCTAGCTTATGGTCTTTGTTTTACCTTTTCTAGGAATTGAAACATGAAAACATCGTTGCCTTGTATGATTTCCAGGTAAATAGATTCAATTATGGCAAAGCATTCTGGATTTGGGAGTGGAGTTTATGGAATTTCTGTTTTTAACAGATGCTTTGTAAACAAACCCATTGTGGGGTAAAAAAAAAAAAGTCCTCTGATAAATTAGGGAAAGATAAACAAACGTGTTTGAGCAAATCCTGTGTTAATTGTTGTCTGGACCACAGAACCCTGCTACAGTTAGGAGCTGAAGTGGGAGCTCCTGCTTCCAGGGTGTTATGAAGTGAAATGCCGTGCATGGTGAATATTTCTGTGCTGGAAGCTCCTAAATTGTTAAAATGTTAGAAATAAAATGACAGTAGTTATTTTTGGCATGCCTACCTTTTTATTTTCTTTCTCTGGTCTGGATACACTCCCTAAGAAAATTTCTTTTTCCTAGGCAGTGTAAAAATAGTGTGAGCATGACTTTGTAGCATATGATTGTCTCCAGTTCCATAGGATTTTCATTTGCATTTTTTTGTTGTCCTTGTGGCAATCACTAACTGTTAAAAATTGCAGCAGACATTTTTAGATGATTGTGGTTTCCCACAGTTGCTTTTTCCTTCAAAGTGAGCTCAGATCATCTAATCTAAGGGATTTAAAACCAATCTGCTCTGAAACCCAAGTTATCCAAGGACTTTTTTGTTTGGGTTTTTTTCCCCTTGAAATTTTAGTTTAAAAATCCTGCTGGGTCATGGGACAAGTTTTCTTGGTGCTGTTGCAGGGTCGAAAAGGCTACGGTGGAACGCTTGTTTCTGGGTGGAGGGGCTGGTGTGTGGTGTGTCGGCACAGCCGGTGCCACCCTCAGCTCTCCTGCCTGGGTGACCGCTGGCTCTGCTGGACCCCTGGGTGGCCCTGGGGTGGCTTATCTGGAGCTAGCTGCCCTGTCCCTGATATCACATGTCCCGCAGGCCGCTGTGTTTGTTGACATTCCCCCGTCTCCAGTGGATTGGCTCCGGTGGCCTCTGCGTCACCCCGAACGCCGGTCCTAGCCGGTTGGCACAGCCGGTTTGCAGTGCCTTCTGGGTGCTGTAGTCTCTTCAAGTCACCCCCATCCAGGGTTCTTGTCACCCACCGTTGGCCCTCCTCCGATGGAGCAAGGGGTCATGGTGAGGGGCTGCTGGGGGCCAGGTCCTTTGAAAGTGTTTGATGCTTGGTGGTGTTTTGGTGAGAGGTGGAGGTGGGGGATTCAGGCTGCCCTGGGAGGGAGGCAGGGCTGGTGAGAGTGGGATTCCTGCTTGGAAACGTGCTGCGGATAAGAGGCCAGCTCTGCATTGCTCCTGAGCCACCCTTT
The DNA here is from genome assembly GCA_013399015.1 of Galbula dea. Lineage (NCBI taxonomy): Eukaryota > Metazoa > Chordata > Aves > Piciformes > Galbulidae > Galbula > Galbula dea. Next base: position 1,490,595 of record VWZX01004391.1, on the reverse strand, counting down.
AGAGCTGCTCATGAAAAGCCCTTGTCCTGATGTGTGCTGCTGAGGAAGCTTCCTGCAGGCACAGGCCACTTAGGCCATTAGATCTCCTATACTTTTCATTCTCCGCTGTGCCTCCTAAGTTTACTTAATAACTTTTCAGCTGAGGGAGTGAGTGGCTGCTTCTGTGCTTCCTCGGCTGCTTCTGTGCTTCCTCTGTAGTTTGCATTTGTGTGAAGCATTATGCTACTGGATTTGCTTATTGCAGATCATTCAAAGCCTTTGTATGTGTTCTGATCCTCATCCTGCTTCAAATATCTGCTGGGTAGGGAACAGCTCAAAGATACATACTACAAATGGAGTGATTTTTATTGTTACAACTGCATTTTTCTCCTTATGTGATGGCAAATGAGTTGTGATTAAATACTGTGTTTAGCAGAGTAGCCTGGTGAGATACTAGAAAGAAGCTATGTAAGATGCCACAAAATAGGAACTTGAGAATGGTCCTGGGCTCAAGGCATGCCCAGGTGTATGTTTTCTTACTAGCTTTGTCAGAGTCCTTGTATGATCTGGATAATTTGACTTCTTGGACCAAATGAGAAGACTTAGATGCCATTGGATGTTATATAGTACTACCAGGGTATGGAGTCTCCCCTGGGGTAAGGTGCTTGGTCACCAGATGCAGGCTGATGCAGTTCATCTGCACAGATTGTGTGTGTTCTCTCTGAGTGTTTGGCCTCACTCTGTGTCTGCTTGGGAGTTGTATGAGGGTGGATTATCTGCAGAGGTAAAAGTATAGTTCTGTGGAAGTCTGGCTTCTGGCCACTTTTCCTAACTTTGTGGAAGCTGAGGCTTGAAGAGGTTTGTTCTTGTCTTACAACATCACAGAGCAAAAAGGAAAAAAGACTTCCTATGAATTTTAATGTTGCCCTGTAGCTTTGTCTGTCATTGCATTTTGTGTCCCTTCCTCTGCACGTCCTGTCAAAAGTGACTAACTTTTACTGGTGTGTCCCATACATACAAGGGAATGGCTGCCAAAAACACGGCAAGTGGTTTTTTTTGTGAGCAAGTGATTGCACCCAGTGATGCTTTAGTTTGCATTTTCCTGGTTAAAAGCTAATGCTAACAAGGCCTCATACAACTCAAGTTTTTTGATATAATGCCAGATTTGCCCCAGACAGGCACTAGCAGTGCTGCTTTTTAATACTGACAGCAGCTCTCACCCTGGCATACTTACTTTATTCTTCAAATCCAGGAAAATTGCTGTGCTCCTTCTTGTTTCATAGATCTTTGTGATTTTGGTTCATAAATAATGGCAAAATAAGCTTTCTGGGAATAAATGATACTAGTGAATGTTTAATGCTTAAAAGTGCAGTGTCTGGACTTTTATAGATGCCCTCACTGGAGTCCTAAGAGCAGCATCATTACATGAGAATGGCTCACAAAATGAAATATGCATATTCCCATTATTATGTGCTCATGCATTAATGAGAGGTGCTCTGAATAGTCCAGGGGCCTAATGGGAGCACCCTTGCTCCTGCTGGAAAAGAGGATAAATTGTGTTGCATTGCATTTCTAAAAGTTCTATTTCCTGTCTGTATGGAGTTGTGATGCAGATCTTTCCTAGGTACAGGAGATGTTTGGTGTGAGGTAAAACCAAATTCCACCATATGTGGAGTGCATTAGGTGAGGTGCTACTGGATGATCCCTGATTCCTCAGCTGGCTTGCAGAGGACCTAGAGTTGAGGTCTTCAGACTGCAGCAGTCGAGGGGTGTACAGTCTAGAGGGACATCTGGATACCAGAAGTCTTCTTACTCTGTTTGAAGACAGCCAAATGAGCTCTTACTGCTTTAGGTGGAAATGAGTGACAAGGATACAAAAGATGGTTTCTGCTGGATGAGGACTTGTTTTGGATATGCAGTTTTGTGGAAAATGGATTTCCAAAACCCTGAGGATCAGCTCAGCTCTTCACATCTTGACACTGAAATCTTAGCAGCATGTGGTCTGGAGTATGTGACTTGCTTTGGTTTCTTCTGTGGTTCAGGACACTGAATCTGGGATCAGAGACCATTTGATTAGCTAAAGGAATTCAGTGGTAGAAAGGTAACTCTTGAACATGTCAGAGCCTGGGACCACTTTGCACTAGACAGCTTCTTCCAGCTGTAGTAAGAAGTAAATTCTTGCATGTAACTGAGATCTTTGGGATAGTGGGAGGTGCTAGGTATGGGTTTTGCCCTGTGCTGCCTGGGGCAGGGAGGTTGGCTGAATGTGTCAAGTGAAGATCTCGTATGTGGCTGTGTTGTTGTGAAAGTGGAAGATCTGCTATTCCTGGACATCAGTCATGCTTTGGATATTAGAAAGTGTTTTCCTGCATGAAATGGGAAGGATAATTTTATTGCCATATTTTCCCTAGTTGTATGCTGTCATCTGAGCTTGCTTCTTAAAGCAGCCTTACTATGGGTGTGCTTGGTGGGTATTGGGAGCTTGTTGTAGGTTTGTGGATTTGGGGTTGGGTTTTTTTCCTAATTTTTGAATGGGTGTGATGGACTAGTTGTAGAAACATAGCTGTTAGTGCCATGCAGGGCACTGTGCTACTGAGTTACTGGTTCAGCCTAGGTTACTCCAGGGTCTGCTTTCCATAATTTTGTGTCAGATTGGCTTATTGCACTCACTAGCTCAAGAGGAGCTGAGAGTAATGCTTAACTCACTCCTGCAGTACAGGCTCACCAAAAATATTTCTGCTGGAGTGACTGTATGACTTGGAGCTCCTGGAGGCAAAGAACACTGAGTCCTTGCAGTGCAGTTTTTCTAGTGCACATGGGTTAGGACATGGGTAGCAGAACAAATGCTTCTCTGCTTAATGATCAGTCACCCTGGACTTGTCTAGGGAGCTAGGTCATAGCAGACTTGTTCTGTTGTTGTTGCTCTGTAGAAAGCCCTGGTGATCAGTACAACTGTGGCTGTTGGCTGGGATGTTCTGTTGTGCTGTCTGCACCACCACCCCTTTTCTGACATGGAGCCCTTAGTTGCTAGTCCACATCTTGTGTACGTGTCTCCTGCAGTCCCCTGGGACCTGTGGAGCTCGGTGTACAGCAGTGTCCTTTGGTGTGCCCTCCAGCACCGCTCGCTTCTGCTGCAGTGCTTCCCTGATGAGTGTGATGTTGGATGAATCAGTGTTGCTGCAGTGTCACCTCCTTGCCTCGCCACCTCTTGTGCCACCTAATGCAGGATCTTCTGTTCCTCAGGCACTGCTGTTCAGGTGCCCTGTCTTGGGAGACAGGGCTCCACGGTGATGCTGGGGATGACTAAGGAGGCACTCTGTGTATGGGAGATCACACTCCTGAGGTCAGGCTGCCTGCCTCGTTAAATCCTGCTTTAATTCCATCCCCGAGCAAAGCTGGCAGGTTGCCTGGTGAGTGGGTGTGAAGTGCAGACATCTGTGAACTGCCAAGCAATCCTCTCTCTGTGCTGCGGACAGGCATGGGGTAGCTGCTCTCCTGCTCCGTCAGCATCCTTAGGGCTCTTGAAGGGAAGATTGGATCTAGCTTAAGTTAGAGCTAGAAGGGGAAGAGCACAAGAGCTCAACTGCTCTTTGCCACTAGTTTTGTAGGAGGAGGCTTGAGAGTTTAGTGTGTCAAAATAGCTATGTTTATGGAGAGGGGGATTTTGGAGTCTTGAACTTCCACTTAATGTCGGCTTCACTAGCTGAGTACTCCACTGTGCAGGTCATAGAAACGTCTAGCACATGCTGACCACTAAATATAGACCTCAGAGGAGTCATGGGCTTTTTTTAGAGGGAGTGGTCTTGTTGCATTTTGAAATGATGATCACTGTTTTACTCATCCTGTGTGTAAAGCACATACCTGTGTTCCTCTCACATGATTAGAATGACATGGAGGAGCCAGCAATGTGGAAGTTAATAGTCTCTAAAGCTCCTGTGGAAGGTAGCATTACTCAGACTATAATGACAGTTTTAGGAATATTTCCCAGGAGTAATCAGAAACTGGTAGGCTGTTGTGTTCACAGCTTGATAGCAAAGCTCTGGTAACAGCTGAGGTGCTATTCATGCTGTTCTTCTAGAAGCTCCATCACTGTTTCCATTGTGAAAACTTCCACTGTTTAAATTCTTTTGATGATTGAATGCATTTGGTTGATGTGAACAAAGCAAGGATGTGGTGATTGGGAAGACAGATAGGGAAGAGGTGCTTTCCAATCAGTGGCTGTGTGGGATTGAACTCAGATGGAGAACCACTGTTTGAATCTCTTTCAGGTATTTATGGGTCCAAACCAAAGGCCAATTAAAAGATGTAATTTTGTGACTGGACTGGACCCTAAGCTGTGAAACTGCAGTAAAACTTAAGTGGTTTCAAAAGTTCATCTTAATGCTCAAGCATGTGTAGAGACTTGAGGATGCAGTTCACTTTCCCATGTCTTCCTTTTTCCTCTCCCTTTCCCACACCCATTGCCTTCCCACGTGTTCATACCAGCTTCTGCACAACAGGCAGATTAGCAAACATAGGTTGGTGTTGGTGATAGGAGTCTTGAGCTGGATGGCTCTGGTTTGCTTTGAGGAAATTCCCAGAGGAGCTCTGGTCCTCTTTAGTGGATTTGTTTGTTTGTTTTTCCTGTTACTCATGTTCATATAGCAACAGAAAATGCTAAACTTGATGGAGAGTAAATATGAGTTGTATGGTCTTCCAAAGGCAGTGTTTCTCAGGTACAAACCTAAACATTCTTTGATTGAGAGAAGCCTTCTTAATTGTTTTCAGATGTTACAGTTCCTCTCTGGGAAATAGAATGAGTGTCCACAGCAGAATCCGGGGTGGAGCCCTGCCAACAGATAGTTTTAGAACCTCTTTTGTGCTTAGTATATGGCAAAGAGGTGATTTAACTGTGTGATGTCTCCTGCCTTATGATGTTCAGGCCTTAAATACCACCACAAACATAAAGAGATGGTCTCAAAATGCAGAGTGAGGATGTCAAAGCTGTGTTTGTTTATTAAGCAAGGTTATTTCAGAGGGGGGGAGTGTGTGCTGACAGAAATCAAATTCTGCATCACTGGTTGCTTAGGGCAATAATGTTCTGTCTGGCTGCAGGAGCCACCTGGCTTGTCTCCTAGCATCAGAATAACAGGAGGAATTAGGTCAGCTGAGCTGGCATGCTAGAGATCAACCAGACAGTGTGGTTCCGGTGGGGGGGAATGAAAGATGCAGAATTTTAAGTCATTAGAGATCCTATTTAGCAAAGCATCTTACATCTCCAGGAAGGGAAAGCCTCCCAGCTGGCTACTGGCACTGGTGGGCCAGAGTAAAGCTGCTGGTGCAATAGGAAACCCCACAGATGACAGTGGAGGGTGAGGTGGTGTCAGGCAGGGCTGGGGCATAGCCCCACTTGATGCTGGATGGGCTTGGAGCACATAGGCTGTGTGTTTCCTTTGTGTGTGCTGCATCATGTCACTGTGCACACAGCAGAGCTGCTCTTTCTCTGGGGGCTTCTTCATTTGTGTTTCACTGATACTTTTCTCATTTAGTGGGAAATGGAACCAGCTCATTAAATGTGTTAAAACATACTCCATTCTCTTTGCTTTTTAAATACTGCACATTCAAGCCCATGTTACTCTGGCTTACAGTAATTAGATTTTTTTCCTCTCTTAAAGAAGGCTGGTTTTGTGTGAAAGAAAACCCAGCCTTGTTTTCTTTGAACTCCTTGTTACAACACTTCTGTGATGTGTATTTGTTTTCAGTTTGGTAAATGAAGTATGAAATAAATCAATGTAAAAGAGAAGACTTGCAAAGTTCAGTCAGTCCTGCAGCTGCCATGGAAAACCCCATGGAGGTTGGACCTCTCATTTCCAGAGATGCTTAAAACAAACAAACAAAGAAATCTCTTGCAGTGTATCAGATTATGTTTAGGGTATACTGTTAAAAAACCAAGCTGTTCCCAACTGTATTAGTAGAACTATATTAGTTGGTTCTGAAGTCAAACTTCCTGAGTTGCTTTGCTTGTATTTGCACATATCTCAGTAGGTGACTGTCTTGCTGAGCGTGTGATTGAAACAGAAACGTTCACTCCTGCAGCCTGCCTTCTTGTCTGCCTTCACCCACAGCACTCCCCTCACTCCTTTGGGCAGGCAACTCTATGGTATGCAGGGATTTCACTGCAGTACATGTGACAGAGCTTAAGGTAATGGGGAATTCAGCCTTAAATGTTCATTTTATAACATGACTGTGATGCACAAAGGAGGTGAGGAATAAATATGGAAAAGCAAATTGGGTCTTCAGTATCAGTATCATCATTGCCTTTAGAATTCTCAAGTTTCCTCTCTTTAATAACATTAACATAATGCATTGCCATTTGAAAAAGAAGTTTGCTTATGTTTAAATAAGCTCCTAGGTCTTGCAAAAGGTTAAACACTGCTTTGCACTCCGTGTTAGAAAGTCCAGACTCTTTAGTTTTCTCCAGCTTTTTTCCTCCACAGTATCTTGTTGCTGGGCTGCTGGAGCTGCTGCATGCAGATGTGACCTGCACAGCATGTTTTTGGACAGCAGTGCCTCCCAAAGAGCTGGGGGAACCAACTGGTGTGGGTGGTGCAGCATCACCCCCAGACAAATAGGACTGCTCTAAGTAGTGATGGCTTTTCCTTGTCCCAGCAGCATGAGTCTTCAATTTGCTCTGATGCATGTTTTTGGTCTCGCCTTGAAGCTCTGTGACTTGTGGAACCTGCCACTTTGTCTCTATGCTCTCATTATGACATTAATCCTATATTTTGGTTTCTGTGGTTAGGCTCAGATGCAGCTCTCAGCTTTGACTTGCTGTAGTGTGTGGCTCTGCAGAGGCTCAGTCTGTCTCTGAAGGAGACTCATGTTTTCCTGTTTGCACTCTCTGCAAGCGTTGTAGCCATCAGACATCCAGCAAGTTTGTTGGATCTTAGGGCTTTGATCTAGGCCTGCAGTGAACTTGTGTGAAGCCAACAGCAGACTGCCCAGTCCATGGGGCTGTGACAGGCTCTGTAGTCAGCCACTGCCTGGAGATAGAGGTGGAGAGGAGGATAGCTGGAGCTACTTGGAAGGAAGCTGCAGAAAGCTCATATCCAGTGGAAAGGCTGTTGAAATGTCTTCAAGTTACTGGAAGATCAAGCTGTCTTACCAGCTGTCCTACCATTTGTCTGTGGTGCTGTTAGCTGCATGGCAAACAGTAGGTCTGTAGGTGTGACTAGTCTTGTTTGTGTGTCATGCATAGGACTGTTGCCAAGGGGATGGGAAGTACTTTCCCTCCCTTCCTGGAGCCTGTGTTGAACCAGAGGATGGCTTTCCTGCTGTTTTTAACCTGCCCTGAATTATGACCTGTCCTGGAACAACTCATCTGCTTTATAGGCAGAGAATGCCACAGTGCCTTGAATAGGGTAACACTGGACCCTGTCATCATGGTTCATTTGGTCCTGCAGAAATCTACTGGTTCCTTGTGATGTTAGCTCTTTCAGGGTAGGACCTCACTGGCAGCATGACTTGAATCCCAGAAGGCTGTCCTAAAATGTGCTTTTGTCTGGCTGTGAAGCTGTGTCTGGGTTTGAGAAACGTTTTGTGGTGGTGTAAGTCTGTGCAGGAAATTATACTGCAGTGAATGGGTACTTTTCTTTTCTCCTTTTCTTCCTTCATCTGAGATAATTGTTGCCTCCTGAATTGGAAACCTGCTTAAAATGTTCCTGAGTTCCTTACTGGGAAGGTTCAGAAGGAGCGAAGAGAATGACCAGGGCTAGAGAACAGAGAAGCACAATAGGCTCCCAGCCGTGGTTTTCTTTCCACGTGAGGTCAAAAGGAATGTGAAGATCTTCTAGCTATGTGCTTTAGATCCATTTTCCAAGGGATGGGCACTGGTAGGTGCTTTCACAATTCAAATTGATGTTACTGTTGTCTTTCATCTTACTTCTGTTCAAATAGGTACATCAACAGATAATCCTTGCATAGTGTGAGGGGTTTTTCCTTTCCCTGTTTGGAGCTTAGCCTGCTCAAGCCAACCTGTGAGGCAGAGTGAGTTAATAGCAAGGGATTTTACTGTTTCTTCCCTGTCTTGAGAAGGGTGAGTTCTGTTTGCCTAGCCCAGACAGCTTGGGAGCTCCTGTCTTAACTCAAAGCTTTCCAAGTGCCTTTGGCCTAAGAATTGGTTTCTGGAAAGTAAAATTGTGTTCATTAGAGGCAACATTCATGACTTCAGTGCCACTGTCAGGAGAGTGATGACTAGACAAGATAGGCCCAAAGGGCACTGGCTCCATGAGATCCTGCTGGCAAAACAAGAGGTTGCTGTGTGCTGTGGTTCTGCTGCAGTGAGGAGGAGAAGTAGGGTTAAAAAAATAAAACCCAGAGCAGAAAAGCTTAGCTGTTGGTGTGGAGTTTATCTTCTCCTGTCAGACCCTCAGCTTTATTTTGTGCTTCTGTTGTGTTGGTACAATTGATGAGTCCTAGCCCAGTTTAGAGATCTTTGTGTGGCAATTATCTTTGTTTGGCAGCTGCTCTGGATGCTGTTTGGGAAGCAGAGTTGAGCAGCACATGGTAGATATCTTCTGAGAGGTAGAAAACAGAAACCTTTGCCATCAGAAGGAGGCCAACAAGCAGGCGGTGATATGCTGCCCTTCAGGAGAGCAACAAAACCAGGCTGGGGCACTTGAGTCCATATGGCTCCTATCCTGTAGGCAGTGGGAGCCTTGTCAGTCATGGTGCTCAACACATGGTCATAACAGTGGAGCTATGTTCATAAAGGTCTTTTCCAACTCTCCCCCTGGAGAGGGACTTTAAAAGGGCATGTGGAGATAGGACAAGTGGAAATGGATTTCAACTGAAAGAGGGTTTGGATTAGATGGAGGGAAGTTCTTCATCATGAGCATATGTGAGACAGTGGAACAGGTTGCCCAGAGAGGTTGGTGGTTGCCCCAACCCTGGAAGTGTTCAAGACCATCCTGGATGGGGCTTTGAGCAGCCTGATCTAGTGGAAGATGTCCCTGCTCATGGCAGGGATGTTGGAACTAGACAGTCTGTAAGGTCTCTTCCAACCCATTCTGTGATCTTCAGAGTGTTCTCTTGCATCCCCCCTGTCTTCCTAGAAGAGAGTTTTTGTGTAAGGTGGAAGCCATTCTTTACTGGTTTTACCCCAGCATCTGGCACAACACACAGACTGCTGAGAAACACTGCACTGCTGAGAGAGTTGTCGTAGAATCATAACTGCTTTGGGTTGGAGGGGACCTTTAAAGATCATCTAGTCCAGGTTTGGAATGTTGTGTAATTAAATGTCAACTTTTTCCCCCTTCCTAAATGCTTTTCTAAATTTGATGGCAGGCTAGGCACTGGGGGGAGTGCAGAGGAGGATTTCTCCAAGGAAGTTTCCTCTTGCAGACTTTTTAAGCTGTGGTAGGAGGATGACTAACTGTGGGTACACCCAGACACTTCCCTTTGCACACACCTAAACACACACTTTCCAAGAAGAGGATCATGCCACCTTCTAGTATGGGTGGAGAGAAAATTTAAAGGGAGACAGGACTGCTGGGTCTTGATGTCCATGTTGCCATCCCTCCTGGTGTCCCAGGGAGGAATTTTAACACAGGACTGTCCTGGAGTGATTTATGCTGTACTGCTAAAAGAAGCTTCTTCATTTCTTTGTCCTCCATCAGCACATGTGCATTGTTTGTAGACAGTAGAGGCTGTTGCCTATTTTTACACTCAATTAAATTGTGACTTAATCACTGGGGCCTCTGCTGCAAGACCTACGAGTCAGGCAGTGACCCAGACTGATTAATTATCAGCTTGATGTCTTTGGCAGAGGCCTTTTGGGGTTGTTGTGGATCATGGTCAGGGTACTGCTGTACTTTGTGATGAAGAAGAAAAGTTAGGAGGTTGCCTCTATGCTGCTCCCATCATCAGGCTTGTTAAGTGACAGGATTAGCCTTGGCTGTGCTGAGTGGCACAGGCAAGGAAGAGGTTCAGAGGAAATTATCTGTAGCACTTCTTGGATCTAAGCATCTGCAGAAATGTAACAAACTAATATTATTCTTGTTACTGATGTGGATTTGAGTGGGTTGGGCCCTTTTTGTCTTTCCAGAGAGATTGGTAGCCTCCAAATTTTGGCTTGCAGTATTTTCTTCTTGTTAATGAAAAAAAATCATAAATACTGTGGAAGGATAAAAATGGAAAAGAAACAGTTTCTGCTGCTGAATAAGTTTGAGAGAAGTCCATCAGCCCACTTGAGAAACCAGAAGTCTCTGCAGACAGTTCTTTCCACTGTAACCACAGTAAGCTACTGGCTGAAGGCTTTCCAAACAAGAGTTTGTTTCCAGGGCCCTTCCTGAACTAAACGTTTAGTTTTGTTGGCAAAATTCCTACAAATATTGTTCTGCTAAGTGGATCTTGAAACGCTGAAGTTGCAAATGTGGAAGTTGTGTGATCTGAAAATACACTTTGTAACTGTTCCTCTGCTGGGGTGGGTGTGTGTGAGCAGGGTGGAGAGTGCTTCTGAGGAAGGTTGGAATGTTCAGAGGGTGCTGTTGGTGGTGGATGGGTAGGGGACCCACCTACTGCTCTCCTAGAAGCCTTTCAGGCTTTGCTCTCTTATCTCTTCACCTTGTCTTGGTGGGATAAAACCACCAACCACCAAGGTCAATTTGTTGCTGGGGAAATTGGGCAAAGCATCTCCCTTGCCTGTGTTAGGTCCTTGTTTAACCCTCATCAATGTACACACTGGCTGCCAAAAATCAATGGCTTGTTTGATGATGTTTGTTTTCAGAGTCTTTAAATAACATACAGTGGAAAAAAACAACCCAGTTCTACAGTGTACATTAACTGCTGGCTAATAACCTACTACAGATACCTTTTGGAGTTAGCTTGTGGGAGCTAAACTTCCTCTTCATTTTCCATATAGGTAATAATATATTAAGCTTCCCCAACCCCTGCTGGCACTATACATGGTAATGCATAGCTGCTGAGCTTCAGTGATCCCAACATGTTTAGACAAGTAGTGTCTATGAAAAATGTTGCTGTGGCAGAGGTGAACTCAGTGTGGGCTGCAAATCCCACTTCAGATGTTTCCTCCATGCCCAGCAGTTAGACTGTAGTGACCTCTCTGACCTGTAGCCCCACAGTTAATCCCTGAGTAGCCATGCCACATTGCTGGGGTGTCCTCACATCATCTGGTACATCTGTGGCTGGACTTCCAGAGAAGTGAGGGGCCTGGATGTCTTTCCTAAACCTTGACCTTCCTGCTGAAGGGAGCTGATGGGCTTTGAACACTTCTGAAAGTCTTTCCCCAGTGCTTTGTCATGTGCAAAGCTGGTGCTGATGCTTGGGGTTTTCTTTGTGCACTGCTTCCCTGGGCTAGTGCTGCTAACCACAGACTAGTTTCCCACTTCACCTGAAGCATGTGTGAAAGTGGATGACTTAACCTGTGCTGGTTTTAAATGCAGACATTGGAAAACCAAGCCTGTTTAAAGCAGTCCTTGCCATGCAAGGAAATGCAACAAACAGCACCTTGAAGTATCACAGAAAATTGCTTTTTTTCAACAAACAAGGGGAGTTTCAAAAAGGCAGCTGGACTTGGCTGTGAGAACAGCTGTAAGAGCTGGGAATGGCCAGCCCTGAGGTCTGGTGAACACTTGAACCATAGGAATCACAGAAGCCAAGACTGTTGGTTGCCCAGTGCCTTGAGGCCTCTGAGAGAAGGTGGCCCACACTGCATGCAGCTGTACTTGAGTCTCTCAAATTGCAGGGAGTTTAGCTTCCTCACTTCTCCCTCCCCTTCCTCCAACCAGTCTTCTAGCAAGCATCTGGAAACTCAGATTTCATGATGTGGGGTTAAAAGAGGACTTCAGGAGAAATGATGGGAGGTGCTGAGGACTTGAGGCATTGACACAGGCTGTCAGGTAGAGTCCTGTGGGCAAAACAAGATGAAAGGAGTTGAGAGCAGACAGTGGAGACTGCTTAGAAACTAAAAGGCTGGTAGGGTGAATGCTGGGGCTTTTTGAAACTGTAGTCAGGCTCAGAGGAGGAGTCAGGCAGGTGAGTGTCTAAACAGTCTGTAAGTAAAGGCATGCTCCCCTGGAGCTATGGAAATGGAGTGAAGTCTGCTGCTCTGCCTCTGCTTTCACAGCTTCTCCACTCACCCAGGTAATTGCTGCCTGTGCTTGTCCAGGACTGGCCTTGTGTTTGGGAGTGACTTCTAGTATACAGGCTTTTATGTAGTAGATCTACTTCTGTCTGACTTTTGTTTCAACAAGAGGATTTAGTCGTTTACCCTGCTGGGTCTACCCAAGGTTGAACATCTGGCTGTTTTCATGTTTGTTCCCTCCTAGTAGTGGTTTGGCAGCTCTGCTAAACAAGTGTCAGGCAGCTGCTGGTGTCAGCATCTGAGTTGCAGACACTGAAGTTCCCAGTGCAGCTCTGATATGCTGTGTGTTTGTAGGACGCTTCACTGTACCCCGTGCTTGTGCAGTGTATACACTGCCTGGTATATGCTTTGTAAGACCAGGGAGCCAGTGGAGATCAGCTGAGCCTGGAGGTGATCTCAGTGCTGTAAGAAGCATCGCAGTGCAGCACCTGTAGCAAGCTTAGGAAGATGAGTGTTTGGCTTGGACTTTGCTGGTGTTGATCCCCATGATAATGCAGAAAGCTTTAGTCACCTGATAACAGCACAGTGTGAATACAGATGTAGGAATTGATTGGCAGATAAGTGCCTTTTTGACCTGAGATCTTTCCTTTTTGCCCTCAAATGAAAGATGAATCTCTTGGGTACTTTTCAGCCTGCAGGTCCCAAAGTTGTGTTGCTCTTATCTCTCTGTTCAGACTCGTGTTGCTCATTTGGGCATAGCTGCTATCAAGGGCCAAGTTAAATGTGGAAATGATTAAGGCTGTAAGATAGTGGTGTGCCAGCATCTGTGTTGCATGCCACAGTTGATCCTAAAAGCCAGAAAGGAACAAGAAGACCCAAGCCACAATAGAGGAGGTTTGCTTGGTTAAATAGGTGCACACAGAGAAAGGAATACAAAGCTTAAATAGTTGGCACTTTCAAAGTAAGCACTCCAGGAATTAATCTGGAAGGGAGTTTCCCCTCTCTCTTCAGTCTGAATTTCAGTGCATAGGTACTTCATTTTTTCCATTTTTCTCTTTCTCCAGGAAATGGCAAACTCTGTCTACTTGGTTATGGAGGTGAGTCTCTTTTTTTTTATTAGTTTCTCCTTTCCCTCTCCTTTGTCTGTTTCTTGGGGTTTTTTTAGGCAGGTTAGCTTGTTACAGAAGTAGTGCTTTCTGGTGCCATTCTCATCTGTGATGCTTTTGCTACTCTAATCTGCAGCTGCATGCCTTTGAGAACTGCAGCAATGTGGGTGAAGATAGCAGCCAGTGGGGGGGTTTTGTATTGCTGCTGTCAGGATGTCATGCTGGCATAGGTTTAATCGGTCAGACATCTTGCCTCCAGGGTCAGATGGGTGTTACTGGGTAGTGTCTGCATCAGAGATACGTGGAAACTAAATTCACTCCACACAGCTTCCTGAAAAGCTTTTGAATGTTTTCTTTTCTTAATGGTATGAAACACAATGTGGGGAGTTGGAGATTACAGCTGTGGCTGCTCCTGAGCTTTACACCACCTTTCTGGTGGTCTCTCCAGTGGTGACCCTTCTGCTTTGTTATGGTTTTATATTCCTCACTGATATCCATGAACACAGATGTGCACACACATAAAAGCAAATTAATGATGGTCTACCATAATGCAGTGTAACAAGCAGGGGAAATAGGACAGGAACCTACTGGAATATTGGGGTCTTTTCTGCCAGCTTCTGAATACATATTTTGACATGTGTGATGATTTGTCTAATAACATTTAATAACTGCCATCCTGGTGAAGGTTACTCTTTTTAGTCTTTGATTTGCCTTGCATTAACTGAGCTCTTTTCTTGTTTGCAGTACTGTAATGGTGGTGACCTGGCAGACTACCTTCACAGTAAGTAGAACAATATGGAAAATACCTCCTGTATTCAGAAGAAAACACTGACTCCTCTTAGCTTATTAAAGTTGTTGGGGTTTGTGGAAGGTCTAAGTAAATGGATGATCCATCTTTTTTTAATTGCTGCAGAATAAAACAGTTTCACTGCTCCTCTTCTGAGAGGGTCACCCTTGATAATCATTAGAAAACTGAGAGGCCATGACTAGAAAAGCTAGTCCTCTGTAGGTCAGTGGTGGCTGGTGACATAGTTTAGTTACAATGGTCTGATAGATAAACATGTTTTTAACACTACTAGGGACATGGTTTGTCTCGTTTCTTGATCACTGGAAAAAAGCTATTTATACTGAAGACTTGCAGTTCTGTAGGGTTAGATTAAAATAAGATCTTGAGTATATTTCACTTTCTTTTACTTCTCCTCAAAGGCTGTCCCCACATCTAGGGCATTTCTTACCTCAGTGTATTGAGGGTGACTGTAGTGTAGCCAGTAGTGTTGTGAAGGGGGGTGAAAACTACCACCTCCAGGGTCTCTTGGAGAATGCAGCACACACACAGTATCTGACTGTGGTGCCTTGAGGAACCTTTTGATGAAGCAAAAGTGTGTCTTTGCAATGAAACTTGTGGATGAAACATCCTTTGCATGTTCTCCAGCCCTATTGCTTCAATTTCCCAAGCTGTTTCTCAGTGCAGCCCACTGCACAGGTACAGGGTCATGGCCTGTGACATTGCACTTGAGTGCCTAAGCAGTAGGAGCATAACATGTTGAACAAGTTACTTGGCTGCAGTCAGACACAACCCTTATTTTCTGTTGGCCTGACTGCATGATTTCTCTTTAAAGTAGCCTTCTTGTTGTTTTGCATCTTAACTAGAAGATTACTAAATGTGAAGAGACAACTTTAATCTCATTTCATGTGTGGCTCTGGGTCATGGTTAAAGTTTGTTCACATTGTTCACATTAAAAGCTAGTCAGCTGGATAATACTTCAGGCTTCTTGTTTGAGGTACATGATGCCTAGAAATGGCTAAAATTGAAGGATTAAAAGCTAAATATACATCTGCCCTACAGCTAGTGTTGGTATCCCTAGAATGATTATTTGGGGCTTGATGCTAGTGTATTGCACTCTATTCATACAGGGTCATGAATTACAGTTGCAGACTTAGATTTTCAGAAAGTTAGTACTTGAAGAAAAATGAAGGCATAGTCTGCCTTTCATGTGTTTTGTTTGTTTGAAATGTGGGTGAGGTAGAAGTGGTAGGCATTTGTTCCAGGTTTAGTGTGCTTTGTCTTAATAAGTGATGGTGTTTTGCATCTGCTGGCTACTGCTGTGCTTTAAAAGGAACATCTTTGGTGGTGGTGGAGCACTGTGAAAAATACCGAGGGAAAATGGTTTTATAAAGTATTTCTGTTGATGCTACTGGTTCTGTGTGTACATTGTCTTCTCCTTTCCACAACTTTCCTTCACCCCATCAGAAAAATACTGTACAGTTAGGTCACTAATCCATGCTCACCTCCATGTTTATCAAATGAGACTGCTCAGGAAATTGGTGCCTACTTTGAGAAAGTGATGAATTGTATTTTCCTAATGAAGTTCATGTTTATTCCAGTTTGGTTGGTTTGAGTGTTGCCTAGGGTAAGGTTTGATCCTTTTTTGTCTGAGTTAATTTGAAAAAGTTACCTTTAGCTCTGTTTTTACCAATAAACTGTTTTACCTTGACTGTAAAGGTGAGCTGTTGTGTCTGGGAAATTGGTGCTTGCAGTTATTTATAAACTCTTAATATCTGAGTGCTGGGTAACAGTAAGGAAAACCCAGCAGGCAGAGATGTCTAGAGGGAGCAGTCAGTAAGGGACTGCAGCAAGAAAGTTAGTTACTCCCATCGCTGCTGCAGAGATCTGGGTCTTCCAGATCCCAGAGCTGAGATACAAGTATCAGCTTCTGCATGACCTGGCTTTTTCCATTCCACCACCTGCTCCTTTGGGATCTCCTCTCCCACTTTCTGCAGGTGCTCAGGGTGCTTGTGACGATAATGACTTTCTTCCTGAAAGCTCATTTTGGAAAGTTCATGTGTCTTGTGGGCCATCTCCCTGGTACACAGGAGGCTCATCTCTGTAGAGCAGTTATTGTGCTGCTGCTTCAGTTATTTTAGTGATTGTATGATGATTTTTAATTGCAACATCTCCTTTCCCACTGACTCCTCAGTCTTTTTTGCTGGTCGCTCCTGTAACGCTTATGCAAGCTGTGCATGCAAATCCTCTTCTCCTTGAATGAGATGCTTGTAAGCTTCCCAGTCCATTCTGCCCTCTAATTAGAAGCATGAGGCAATAAGGTAATTCTGTGTTGAATCCAAAGGCACTCTAATGCTCCTTGTCTTCAGACCTGGAGGACGTGCCCATGCACACATGTCAATGCAGTGTGCCTTCTCTCTGTGGTACAACCCAAGGTGGTGTGTGTTCTGCTAAGCACAACTTCTCCTGTTGTCCTT
Organism: Galbula dea; assembly: GCA_013399015.1. Lineage (NCBI taxonomy): Eukaryota > Metazoa > Chordata > Aves > Piciformes > Galbulidae > Galbula > Galbula dea. The sequence goes on along the minus strand of VWZX01004391.1, from coordinate 1,474,167 downwards.
TTAGTGGGACAGTGCAGTTTCCCTTCTGATAGATCCCTGTGGGTGTTGCTTTCACTTAAAGCCCACCATAGGGTATGTTTTGAGCTGAGAGCTGCAGCTTGCTGCTTGGTGTGATAGAACTGTGGGCATTACAGAAGTGACCTTCCTCTGTGTTGGAATAAGTGGAATCCTGTGGCTTCAGATACTCAGGAGGTCAGAGTAGGCTGATCTAAAATTTCTTCTTAAATTCTGTGAGTTGGCATTGACACAAACTGTTCTGGACAATTCATAAGTGCACATACATGATCTTTCTTAAAGCCACTTCTTGGAGAGCACATATCTGTGAAGAAAACTTCATATCCAAGCAGGGCTTTTTTTTGTTTGACCATGACTTGTGCATGGATCTCTTTATCTTTCCAATTCATCCTAGGTGATGTGGGAACCTTTTTGCAAACATGAGGCATGTATGAGGCACTGCTGTGTAACTTCTCAGACTCTCCAGCTAGAGAATTAAGGCTATGTTAAGACTGGACATATCTGGACTAGCTGTTCTGATTTGTACAGAAGACTTCACAGGAGCCTCACTGGCCATGCCCTGCATGGGTGTTGCTGGGGTAGTTACAAGACAGGCCTCAAATAAATCAGCTTGGTCTCAGACTTCAGTGTGATTTAGATTTGGCCCATGCTAGAGATATTTGTGGCACCTGTGGGTAAGAGGAGAAGTCCTTTTTCCTAAATAACTTTCCCAAAATGAGGTTGTCATGTAACATCAGCATGTGTACTCCTAGTGCTTCTACCCTTGGATCAGCTGATGAGGGCTGTTTACTGCAATTTGCCTGGCAGCCTCTTGGCAGATTGAAGATCTCAGCACAGGCTAACCAGGGCACTCTTTAGATGATTTCATCTTTTTCCTATACCTCAAGAGCTACAAGGCACATGGGCCCCACGCTGACCCACAGTAAATGTTTGCTCTGATCTAGTGACCTGTGTAGCTGCTGTTGCCCAGTCAGTAAGCTGAGTGCCTTGTCACTGAAGTGGAGCCCAGGGAAATAAACACAGGGATATTATTTCTTCTCAGTAATGGCAAAGGAAGGCTTGTGAAACAGTGTTCTCTGCAAGAATGTGTTGCTCACCACAGACATCCATGGGGATGCCCAGACTTCAGTGTGGGCTTAGTGTTTGGCAGCAGTTTTCTGGTAAAGATGAGAATATCCTCTTCTCACAGCAAGAGAAGTAAAAAGTTCCCTATTGGGATGTAACAGAGAAAGTTGTTTTGTACTCCACACTTTTTTTTGGTGGCAGTTAAATTGAATGAGTTTTCTCTATCTTCTCCCTCCCTCTACTGATGGTAGATAGTCTAGATGATCTTTTATGGACCAATATCCTGAAGTCACTGGAAGTGTCAGTTGTATTTATGGCTCTGTCCTTCAGTTGGATATTGCTGCTGTCATGCAGTAGACTGTTGGGGTCAAGATGAGAGATAAGGACTTTTGGTTTTCTGTATTGCAGCCTGTTTGTTAATGGAGGGAGGCAAATGGCTATGCCCCTGCACTCCCCAAGTAACTGACTGTACCTTCTCTGTTACTGAGGTCAGCATCTCAATTTCACAGTCCTGCCTTGCTGCACTACCTGCATTTGTGGGATTTAATGCTGCCAGAGGATCCAACAGACCTCTGTTGAATTTGGCTGTGCAGAAGCATGGTTGCTCTAATATCCAGAGCAGTTGCACTGGGGGAATCTGTTTGCATGCTGCAGACACCAGCTCAGATTCTGAGTGTGTCAGGAGAACAGTACCTTCACAGGGCCAAGAGCTTTGCACAGATTCCTCTGATGTGGAAAAGCTTAAATTCTGCAGAAACTGGCCCCATTTTCTTGGAATGGATGGATTTTTCTGATTGTGGAAGCAGTGTTGTTTTTAGTAAGAGTTAGAATCCACACGAGGAAGGCTTGGATGGGTTGCTGAGGGATGATAACTGGGCCTGTGTTAGCCTTAATAGCCACCAAGTTATATAAAGCAGAGGGTAATGCCTAAACAAGTGGTGTTCTTTTGGGAGTGCAAGTCAGAACAAGTCTCTCAACAGCACAGTTTATCTGCTAGAGGCAGAGTGAATTTAGCCAGGAGTTTGTAATTGCCTGCTAGCTTAATAATGTTAAGAACTGCTGAGCTTCAAGTCTTGCTTTGTGTTTTGGGCATGATGAGACAGCTTGTCCTTTCCTGGGCCTCAGCTAATTGGGTGAAAAACTTTTGAATTCTTGCTCTGTTCTTTAAAGATGGTGTTTTAACTATTCCTGGATAGATTTCCTTGACTAAGAGTCACAGAAATACTGTAAAGACTTTTTGCTGGAGAGAAGATTGAGCCCAGCTAAAATGTTGGACCTTTAATAGCAAATGGTAGAAGCCTGCTGCCATGTATCAGTCTACTCAGAAGGTTGGGGAAAGCCTGGGTGAAGGTGAAGCAGTGCATTTTTCAGAAGATGGAAGTGGGTTTAGGAGGCTTGCATCTGAACTGTCTCTTGATATCCTTAAAGTCCCTTCACAGGATCTCCCCTTCTTGCAGAGAAGTCTTTTGAATTCCAGCTGAGCACCAGTTCATAGGGGGAAAAGGCCCAGTGAGGGGAAAGAAACTCTGTGTACACGTGCACTGGTCTCACGTGTAAGTCCAGGACCAGCTGATAGCTGTGGTGACATTTTAGCTCTACTTGTGCCTCCTTCTAGAACAGTGAGGTTTGGGAGTGGTGGGAGTTTATTTTCTGTTCTAAGTGCTGTTTAACTTATTGATGTGCTTTGCTGTTCCCATGCACATATTTTTTTAAAGTTAGATTTTTAATTTCCTGTGTTATGTTAAAGCTGTGTGCAACCTCATCTGTGTTTTCCTAAGGATTCCTCCCTTCTAACTGATTAGGTAGAGTAGCAGTTTGAAGCTCCTGCCAGCTTGTTTTAATGTCTTACTAGAGAACAGCTGGAAAAACACTAATGAAATCCCAAGTAATTTACAGGGACCTTTTACCAAACAAATGATTTTATTCAAGTGGAATGGTATTTCCTTTAAGGTTGACTTGTTAGGCACTGCCAGGAGGCAGGCTGGTAGCCCTATTGATCCTGAGGTTTGCTGGGCAGGCTGCTCCCAGCTTTGGCAAGACTTTCATACATAAAGCTCTTAAAATAACAAGAGCTAATGTTTCATTGATCTGATAGAGGAGTCAGTTGAACATTATTTTAATCCCTTCAGTGTTTATTTCCACACCACTCTGATTGGGAAGCCCATATCTCAGAAGAGTGCAGATCAGAGTTTCCATATTTGTACATTTTGATTGCTAATACATTTTTTTTCTTTAAAAATCTGCTTATGAAAGCATTCTGAGATGTTCTTACTGCATCTGTGGATGCAGGATAGAGGGTGTCAGATGACAGTTTGCAGGAGCTGTTTGGTAGGGGTATGTTGTTAGGTATTGGACTGTGGTTCACCCTAATGCTGGATTTGGGATTAGAGTTATGGTTTGGTCAGGTGGGTAATGAGAATGCATAAGGCCTAGGCCTAGATTTGGACTCATACCCTGAAGTTACAGATCTCTGCTGGCCAGGTACCCTAACTGGCTCTGAATTTATCCTGCCAGCCCTTTCCAAGTCCAGCATGAGCCTTAATGATTCTTGCAGGCATAAACCATAATCCTACCTGCCTTTTCTCTTAGCTCCACCTTCAGACATTGTCTTGACCTTAGATAGCCTAACCACTTTAGACCATAGCTCCAGGTTAGTAACTCTTCCACTCCTCAGGCCACAGGCCCTGCCTAGTGCTTGGCTAGATCTGGCTAGCAGCTGTTGTTGTGGGAAGCCCTAAAAACCTCACCAAATGTCACTTCTGGATCCAGTTGATAACCCAGACTCAGCACTTGCCACTGGCCCAAGTTTACCATTAGAGTCTTGGGGCTGAAACCAGCCCTGACCACAGAGCAAGCTGGGAATGCAGATGCTTTCCCTTGTTACCTGTAGGAATCATTCAGAAATTTTGTGTGGAGAGAAAAAAACCAACACACATGGAAGTAAAAATGACAACTATGGCTAATTGCTGTAGAGAATCTGCCCTCTGGGCTCTTCAGAGAGCTGACATTATCATTTTTTCATCTGTGCTTGTTTTCTTTTTCTCCTTATGTCTAGCTATGCGGACCCTTAGTGAAGACACCATCAGGCTCTTTCTCCAGCAGATAGCAGGTGCCATGAAAATGCTGCACAGCAAAGGCATCATCCATCGGGACCTGAAGCCACAGAACATTCTCCTCTCCTATGCTGGAGGCAGGAAATCCAATCCCAACAACATCCGCATAAAGATCGGTAAGACCCCGTCACAAACAGCCCTGAGTGCTTGGAGATGGAGAAGTGGCAATCCTCAGGCTTTGTCTGGGGAGCTCTGCTCTTCTTTAAATGCCATAATGTTTTGTCATCTTCCTCAGTTCCTCTGCTAGATGTAACCTTCAGTTGGCTCCAAGCAGTAGGAGCAAGAGCTTTGTGCTCTCCCAGGACAGGTTCACACAAAAGAATTAGCTAGGTCTTGTTCTGCTTCCAGCTGAACTAGGCCTCCCTCGGTAGGAGCAAATACCAGCCTGCCCTAATTGGCTTGTAATCCCCAGGCTTACCAAGAAAGGAGCAAGTATTGTGACTTTTGTCCTCAGCTTTTAATAATACTGAGGTAAATGTTGGTGTCTGAATCTAGTTGCTCTCCTGGCTGGCCTCAGAGAGCAAGTGGGAGTCAGGCACACCTACGAGCAGGCAATGCCACAGGCTAAATTTGAGGCAGGATTCCTGGCTGCATCTTGAAGAAATTCACCTCTTGCATATTAGGCAAGTGGTGCAGGTGGACCAGTACTTGGAACAGGTGCTCCAAAAATCCAGTTACAGAGGACACATTATCCCCCTGTGGTCCTTCCTCTCCCTCAACACATGGACTTTTGATTATGTCGCATGAGCTGAAGCTGACACGAATTAGAGAAGTGTTCCTTGCCTGAAACCTGTGCTGTGGAGAAAGTGTTTATGCTTCCATTCAGCTGAAAAATGAGGTCCAGTAGAAAACTTTGAAATGCAGCTGTCCTTTTGGCTGAAGTGTTTGGGGCTGTTTTTGTGAAGTGCAGTTACCTGGAGGGTGGAAGTGACTGGGAGCTGCAAATGCAGGCAGGAGGGCTGGGGGCATGGCTGTTCCAGGGTGTGATGTACCCTGCAACCCCTCCCTTCTGCTTCCCTGATGGTCCAGGGAACAGCTAGCCATACCAAGTCATTACTGACAGATGACAGTGGAAACAGCTGTGTCAATCTCCTAGCTTGAAATATCTGGTAACCTTGAGATAACCTCTAAGTATCATATGATCAGTAACCTGCAGAGGTAATTCATCTTGGTGTTCCTTGTCTCTGGCTCTTCTAGCTGCCAGGTGAGCTATATGGCTCTGCTTTCTGTCCTTGTGCTGAGATTAGCAGTGTTGAAACTCTTCTGAAGGAACAGAGCCAGACTCTTTTCAGTAGGGCTGGTCTAGAAAAGTGGGTGGTGGCAATGGATGTCTGTTACATTACAGCCTTTTAAATGGAAATGAAATGTTGAGATAGCAGCAGATGAACTAGCTAGTGTGAACTGACATGCTCTCAATGAAGTGACAAGAGCTTTACCAGCTTCTAGCAGCTGACATTTTGGAGTGCAGGTAAATGAGTACAGGAAGAAGTGACTGTTCTCTGGAAAATAGATGGCAGTTTGTTCTTCTGAATACCTTTTTTTTTCTTGTGGCTTAGTGTCTGTCTTTTCTAGTATCTGTAGTGTGCATTAATAACTAGCACAAAGATGATGTTGCTCCAGAAGAAAGGTATTAAAGTCTTGGTAAGATGGGGTACTTCATGGGAGGAGTCAGCTGGAGAAGGTACAGGTTCTCTAGAGCTCTTCAGAGCTGGTGTCTGATCCTGACCTACCTCTGTTTCTCTTTGTAGCTGATTTTGGATTTGCCAGGTATCTGCAGAATAATATGATGGCAGCAACGTTGTGTGGCTCACCAATGTACATGGTAAGTGGGTTTTGCCTACAGGTTTTCCTGTGTTCTTGCTTTGTCCCCTAGAAGCAAAGCTTTGTTTTTCACTAGCCTGTCTCTCAAAGGTGAAATGTTATTTACTTTCTGACTTACTGGTCAGAAACCAGCTCTAACACAGAGGAGACTTCATAAAGCTCTAAGTGCTGGTAATGTTGGGCAGCAGGTGCCTGTGGTATCCTCTAGCTTTCAGGTGAGCTGTGGATCAATAAAACTGAACTAAAGAGTATCAGTTGCTGTCTGCTCTTATAAACTGCACCTTCCAGAAGGGACCATGACCTCTCCCCTTAAGGCATTGGGAAATTAAATCTATTTCCTCTGCTGCAAGTAGAGCAACAACAAAAAAGAGAGCTGGGATGATATTTCACACATCTGGCTATATTTGAGGTGTTGTCTCATTGGAGAGGTACCTCAGCAAATCACTGCTTCAGCAAGCTCTTTTGAGGTAGGGTGGTTCCACAAGCCTGCTGTCACCTTGGGCTTTGTAATCATTTTTGCTAAGGCCACAGCATCAGGAGCAAGGTCTCTGTTTCCAGAGAATTTCAGCTGTTCTTAGCTCTTCAGTCTTGCAAAATCCCTTCAGATTTCCAGGCCTATGAAGGCAGAGGGTTTTGCCTTTCTGGCTAACTTACTCCTAACCCTGCTTTGCTTTAAAACTCAGCAGATGGGTGTAAGTGGAGCTGACGTGCTTCTGTTTGCAGTTTGTTTTGTACATTCCCACTCCCTAAACACACACACAATTCTTTCACCAAACCAGCTGCTTCCAGAACGACTTCTTAGCTTGTGAAACAGATGTGCTTAAAAACCCAGGCTCATCCCTTTCACTCCCTTTGTATCTTCCACTCTAGAACCAGGATGCAAGGAGGTGATCTCTTTGTGCTCATGGCAGCAGTCAAGATCTCAGTGTCACATCAAGTCAGTGAAATTAAAACTTACAAAACCAGGCCAGAAATAAAAATGTCAAAGCTAGCCATGTAATACTTCCTGGGGATGTGGTGTCTGAGCTCAGAGTAAAAAGACATGGATCAATTTAGGTTGAAATTTTTACAGGTGCCTTGGGGCAGTAGACACCTGATTTGGAACATGATCTCATCAGCTCTAAGGGGGTTTTGTTTGCAGTCTTTGGGCAGAGTTAAGCTAGCCTGTACTGCACTACACAAGGGGAGTGTGTTTGGTAGCCTGTTCCACAGTACTAACTCAAGCAAAACAGGCTTCCTCTCTCCCCCTTTTTTTGAAGCCTGATGTTTATTTGAACTCTGCTATATGTGAAGATGATGTAATTTTTTTCTCCTGCAAGAGCTTCCTGAATTGTCTATTTTTAGTGCTACTTTTTCTTTCAGAGTTGCTTGTGAAAGTAAATGAAAACAGCTTATTTTCTGAAAGGGCTGGAGTGGTTACCTGTTTGCTGGTTTCTTTTATTTTAAACAACTCTGGATGTTACAAGGAATCTCAGAATGTTTCCTGTTGTTCTCTGTTTACTGATAGATTTGAAGGAAGATGGACAGGGAGGGTTCAGTTGGGATTTAGGGGGTGTTTGAAGTCTGTCCCTACTGCTCCTCTGGATCTTATGTGGTAGTCCTTTGAACATCTGCTGCTTTTTTCATTTGACTCTTAATAAAGAAAGGTATTTTACCCACATGAGAATGAGCTTTCTATCTGAACCCTGTGATGATCCATGTCATGTGAGACACCTTCTTGTGCTGTTCTTGTCCTGCTTCCTTGACTCTGTTTGGTGTCATCCCCAATTCCTGTAGGGGACAGGCTGAGCTCCTGTCCACAGCTCCTTTGCTGCCATTTTTGTTTTCCATTACACATGGTTTCTACCTCTAACAGAGCTAGGAAATTGATCCTCTTCCACACTGGCAGCACTGCAGTTAAATCTGTTGTTCTAAACACGTGGGATTAGCAAGCCTGCCCTTCTGTCCCTCTGCTGCTGCTGCATCTCCTAAGGCATGCTGCCTCCTGAGCCATGAAGCTTTGTGGGCTTCCACCATCTCCAGCTTTTGGAACAAGCCTGGGAGGGAGCAGCTGAGGGCATGGTGTGAAATTAGAACCCAGAGTCTGAGGCACAGCAGGGCTCAAGCTGCTGACCTGAACACACAGATCTGCCTTTGGACCCAAACTGTGACCTTGGCAGCAGGCTCTGGAGCATAATTGATATGCTGCCATCTTGGGCTAAATGAGGAAAGTGCTGAAGTGATGCACATCAGGATGGAGGCTGAAGCTTACCTGTGCATTGTGAGCCTTTGCTCTTCTGGATCATTTACTTGCTAGTTGCTTTGGTTTAGAAGATCTGTATGTGCAGTTTCAGTGAGGCTGCTTCTGAGCTCAGGTGGATTCAGCAGAAGGTGGTAGACTGGCAAGGGAAGTTTGCCCAAACTAGCCAAATAGCATGGAGTATTTTTGTCTGCCTGAGTGAAAGTCTGTGCTTCCCCCATTGAGGGAATTGGCCCTTTCCAGGTAGTGTTACAGTATCCTGGGGAGCAAATCTTTTCTGGTTATTGGGGAATCTAGCTCAAGAGTGTATGAGGCATAGAAGTGGCTTCTGTTCCTTTGTTGCAGCTGCTAATAAAAAAAACCCACAAACACAGCCCTAAACCCTTACATCTTTGATAAAACAGATTTCTGTTCTCTCCCCAAAAAGGCCCCAGAAGTCATTATGTCTCAACACTATGATGCCAAAGCTGACCTCTGGAGTATAGGAACCATCATTTATCAGTGTCTAACAGGAAAAGCTCCTTTCCAGGTGAGTTGCTTAGATCTAATGTTTCTGACTCTCTTGCTATTTTTTCTTTTTTCCTTGTCATCTGTTTACTCTAAGGCTCCTCTCATCCCTAATACCAACTCCCACAGATCTAGCCTTCTGGAGGTCTTGACTGTCCAACACCTTGACAATGTGATGCTTTCTATGTTGTAATACTGGGTGTGTTACAGAACATGACTCTCCTTTGGGCTGTATCTCAGTGTGTGTATTTCCTGCTTATAAATCCTTAGGAAAAGGTTGTCTGATTCAGAAAATGATCATGAATCAGTTGAAGAACTGTGGGGGTGGGATTTTCATTTGTTTGTTTTCTAGGCCCACCCTTCAAATCAGTTTCTGATTCCAACTGTACTCTCTGTAATTTATAACTGTAGTTCTGTTGGGTATGGAAGGTTGATAAGGAAGATTGTAGTTGGAAGTTAATTTTTTGGCATGGTTTGATGGTAACTGGTGTATTGCAGCTAAATTGACTTTGTTTTCAGAGCAGTTAAGTAGGATGTTTTCAAAAGGATCTTATCTGTCATCTCATACCAATCCCTGCCAGCCTGAAATGTTCATGTTCATCCAGTCAAAACCCCTCCAGATAGAACACAGTCCAGGAAAACTCCACCCTGCAACTTATGCCATAACTTTGGGATGAGCTAGAGCATATCTTTGGTGAAAGGCATTCTCTTGATTTTTAAATGTTCAGATTATGGAGGATTAATCACAACCTTATACAAGTTGCTTCAGGCTTAGTTGATGTATTTTTAATCATACATAGCTGGAGTTCATCTGTCCTCAGTGCTTTTTTCCTTTGTTCCCAATCATTCATGTGCCACACTGCATATTACTTTTCTTCTTCCATGCTGACTGAGATCTGCAAACTGTCCCTTGCAAACACTGTTTTAAAGTACTGTAGTTGTCAGGTTTTCTTTCTTCTTGTCTTAGAGCATAGCAGAGAGATGTTCAAGTTGCTGATACTTCTTGGCCTCACCATTGTGTGAGCTCTGCAGAGCTCATCTCTAATCCATAAACAATGACCAAAGCTCAAATTTGCATGCTGATGTGTCAGCTGTTGTCAACTCTTCAGCTTCTTGGATCAGTTAGGGTAAATGTGAACTGTCACCCTCTTTTTTTTTTTTATGTCCTGGCATCTCTTTATCCACATTCCCTAACAAAAAACTGAACAACCCAGCCCAAATGAAAGAATTCTGATGGTGGAGGGGGGAGTCTATGCTCAAATAATAAGGCAAATGCTATGATGTACAGGATTTTCTGAGCTTTAGTTGCCCAGCTCTTCAGAATTTCACACATGACCTTGAATGTTTATGCAGTGACATCATCAGGAAGGATAAAGTGAATTCTGAATCTGTTGCAGGAAAGAGTGGGCAAATACAGAGGTGAACTAATGGTATGTTTTGGGTTTGTCTAAAGCCAAGAACTCTTTCCTTTTTCAGGGTAATTTTTTTTTCCCTGCTGCTGTAAGAATCTTCCATTCCAGTGCTTTATATTCTGTCCAGCAACTTGTTCTGTATTTAGAGCAAGACTTCATTTCCTTTGCATGGTTCTTTTTTTATGAACACCCCTACAAAGTACACTGAAACTCCTGAATGGCCTCCTGTTTACTGGCTGCATCCACTTGTTGTCAGTGTTGGTATCTTTGAGAGGAGAAAATGACTGTTAGGATAAAAAAAAAGTATATTTTTGCATGAAGAAAAAGATGTGGGGGCAGAGAAAGCAAACTCTCACTCTGCATGCATAGGAAAGCCTTTGCACTTGTGTTGTCTTGTAACTTGGTGCCCTTTTAGTCTCTAAAGGCACCTTGATAGTGTTCTCATTCAAATGATTTAGTTACCATTTAATGTGGTGACTTTGCCATGGGTGTTCTTTGCTTAGTGGCTCACACAACCATGGGGCATCTGATTTCTTTGGAAAGCATGAGGTGGTTTTTATCATTGCTCATTGAAGCATGTCACAGAAATGTGCTTCTGAAAGCCTTTGTTCTGCTGAAGACTTTTCACAGGAAATAAAATGCAATACAAGTCAGCTTTGTTCATCTCAAGGTTGTGAAAGGGCAGGTGATGAGAAAACCTTCAACTCTCTGCCTATGTGTGTGTCCTCAGGCTAACAGAGAGGTGAGGGCAGTCCTGTATGCCTGTGTCCCTCTGGTTGAAGCATGGCAATACTCTGCCTTGTAGTGGGCAGTGAAGGGACATTTTCCTCCCTGCCCTGGTCCTTACTTTGTGCTTGCATGACTGGATAACTTCTCTCTTTCCTGCATACATCCAACATCTGTTGGGCTGGGGACAGATCATTTGTTTTCCTATTTTAATTTTCCCCATGCCCTTTCCTCTTTTGGGGTTTGTATTTTGAAGCAGAGTGCCAGGTCCCATTTGTTTCTGCAGTAGCAGCTGTGGGGTTGTTTGAACAGGGAGAGAGAAGAGCTCAGCCCAGATGGTTCCATGTGCACCATCTATTTGTTCTGCCCATGGATGTCACAAATTGCCTTCTCCTAGCAGCAAGTTTCTGGTGAAAGAAGCCTGTCTGGGGCAGGTGGTGGCAAGCTAGTTAAAGGTTAACTGGCTCGATTTCTTTGTTGGCATGACTGTGTTGCAGGAATTTGCTGAAGGTGAGAAGCTATTGTTGACAGGGCTTTTAGGAGGAGAGAGGGCTGAGGTGATGGGGAGACCATGAAAAGCAATGAGTGCTTTTGGGAGGGGCATCTACAAAGGTGTGAGGAGATAACAGGCTGGTTCCATGTTGTGCCACCAGCAGACCCAGTTGTACAGGGCAGCCAGGAACTGGGTTTCTGATGTTGATCTCCCTCCCTCCCAGGCTGTAAGGACAGCCCCTCACCCCTGTCTAGCTGAGATTCCCAAGGGGATCTGGAGCACAGTGCTGTGGAACATGCTCAAGCTGTTTGCTGTATGAGCCAATTAGGCATCTCCAGGAGGATGGAAACCAAAAGGACTCCAGTGTTATCTGCAGTGAGGAGGGATGAGCTGTCTCAAATTAAATTAGGGCTTCAGGGAGCTGGGTTAGATGGAGAAAAGATCAACTGTGTGGAAAGGCTGAGGCAGCTATCAGTCCAGCAAGTGCTTGTAAATCAAGAGAGTGAGGTGTTTGTGTGTGAATGTGATTTCTAGCTGTCTCAAAGTTAAAATTAACTCTAGCTGGGTCACCCAAGGCAACTTCCCAGAGCCATTCCTGTCCCTTCCCTGCCTCACTGCACACAGACAAGGAAGAAGCTGCTGATGCTCAGATGTGAACAGTTGGTAGGATGGCTGGTGAAGCTATCCTAAGGAGCTTTTTGTATTAAACAAAACAGTGAGACTGCCATAGGGATGAGATTAATGGGATTCATAATCCCTATAAACAGATTTGCTGAGCACTGTATTAATGTGGAATTGTTAATTTGCCTTGCCTAATAAGCAGTCTGCACTTGCATTTCTTCATTTCTCTTGAAGACTGAACTTGAACAGTGCATTTCCTGTCTTGCTGACCAATTCTGAGAAGTGCCTTGAGAGTGCAGTGGTTTTCTTTTATCCTTACCTGAGCTGAAGAGGTTGGGAGCCAGTGCCTGCCATGAGGTGATGTAGACTCTGTAGGCAGGTGACCACCAGAAGCAAAATTGGAGGCAGAGAAGAAAAATATTTACACAAGGTCTAAAATATCTTCCAAAACAAATCTAGTCCTTGTCAGATGGTGTTTTAGATATGATTAGAGTTAAATGACCTCAGTCTCTTCTTTTTTTTTTTATGTGTGGGAGGAATCACACTGATGTTCCTGTTCTGTTGTGTGACACCTTCAAAAACTGGGCAGCTCTTGATAAGCAGACACACTGCCAAGCACATGCACTTCATGTTAGAGCAGTTTCTGGCAGTGGCACTGATCCATTTGGACATCAGATCCTGCTAAGGACAGTGAAGCCTGGGTTTGTGCTGTGTGAGCCTTTGCATGCCTCTTCTGGCTGCTGTGTCTGCAGGAGAGTGAGCTGGGCAACAGGGAAGTGACAAGAGAGGTGATGCAAGTTTTGCTGCCTGCTCTGGCAGCTCTGAAAGAGTTAAGTAGCCTCTTGTATGTTCTCACCTCAGCTAGCTGCAAGGTGAAAAATGAATTTCTAAGCCTGGTGTACCAAGTCCTCTCCTGTGTATCTGGGTTAATTCTGCCTGCCTAAGTATTAAGGTTATGTATCACTTCCAAAAACTGCTGTGTTGTGAAATGGGCCTTGAGGGAGAGTAGAAAAGGGAGGATTTTGTACCCAGAGTTTGAACTCCTGGCTTCTTTGTTAGGCAGGCTGCTCCTCTGTTCCCAAAGCTGTTCCTCTGGACTGCCCTGTGTTGGTGGGGACAGGTATTCCTCCTGGGAGTAGGTTGTTCTGCTGAAACCAGGCAGTGGCTGACTTCTTGCTGCAGTCCTTGAGCCATGGGCTTTTGGACCAGTGTTTGTGGGTCTGATCCTGCCCAGCTGGGAGCAGAGGGAATAACATCCAAGCACAGCTAAATACAAAGGTTCAGGGGTTTTTTTTGTTTGTTTGTTTCTAGTCCTTGCACTTACAGGTTCTGCTGAATGCCAGCCCCTTAGGTGTGAGTCTTAAAATGCCACATGTTAAGACTGCACAAGCAGAAGCTATTTGCAGCAGGTTTTCAAGCTCTTCCCTAGAACTGTTGAGCTAGAAACATCATTACTTACTGCTTTTTATTTTCTTTCTAACATCTCTGAATCCCCTCTGTGCACCTCCAAATCCACAGCAATCCCAAAAGACAAGATTGAAAGAACAGAGCAGATTCCATATACCTGCTCTGAAGTGTTGAGCAGAAAGTGCTGTTCACTGAGGGTGTGAATGTCTCTGACCCCTCTCCTGGCCGAGTGCTGGGCTTTTGCATCCAGCCTCTGCCCAAGGACAACAGATCCAGTGCTGAGTGCTTTTGGACACCACCCCCCTGTGTGCTTTTCATGTGCAATTCACTTGCAGGCAGCCAGCACCGAGTGGGATTTGGCAGGGATATGCTGAATGCCTTTGTTGGCTCAACATGTTTCCACTGCTGCTCCAGGACAAAGTAACAGAGTGGCAGGATTGAATTTGTCCAATTGTGTTTATATATAGAAAGGACAGACAAAACCAGAGCCAGTTGCACTAATGCAGCTGCTCCATAGTAACGTGAGAGGGAGAACAAGGGTTTGAATTTGCCTTCTGCTGTGTCTCCTTTCTTGGGGAAAACTGAGCTGTCCATTCTGCATCCTTGTCTCTGACAGATGGATACTGTCCTACAGGTAGCAGCTGTGTACCTTGTATCATCTACTTGTTAGGTATCTAAAATGTGGGTTTTCTGGTGTCTTTTTTGGGTAGGGTGTATCTGTCTGGAAGGTAGATTTCAAATTAGGTCATTAGCTTCCTAGAAGGAGGAATTAGACTGTCACTTTTTGTGTTTTGCAAATATTTTGGCACTTTTTTCCCCCATGATTCCCATAGAAGTAGTACTTACTGAAAGAATGGGTGAGCAGAATGGCTGAAAGTGCCAGTGCTTTATGAAATAGATGCCAACAGCAGGACAGAAGTGGTCCCATTCCTGGAAGCCTGCTGGTAGGAGCAGAATTAGGTGACTTAGTTGATTAATAATGAAGTTATGTGAAGATGCAGTCGATTTTTACCAAACTAATGGTGACCCACAGTTGTCTGTGCTGGACACTCAATGAAGTTAACTTATCTCCCAGCAGGCAGATACCTGTATGAGGGGACAGCCCTAGTGAGGAAGTGTGGTCTGGGTGCATAGGAGCCTGACATTCCTGAACATGGTTCTTGCAGAACAAGTGGGAATTGTACTGAGGCAGCAAAATGTGGAGAAACAACATCCCTACAGGGCTATCTCTCTAATCTGTCCAAAGAGGAGGGGAACTTACATTGAGGATTTTGTTCCTATCCCTGCTAGTGGTTAGAAACCCTTGCTAATGAACTGGCCTTTGCATATCTGATGCTTTTAATATACTCTTGTCTCTTATTGCCAGGAAAAATTCTGGCAAAACAGTGTTTGAAATAGATCAGAGCTTCATTGTATTGGTGAAACAATTGAGTTGTTGTGACAGGAAACAAACAGAGCAAACAGCCAAGGCTTGTATCTCTCCAATGGGAGCAAACACTTTGCTTCCCTGCAGCAGAGTTCTGCTCCTCCTGATAGGTTGGGTCTGTCAGGCATATTTTTCATCACCTGGAGTGTTGTGGCCAAGCCATTTGGTTCAGTGTGCATGTTTGCCAAACACTAATTGAATTAGAAGGCAAGATCTGCAAGGGAAAAGGTGTAAGATGGAGTTTCACTGAATCAAATCAAACTGAGGGACAGTGGTTGGGAATTTTGATGCAGTTTGGCATCTACTAAACAAGGTGCTTTGCTAAAGGAACATTCATGTTAATAGCTTGTGGAGAATGTATTTTTGCATCTCCTGTTTGGGTCCCTGTGTGTCTGTGGACAGCAAAGGATTCATTATTGCAGAAAGGAGAACCAGGAAATCTTTATTTCCTTCTACTGGGAATCTGGTAGCTCTTATTGGTAGAAATTGATAGGAGAGCTGGGAAACTTGGGTTGCTGAAACTGTACAAGAAATACTGCCCCAGTCAGTACTACACAAGTCTATTGATGTTAGCAGCTTTGGAGACTCTCCCTTTTCTCCTG
The DNA here is from genome assembly GCA_013399015.1 of Galbula dea. Lineage (NCBI taxonomy): Eukaryota > Metazoa > Chordata > Aves > Piciformes > Galbulidae > Galbula > Galbula dea. The sequence continues at coordinate 1,458,720 of VWZX01004391.1, read as the reverse complement.
AGGTTTTGTACTGGGCTCTCAGTTACCCTTCAGTTTCATCTTCAGCCAGAGGGGGTAGGTGATGTTGAAAGAGCATCTTACATGGCTGCATTTCCAGCCATGCTGTGTTAGTGGTATTTTGATGGCCATCTGCAGATTGGCTTGTCTGATTTGCTCTTTTAAGCATCTTAATTGACCCTAAATGCTTCTAATTTAGATATTGAAGTAGGTGGAAAGCTTGAGGGTTTTTTGAGCCTGCCCTGAACATGAGGAGAGAAGCTGCCTGTTGTCTCCTTACTGGCACTTTCTTCCATGCTCTGCTGCCCCAGTAATTGATTGCAGCTGAATCTCTCTGAGCTTCCTCCCCTGTTTCTCTGTGCCTTCATGTCTGGGTCCTGTCACCCCAGCCAGCCTGCTCTGCCTGTAATAGAGACTCTGCCTAAGCAGAAAAGCTTGAGGCACTAGGGTTAATTTACTGGCCTGTATTATTCATTGAATGAAAACAAATGGAGGAATAACATTAGAAGATATTTGTGTCTGTGCTTCTGTACTGGTGATTTCATTTTTAACTTCAGCCACAAACCTCTTGTTGTGCCTAGCCCTCTGGGTTTTTTTTAATCCCCATCTCTCAGAATTTGGGATCTTGTTGTTAACGTCCCCAACAGTTGTGTGTATTATTGCACAAATAGGAGCTGTGACTTGAGACCTTCTGGCTTCCTGGAATTAAAGTAGAAAATCTTAATTCAGCTGCTGTTTCCCCATCTTCTTGGCCTCTTCATGGATCCCTTGCCCATCAACAGGCTCCCCCTGCCCCTTTTCTAAATGCCCTGCAGCACTAATCCATGTTCTCAGCAGGATCTGCCATTCATCATTTGGGGCTTCTCATGTCTGCAATTATTTAGCCTCCTGGGTGAGGCTGTTAGGCCAACTCAGACCTGAGCATCAGAGTCCAGTGCAAGGAAGCTTAGCCCTTGGAAGGGGAGAGCAGGACAGAACCAGGTCGGGGACAAAATGACAGCAGCACAGTGCTGGCTTTTCAGTCTAAAGCAAACTGCAGGTTCTCACTGTCTGGATCAGCAATTGAAAAGTGCCTCTCTGCTCTTCAGAGTAACTGAAATAGAAATGCTAATCCCCTTCCTTGACTGGCCACTGCTTCATGTTCTGCTTTTCTCTCTCCTCTGCAGGCCAGCAGCCCACAAGATCTTCGCCTCTTCTATGAGAAAAACAAGATGCTGATGCCGAAGTAAGCATGCTTCCAGTGTCATTCTTTTTATGCACTTGTTTACCCTGTATTTACACCTGTCCTCATATACTCTTGGCTTGTCACTTAGGGAGGTGGCTAAAATATTTGGCTACCTGCCTTCCCCCATTGCTTAAAGCAGCAGTGATGTAGCTCAGAGAAAATCAGAGCACAGCAGATTGCCAGAGTTGGTGTTCTCGCTTACCACAGGTACTACTAGTGTTCTAAACTACAAAAAAATCAGGGTCCTGAGTGATTTCAAGAGCCAGCTGGTGGTCCTGCCCCACACATGGCTTGGGAACCTTGGGAAGAAGAGATGGTGGCAATTCTTGACTTGTGTAAGGAGCCAAGCTGCAGTCTCTGCTGTAACCTGTCACACCTGACTGCAGATCACGTTCCTGTTTCTCGTGTGTCAGGGCAGCAACTGCTTGTGTCCATCCTGCTCATAGGAAGAAATACTATAACCTCCATGGAAAAGGACACTGCTGCAGTTTCCATCTGGAAGATAGCTGCTTTCATCCCACTGGGGTGTATGATACCTAGCTGCAAAGTGCTATGATTTTTCAGTGTAGTTTGGTTTTGTTGCCGTGGTCTTGCCTTTGGCTCTCCAAGCTCTTAAAGCAGACCCTCATGTCTGATCTGAAACCCTCAGCCTGGTAGAGAGGCAGGACTGAAGTTCCAGACTGTACACCCAAAAATTGGAAGGTCTTTTTTAACCAGAAATATTCCATTTGGGAGAGCTGCCAATTCAACCACATATTCAAGAAGTTCATTGAGTTGCTGTATTTGGATTTTTTTTCCCTTATCAGTTTAGACAGCTCCAAGAGATAGCAGAGAGAACTGTCAAGAAGCTAGAGGCCTTACTGGTGACTTGTGCTATGCATTTGATTTCCCTTTAAGTACTTGCTTTTTTTGATTTGAGGGAAGGGACAGATTTCTATGAGGATTAAGTTTGGGCATCTGCATACCCTCCTGGATTGAACAGAGGCTATGGTGAAGTAAAACACTCAGACAGAACAATTCAAAGCAAAAACACTGCCATATAGTTGGAGTCAGATAGTCTCTGGGAGCAGAAAGCAGAGCTTCTGTTTCCCCTACCTTTTTTTTACCTTTGAGGTAATCCCTCTTACTGAGAGAGAAATTAATCCCTGCAGTTAATAAGGTTCCTTGTGTTGATGCTGCTCTGGCTTGTGGTGCATACAGGAGGATGCAGGTGAAGGGAGAAATGAAACTCATCTGGAAGAGGGGAGCATGTCTGTCCTTGTAGGGATTGAGTCCTTCTCCCTTGTTGAGTCCTTCACACAGTCTGTATTTACCATTTTCATTTATCTCCACTTAAACTACCAGATTCCTCCATAACTTAGATCTAAGCCAATTGCTTTTCCCCTGTACAAGTGAGATCTGGAGTGGCCTCTGTGTAAATTCCCTGCTTCCCAAAGTCAGTTTGTCTCTTTAGCAGGAGCTGCAATCTGTGCTGTTTCCTGAGTAAATGTGAATAAACTGCTTCTGCCAGCACAGGATGAAACAGAAACCACTCCAGAGACCTCCTCCTCCTCAGACTGCAGCACTGCCAGGATTTGGTTTCATTCTCCTTGGGGCTAGGCAGGTTGGCACCCACCTCTCCCCAGCATCACCATGGAAAGTGCTGTGTTTTGGCTTGGGAACAGGGTGGGGAAGACAAGCTCATTAACTGCTCACCAGTGGTCTTTGCATGCTGGGCTGGTGCTGCTGCTGGCAGGTGAAGTGCCATTCTGAGGTGGGGAGCCCATGTCAGTAGGAGAGAGCCCAAAGGCCTCACAGGTTTCCTAGTGCTGATCTAAATAGCTAAGGTTCATTGTGCTCATTTGTGTGGCCAAGTACATTCTAGATCCTGGGAGGAAGGAGCAGTTTTGTGCCTTATGGTTAAAAAGATGTCCTTGTAGCATAGCAAAGCTTGTTGTTTTAGAGATGAGAGAGAAGAGGAGGCAAACAGGCTGTTAATCTACACCATCTTCAGTTTGTGTTGTGACATCTGAGGTTCTGCTACTTGACCTGCCTGTTTCTTGGCTTTAAAAGCATAGAAAAGCCAAAGTCATTGCTGGGAAATGGACTCATTTTGGATGAGAGCTTTATGTGTCATGGGTAAATAAATTATGACAGTAACACTGAAGGACTGCAGGTCTCCAGCACTGATGTATTTTTCAGGAGGCTCTGCTAGCTGTGGGATCCTGTGTTATTCCATTACACACTTTGCTCCTAAAGCATGCCCTTTTTTTCATGAGATGTTTTTCTCCTATCAAACTTGAGTCTCAGTTTTAACTGCATCCCTCCCAGAGTCCTGGTGGCTTCCTCCTTTAGTCAGCCTGGGAAGGCAGATGAAACCATTTAGGTGTCAGGGATGGAAAAGCAACCCCTCCAGTACAAACAAGGATGAAGGATGTTTGCCATCTTTCTCTGTTCCAGGAATTGCTAGACTCAAGTTCCTGCACCAGCAAGGCCTAGGGCTTCACAGAAAAATAACTGGGTGCTACTGAAACCTATAAATACCTACCTTGCCTCCCAGCTCTAGTTTCACTTACAGGAATCTGTTAGTGCTAGCTAGCACCTCTTCTTCCCCCACTATTTTTGTCCCAGCTGCTTTTTTAACACTGTGGCAGGGGCAGAGTTGGTGGAAATGATGCAGGAAGGGATGTTTCTCCCAAGCAGCCTTGTGCAGTGCTGCTGAGCAGACTGGGGCTCCAGACAGTTAGATTACTGTGCTGGAAACACATGCCCTTGACCTCAGCTGACTCCTGCATGGAGAGAGGGCAAAGCCTGGCAGAGTGTGGGGGCCATGCTGGGCACAGTCATGAGAGAGGCAATAAGGAGCTGGAGCCACCTGTACTTCATTTGGAGAGCTCTGCTCTGGCTGGAGGCAGGGCCCAGCTGCTACAGCCCCTGACAGTGCTGCTGCTTGTGGAGGAAAGTCAGCAGAGCTGAATCCACTTATGCAAGAGCTGGACTCTGCTTTCCCTGCCTTAATCCCTTCCTTTATTTCCTGCTTCTTGCAGTCTGCTGAGGTTGTGAAGAGCTGCTCTAGCCTCTCCCCCATCCCTTGTGGGGTGAGGGAGTGTGCACTGATTCACTAGCTCTTGTGTGCTGCAGTGGCCATTGAAAAGAGTATTTTTTTCCTAGCTCTACTGGAAAGTGGGGTAATAGCTGCACTAATTGTAGCTTGCTCACATTTACAATCATTAAATTTAGTTGCTCACATCTGTAGTGGCCTTTTGATTAGTAAATGCTGTATATCAGGGAAGCAAATAGACAAAGGTTGCTTGCTAGTCTTACATAAGCTGCACTGAAAAAAGAAATGCCTTCATAAAATGGGAGTAATTGGTGATATATTTCACTACCAATGTCTTAATTGGAAGCTTTCCCTTGGTTCATTTTAATCACCTCCTTATTGCCATTAGCACAAGTAGAAGAGATTGTATTTCTCATATGCAAAATATTGCATGTTGACTGGACTTAGCTGAGAAGCAGAGGGATGACATTGGCAGCACTGTGGAAAGGACAGATCTGAAGGTGCTCATGGGGGAGGCCTCTGTACCTAGATTAACTGCAGCCCTACTAATGACAGTGGGGAGTGAAAGCCCCACAGAGATGCAAATAGCCACGTTTGTGTTCAGCCTCTCTCCAGCCAGCTCTTATGTACCTAGCCCAGCAGGCACGAAGCCAGTTTGCATTTGCAGGTTGCCTTCCTGAATATGTAAAAGCAGTTGAATGAAGCAGGCTGCAAGTCTCTCTGATTTTGCTTTTGTTTTCATTCCTAGCATCCCCAGGGAGACATCAAGCCACCTGAGGCAGCTGCTGCTGGGCCTTCTGCAACGCAATCACAAGGACCGCATGGACTTTGGTAAGGCCTCCTGCCACTCTTACCTCTGCTGCCTGGCTGTGCCATGGCATTGCACAAACCTCTCTACTTTGGCTGCTGCTAGGAGAAGCATCCAGACACCTGGATTTCACCTTAAAGATTGCATCTTGTTGGTTTTTAGTATGTGTGCTAGAAAAGTCAGTGCTGGTTCCAGTGGAGTTTGGTAGAGCCAGAGATTTGGCTCACTTTCAGCAGATATTTCCTACTTGCATTTCCTCTTCTGCCTTCTCCTTTTGTAGTATCTCTGAACTTCTGTTGTGTTACATGTGCTACCAGGTGAAACATGTGTTCGTGCCTCTGTGTTCTTTCTCTGTCACAGTTCCTTCCCAAAGCTGCAACCTGCAGCCATTTAATGACCAGTTCAGTCAATATGCTCTGTTTCTCAGGGTCTGTAGTGATAGTCTGAGCTAGGAGACTATAGCTGCTTGCAGACCCTTCCCTCCTTTTCCAGGTTGCTGTGGAAGGATGCCTTGGTTCTCATCAAGGCTCAAGCTGGCAGTCTCTTGGCTCTACCCCTAGACCTATGTCTCAGCCTCCTGACTTGGCTGGCATGAAGATTTCTTTTGGTTTTTTAATTTGCTGTCTGGATGGACCTTTCTTCCTTTCCTGAGTGTGTCAGCTCAGGAGACCTGTGGATGATTCCCCTTGCCCAAATAGTAGCAATACTTAAATGAGAGCACTTCCCTGTGCCCAGCTATTGTCATGTTTTCAGCTGCTGTCTGTGGCCAGCTGTGCACAAGCTGTTAATGTCCCACAGTCAGGATCCTGTCTGAAGCAGATCTCCCTCTTCCCTTAGATGCCTCCCAGTAGGCAAGTGCTTTGTTCTCCTACTGGCAAACTAATGGTAGGCTGCTCTCTTCACCTACACTGCTTAGAGGAGGTCTGCTTTGGCTGCTGGTCAGTGTCTTTGTTCACTGTTCCTTTACCCTCCTGTGCTCTGTAAGGAGAAGATCTGTGTGTGCTGCTGAATCAGGGATGATTCCTGAGGCACGGTGCCCAGAGGAGCAGAGTATCCTGCTCCTTGTTCCCTGAGACCCTTTGTAGTCTGCCTGGACATGTGCTCAGTGCCCTGCAGGGAGTTCCCCCAGAGTGTAGCTGATTCACACAACAGCAACACAAGCTCAAAGCTTCATTTACTTGTGTGTCTCAGCTGCAGTTCTACCAGGAACTGATGGTCTTTGCAATCTTGAGATTATCTAGAGGAAAGCCAGGAGGGTTTCAAGTTACAAGCTTCCTGCTGATGATTGCAAGCAGAGTTTGCTTTGCAAGCACAACTAATAAGCAGTTTAGAGGGGGAAGAGTGAAAGAAATCATCATTATCCCCCCTTGCTGAATCAGCTCAGCTGAGGGATGGTACCCTCTTAGAGGAGCAGGATGAAGAAGAAGCAGGAAGGTCCAGTAGCTGAGCAGCTAGCAGGATAGGGATGCTCTCCATCCACAACAGATATAATCTGTGAGATTCCAGCTTTCTCTGCCAGAGACTTTATCACTTCTCTTGTGGTGAGCTCCTGCTCTGGCTGCAGGATCCTGGCATGGCATTGGCAAGGAGGGGCTGTAGAGGGAGGGATTGTTTAAGTTTAAGAAGCAGGCAAACAAAAACCCCAGCTGATACTTTCTGGAAAGCTCATTGGCCAAAGAGGAGCTGTTTACAGAAAGCAGAAGTTTGTAAACCTTGGGTGTTGCAGCAGGAAATCAGTGCTGGGAAAACAAGTTGAGCTGCCTGCAGTTAGCCAAATCATCAGTGTTGATCCATGACTAACACTCCTGAAAGGCTGAGTTACTGGTGGTGATAGGAGAGGACTGTGGCTTAGAGCTGCAGTGGATCAGAGGTGTAAGGAGGGCTCACTACTTAGGAGCACAGAAAAACATGGGGAGGGTCTCCAGCAAGCCAGGACAGAAGCTTTTCTTGGCCTGGATCTGTAGAATATTCTCCCATAGTGAGTGAAGAGAGCAGCAGGTGTCTGGAGTGAAAGGCAGGCTGTGCTGGCCTGTGCTGGCCTTCTGGAAAATGAATTTCTGCCTTCAGTGGATGAGGGGTTGGGGTCTGTGAGATGAAAAATTACTCAGTGGAAGTCCTTCTGACCATCATTCCTCCTCTATGCAATGAGTGACACTGTAGTGTGGTAAATAGAGCTCTCCTGGATCCCTGCAATTAGGATGACTTGCCATGCCAATCAGCCAGGGACTTTGTCTTTCAGTGCTCCTTTGCACCTTAGGATTTCTCTCTTCTTGCAGCTAGGAGCTTTAGCTGCACCTGCACGGATGTGGTCCTGCCAGGTCTTGACATCATCACACTATCTGTCTTCAATAACCAGTTCCCATTCCTACGGGTGTAAGAGCTGTTACAAGTCAGAGGAGCATTAACAATTAATTCAGTGTATTCCCCCTGGCAGCCCAGGGTTGTAGCTTGCAGCAAAACCTTACTAAGTTCTTTAATGCCCTGTGGGGAAGGAAAATCCATTAGTACTGCTGGTGAGTCCCAGGGTACAAACCATCATGGCTTTTGGCCATGCTTTTGGCAAAGGGTTTTTCTTCCCCCTCCCTTTCTTAGTGTAATTGCCCCAGCTGATTTCCCTTCTCTGCACCCCCAGCTGGTTTTGCAGAGGTGGCTGGTAGCAGAGGAGCCACTTTTGGGGTTTTTTTCATACTTACATATCAATCCTTGGACCCAAATAATTTCCCATCCTTTTTTTATGAGTAGGTTCTGCATCCAGTCCTCAGGATGCCTTCTTGACCACTACTATCTGCAACCTCTGCCTGTGTCTGACTGGATTGCATGGAAAAATCACTGTAGAATACTAGGATTTGCTTTGCTTTGACTGCTTTGTAAACTTCTTACAGTCATTTCCTTTCACTGAGTCATTGTTCTTGTTTGGTTTTCTTTTCAGATGAATTTTTCCATCACCCATTCTTGGATGCAAGTGCCTCTATGAAAAAATGTAAGTGTTGCATTTTTGATTACAACTCTTTGAACTATGACATGACTTCCTTTGCTGCTTGTTCAGAAGGAAAGAGAGGCTGCTTTATGGTTTTGTAGCTATTTAGGCAGCGATTCAGTGTTTGTTACTGTGTCACATCCAGGTTTTGCCATCAAAATGTATTTAATTTTGCTGAGTTCTCTTCAAAGGGATGATTAGGGGGCTATTTAGAAACCTAAAGTAGAAGTAAATGTAGCTTTGAAGTGTATTCAGCTGCTTTGTATGAAGTGCTTGGCCAGTGAGGATGTTTGTAGGTAAACAGGATTATGCAGCATTATCTTGCTTTTCATCCACCCTTGGAGGACAATTCAGGATGGTGAATGGTAGCAGCTGACACTCTTGTCCCTGTTTGCCAGGTGGTGCCTTAGGTTAGCAGTGCAAAATGGCTCTGGTTAACAAATCTTGTTTTAGAATTGACCTCCAAATTCTTGATAAATCTTGGTTTAGAAGGATGAGATGTGGGTGCTGTGTGAGAACTGGCCAACTCAAAGATGGATTCCCATTAAAAGCCTCTTCTGATCAAAACTGTTGAGAATTTCCAACCACATGTGCTATGATTCAAGGTTTGTTTGCAGTGAAAAACAAATTAGAATTGCTTCTAGTGTATGGGATTTAATAGTCCTCTGGCCAGGAGACTTGGTTTAGTGCAATGGTATGGTTGTCTTCTTCTGGAAGGATCCTCTTGAGCCTTTAATCTCCTGAGTAAATGACAGAGCCAAGACATTTCATCAGTGACTGATTTGGATGCCCAGTGCAAGGGCTGGAAGTTTTGAAGGAAGCATGTCCAATGCTTTCTGGACATGGAGCCCCTCTTGAATGTATGCCATAGGTGAATGCCCCTTGTCTGATGTCCTGTCACTCCTGACAGTCTCTTGCTTTCCTGGCTCCAGAGCAGGACTTGTTCCTGATCCAGGTTTTAACTGTGTGCTTAGGTGACCGTCCTGCGGGCAAGAAAAGACGCTTCTGGCTTTGGGGAGCTTGCAAGCCAGCCAGGCCCCTATCTCCATCTGCACCTGCAAGATGTGGGGCAAGCCCTGTCAAACAGGACTGCTCTGCAGGCAGGAAAGGATTCTGCCTCTGTAGGACTGCTCCTAAGCCAGCTCAGCTCTCAGCACCTGCTGTACCACTGCGGTGTGGGAAAAGCCCTTCCAAGTATGATGCCCCTGTGGGCAGAGGGCTCACCCCTTGGAACGGTCTGGTGTGCCCACCAGCTCATCTCTTGCCTCCAGCAGTTCCCTTGCTTCATTGCCCAGGGGAGCAGAAAAACTCCTGCAAACACAAGAGGGTTCTTCTGGCTTGGCCTCAGTTTCCAGCTTCTGCACCTTTGTTGTGCAGAAACCAGAGGCACCGTTATGAGCAGGGGGCTGTAGCTCTGCCTCTGCCCCCAGCTGCACCCAAGTTAGTGGTGTGGGGTCAAGGCCCAATGAAAAGAGCTCCTTCACAGGAAGGTAAGGGCTATATGAACTCCAGAGAGCTCTGCTGCCCTGCTGGTCCTCACCTCCTGGCATGTGTCCACAGCCTGGAGTCCTCTCAAGGCAGGAGAGACCACTACTGGGTTTGAAAAGATGAAGGGAGAAGTATTTCACCATTGCTGGAGATCTTCAAATTGTTGTGCTTGGAAATCTGTTAGTGGAGAAGATGGTTCTTGGAGACTGCTGTTGGAGGTCTCTGCTACTGCCAGGTGGCAGTGATGAATGAAGGCCTCTGGAAAATGCAGTGAAGAGCCTGGATGAGAAAAGGATGCATGGGGGAGTGGTGGTCCTTTGGATTTCTGAACATGTGAGGGAAAAGCCAGTGCATCAGCAAAAGTCTGGTTGGTGATCTTAGTAAGAAACTCACCTGAGGTGTCTGGAATGCTGCTTAGTGTGGTAGTGTGCTTAACATTTGCACAGTTTTAGCTGAAGTAGCTGACTTGGCTGCAGTTGCTCAGGGACTAACTCCCCTGGGTTTGCATGCAGAACTAAGATGAGCCAAAAGTTTATTATGCTGCCTCATGTCAACATGTAGCTCAGCATCATGAGTGTAGGGAGTATTGAAGAGGAGGAGATACAGGAGCATCTGAATCACAGTGGTCATGCTTGGACTGAAGTGGAGTCCCCAGGCCTGCAATGACAGCTGAAGGGAGGAACACTGTGCCCTCATCTCTCTTCTCTCTGGGAGCTGGTGATTGGGCTACCACTGACTTCCATGGAAGCAAGACTGAAGTCATTCACATCTGAGTGTGCAGGTTTCTCTTGGGAGACTTTTTTGGAAGATCTGTGGCATCTATGGTTTAGAGTAGTAGCTGCTACTTGATAAACACACTGAGACCTCAGCTAAGCTCAAGGACCTCCTGTACAGCCTCTGCCTAAAGGACCTTCCAGTTCAGGGACATCTGCAGTGCAGATGCAGGCAACCATGCATCCACTTAGGTGCCAAACTGCTTTGAAGGTGAGATGCTCCTTTTCCATAGGAGATGCTTTTGGAGTCTGAGCAGAGCCTGGTGGTCTCTGCACCCCTGCAGGCCAGCCTGCCCTCAGGGAGCAAGGGAAGAGCCAGAGAGCTGTCACCAGGATGCAGAGAAGAGCACATCACCCTGGCTCCTGAGCCCTCTCAAGGCTGGTGCAGAGCTGTTCACACAGGGATTCAAAGCAAAGCAAGAGCTGTCAGCTGTTGATTTTGTGTATGTGTGTTAGCACACCAGCTCATGGAATTCTGAAGAAATTCTTACAGTTTTTGAGTTTTGAAGAATTGAGGAATCCCTAAATGTGGAGAATTTGGAAGCTGCTGAGGCTGGGGATCCCCCTCATTTAAATAAATGTGCATTGTTTTTTAATGCACTTCAGCAAAATCAGCATTTCTGTCACAAATCTTGAAGTCTGACAAGCTCATTCTCCCCACTGCTCTTTTGAGGGATGGTTGTTGCCATCTCACTCCTTTAGTGAAGCAAGAGCCCAACTCTGCTGCCATCCTGGGTGTGCCACAAAGCTCCTTATGCCACATGCTTTAGCATGGGGAGGGGGTTTAGAGCCTGGGGCTTTAACTAAAATGTGTACTTCATTTTTTTGTTGTTTTGTTTATTTATATTTCATTTTATATTGTGGGTTTTGTACCTGTGGCTAAGCAGGTACTTTAGATGTGTACAGATTTATTAATAAAGTCTTCAAAATGCTGTCTAGTCAGTGTTGTCTTGTCTGTAGCCAGGTCTGATCAGCATATGGTAGTGTCTGACAGTAAGAATTCATGAGGAAGGATAACTGGCTGCTTGTCCAAGTCTTCTCTTAATGAACACACTGTAATTGGTGCCAGTGCAGAATATGTTGATGTTTTCCTTTGCAAATTTCCTTTACCACATGGTACACTGGTAGCTGCTCCTCTCTAGTTCAGGCAGCATGGAAGGGGAGCAGTTGTGGGTCAGAAGCATATGGGTCAGGGTCTGGAACAGCTGTCAGGCTTCACTTTTGCCATCTTTGTCATCTTATTGTACACAAAATAGGTAAAAAAACTAGCAAAAAAGCAATCCCCTTGACATTGGCATGTAGAAGATTTTAATGGTGCCAAGTTTTAAACTCTAAAAAGCAGCTTATTCTTTGGGCAAGTCCTTTCAGTGTTTGCACTCAAACTGTTGCCTTGTCAGAGACTACCATTAAGTCACTTTTTGCTGACTGGTTTTAATTGAATCCAGATAAATGTGTCTCTCCAGTGTGTGTAAAATTCTGATTCCAAATACAGTTTGTATCTAAAGCTTGAGGCTCAGATATTTTTAAGGATGGCCAAGCCCCTGATAGGATTATTTGTCAGAAGTGATTTTTGCAGGTGTAGGACCCAGTATGAAGAGCCACAAAGCTGGAGCACAGGCTTGCCTTTATGGCTCCCAGCTCTCCCATTTAGAAACCAGTTGGTTATGCAATGTACAGGATGACTGTTTTGTTGCTGTAACAAGTTGGAGAGGACAATTATGAAAACACTTATTTACATTACAATTACAATCCAGCAATTTCTGGATTTGGGTGGGGGCCCATGATCCATGTTAACATTCCCTGCATTCAGAGCTGAGCTGAAAACATGATGAGCCAAGTGTTTGCACCCCTTTTAATTTTAAACTGGGAGTGCCTGGGTGTGTGGAGGAGATGGAGATGGAAGTGAGTGTCTTGCTTTCAAGCTGTCCTCTGTGGCTGATGCTGAGAAATGCCCCAACAAGGATGTGGTGGTCAGAGAGGGTTTTTCAGAGCCAAAACTTGTGGTTCTACACGCATGGAAGTCTGGTTTTAACATTTAACCTTTTGAGCTGGACCTTGCAGCATTTGAGTGTTTTAGATTTGGGGAGTTGACAGGGTTAATGTAAGGACAATGATTACTAGAAGCTGGATGGAAAGGTGCGCTCCATGCAGACAGTTTTAACTTGAGTTTCAGATGATAGTGGCCAAGTCTGTCTGCTTCTCTTCTTTCTGAGATGAATGGAAAGCTGTCCAAAGCAAACAGTCAAAAATAGAAGAATCTCAATTCCAGCCAGGTTTACATCAATAATCAACAGAGAACTAAAACAGAGTGCAGGGGACCTTGGGAGAGAACTGAAACAACTCTTACAAAAATACTAATTCCAGGAACAGTGAGCAGTGATGCAAGTCTTGCTGCAGACATGTGTGGATACAGTTCAGAAATCACCTTTTCTTAAAAGCTGCCTTTCATCATAGGGAGTTCTGTCTGTACAAGGGTGAATTGTACCAGTTGGCAGGGTGAAAATAGGGAGATTTTTCTTCCTGATCTCTTGGATTTCTGGTATTACCATAGGGAAGGGGTAGGGATCTCTCTGCAGGCCCCGTGGGAAGATTGTGGAGATGAAAAGCAGTGTGGTATAGGCAGGACAGAGCTCTCTGTTTCACAGGCAAGTTCTCAGAGCTCTGTGTGTGTTCCCTGAGCGTGGGGAGTGGGAACCAGCTGTGCTGGAAGAGTGTGTGGGTGGTGTGGTTCTCCCTGCCAAGCCCCTGACCGACCTCCAGGAGCACCCATTGCCAGGGTACTGCAGTCCCTGTTCCTTTACTGGAGCCAGGGTCTTGTGTTTTAACAGCACAGTGCATCAAGGGCACAAGGTCACGTGTAGAATAGATGCAGAGACTAGAAAGTAGCCACTCACAATGCTTTGGAAAGATTTATTTCATTATGGACCTAACCCTCAAAACATTGGCAGAGTGAGCTGAATCTGTCTCTATTTGCAGTATAACTTAACCTCTCCAGAAAAACATTCAGTTTTTGTTAATGTTGGCAAAGGGTGGAGGAGATCACTATGACCCTGGTTAACCTGTTACAGTGGTTGATTGCTTATATTAAAATGTATATTGTAAGGCTGCACTTCTTTGGCTTCATTTTCCTGTTGCTGGATCTTCTGCAGTCTGTCAGGCTGAGGAATCCAGCATCTAAGTGATTGTTCTCTGTGACAGGAGGCACTGGGCCAGTCATCCTTTAACCTCCTTTGGTAGTCTCCATGGAAAGACTTCTTAAAGCCTTTTATTAAAAGGCCTGTTTTCCTATTCTTTTATCATTAGAACACTGTTTCAACAGTTAATTGCAGAGAGATGTACTTTTCTTTTTCCAGCTGGTTGGACTGAGTTAAGTACTCTGTAGTATCTAATGTGATTAATGACAGAGGTGGTTTTACTTCAAACAGAAGCATTCTTCTTCTAGGTGTTCTTAGCCTTCTTTGCATAAAGTATGGAGGCATTAGCACAGATCCTGTAGAGACCCTAATAGGAGGTGCTAGTTCTCTGCTTGCACGATGAAGAGAAGCAAAGTATGTTTCTCTCCTCACTTCAGCATTGCCTCTGAGCTCTGTCTTAAGTCATTCAAATACCAAAATGTTTGCAGAGTAAAATCTGACTGGAAGTTGCCTTGAAGTGGGGATGTTTGGACTCTTCTGCAGCTTTTGCACTGTTCAGTCTTGTGCAGGTGGATTGGGACTTTGAACCATTAAGTACTTCAAAGTCCCTTAAAAAAACAGTATTACCTTTTGACTTGTCTCCCTCCTTAGCTGAGCTGAGCTCTTCTAAGTTATTTACTGAGCCTCACTTGCATAAATCATTGGAGTTACATATTCTTTTTTTCCCTGTGATGCCTGAATCATCTTTTCTGCCTGAAGGTCAATGCTAACTAGACCTTTCAGGGTGAGCTTTGTGCCTCTGTCAGAGTTCTAAAAGCCAGTCCACAGTGAATGCAATGAGCAGTTCTGATATTGAACAATAAAACATAAAAGGAAAAGATGCAAGAAGAGCCTGTTGCCTCTGGAACAATTTCAGTTCAAAGACATTAAATAAGCAGAAGTTCTTTCATTTGCAGAAGTGACCAAAGGAGAATGTGTTGAGGTGTAGGAAGCAATGAAGTGTTTCCTTGTGGAGTGATTAATTTTGTGGGAGTTGTGTATAACATGTGGCCTGGGATGCCCAGGTGACTGTTTGGGCAGCAAAGACATAGGGCTTGAGTAGGCATGTGTCTGACTTGGCACAGACCTCCCAGCAGTTGATGTATGTGTGCTAAGCCACTGCTAAAAGCTGCAAGGGCCTCATCCAGCTTCTAACTCTGCTCGTGACACAAGTAACTCAGTCCACTTGCCCTTCTTCTGCAAAGATGCCCTGGGGGCTCTTTAGGGCAGATACCATCCTGCTACCTGTGTACCTTGATATTCAGAGACCTTCCAGCCCAAAAACAGTTGCCTGTGAAACAGAGCAGAGGAGTGGATGGATGTGAATCATACAGCTGAGTAGAATGATAATATAGTTTTGTTTTGTTTTAGTTTTCCTTTAGTTGGCCACATCTGATACATATGTGATGGCACCTGGGATAAACCTGATGGGGAAAAATGCAGAAGACAGCCTTTTATTAAGGATTGATCTTAATTTGACAACTTCTTTTGGTTTTGTCTTTTGCTGGGTTTAGCTGCTTCCGTGCCAATGCCTTCTTACCCCAGTTCAGGCTCTGGTAGTTCCTCCAGCAGTTCATCTACTTCCCACCTGGCATCACCTCCTGTAAGTACAGTCTAGAGGATGCTCTGCTTGTGTTAATGCTCTCCCTGCTTGCCTCTCTGAAACAAGGTCTCTGCTTTTGCTGTCTTCTGGTGCAAGCCACTGAACACTTTAGTTCTGCCTGGGTTTGGTTCAGTGTCTTCCTAGTCTGTTCAGAATTTGGATCCTGCAGGTTGTCTTTCCCTGAAAAACATTTCAGTTTGCTATTGCATGTTATATGAAAAGCATTTATGAAAGAAGTTGGTATTAGTGGCAGTAGCTCATCTTGGCAGAGATGGGAAGCTCCTTGGAACCAAAAATGTCACTAGTTCAGGATACAGCACTGCTTGCTTAGCTGCAAGTTCTCTGTTTTCAAGGAGAGTCTCTGGAGCTTGACAGCATATCCACCCTTCTTGGTAAGGTGATCCTCCTCCCTTCTGGCCAGCATTCCCAGGCAGGAGAGGGCCATTCAGCTAAGCTGTTTGCTCAGGCCAGACCTCCCACAGTCCACTGAAAGATGATTTTTCTCTCTGGTTAACTCAAATGATGAAAACTTTTCTGGAGGTCAGAATATTAACTGGCCAGGGAGGTGACATTCCTCCAGGTCACTGAACTGGAAGCTTGTTTTTGGAGGCTGTTAGTGAAAGCTGCCTTTTGACTTTGAGCTCAGGAATGCTTGTGGTATGATGGGTAGGGGATTGGAGAAGGTTGGAATTATTTTCCTCTCTGGCAGTACTGCTTTTCTGTTTGCTTTGTTCTGTTAGTTTTGTTGGGCCAAGTGTCTCAGCCTGGTGTGGGAAAGGCTGAGAGGCACTGTCAGGAGTTGATGGAGGTGCTTATGATGTGGAGCTGGCAGAGGGGACAGGTATGCTCTCCTCTGACTGTCTCTGACAGCTTCTTCCCCTCTGCAGCCCTAAGTAGATGAAGCCCTCCTGATGACTGTAAGACTCCAAGAATAGGCAGATGGTGTGAGAAGGCAGACTACATCCTCTGAGCTTTCCTTGTTTGGGAAGCTCAGGAATGGGACAGACTTGCTGCTGGACTAGGAGGGGATCCCATGTTGGAAGTGTACTGCACTGCCTTGGGAAGTTTGCTGATGGAGGCATGCTGACTCAGTGTGTGAAACATGCAGGGCAGAGCTAGCAGGTTGGGTGAAAAAGAGACAACTTCCACAGCTGTGAAATTCCTTCTGCTTCTGAGAGTCCCCACTGGTACAGCAGGCCAGTCTGGAGGGTGAACATCATCTTAACAGAGCCTGATTGAAAGCTGATTCAAATCTTTCTGGGCCTAAAAATGCATTAGGATCAAGCTTGTGATCTACTCTGTGGACAGTTCAGTTGTCTGAAAGCTTTCTTAAACCACCCAGCCACCTCCATCTGCCTGTAAAACATGAAGATTGTGAGGTTGTTTATGATTTGACTGCAGAAAGCAGAAAAATGGGACTTTTTTGAGTCTGTCCTGCCTGTGGTGGCTGAGGTGTTCATCTGTTGAATGCCTAGACTTCTCTGGGCCTTTCCTTGACTCTTTATCAGCATTACAGCAAAACAGGGTTGTCCTGAAGGTGCAGGAACACTTATGTACATGTTTCCAAGTGCTACTTAACTGCAGAAGCATGAGTAGAGACCAGATGTTAAATGTTTAAGAACAAAACAGGACCAAAAGAACAACCAAAACTCCCTCTGAAAGCCCTTCTGTGTTTCATAGCCATAGTAATTTGAGTTGGGAGGAAAGGTGTGGTTGATCCAGAGTCTTAGCAGAGGGATGCAAGTGAATTTTTTATATCTATGCTGGTAGTATGTTTTGTGTAACAAAAGATGTGCTGTTCTGACATGGACTTAAAAGGCTTTTCCTTTTCAGTACACTAAACAGCTGCTTCTGGCAAGCTGTCAGCCCTGCTTTATCAGCAGAAGGTGGTTTGTAGCCTTGCACAGCTCAGTTTAAAGGATTGAGCAGAATGATGTCGTAGCTGTGCTGAAGCCAGTGTTTGCTTTCTTCTTGAATTAGCAGTCCCTTGGAGAGATGCAGCAGCAGCTGCAGGAGAAGGCACTGGCATCTCCCACCCAGGATTCCCCTGGCTTTCTTCATGGATCTAAGGACTCTGCTGGAAGCAGCAGTAAGAATTCATCCTGTGACACCGATGACTTCGTTATGGTCCCAGCACAGTTCTCAAGTAAGGTGGTTTCTGGCTATGCAGGCATTGGAAGCAGGGGGGATGTGGATGTTAAAGGTGGTTACTAGAAAGTTGAAAGAGCATTAAACCTGTCTGTTTGGGCTGAGGAGCAGGAATGTTTTTGTTCTCAAGCTGGAAGAGACATCTGTCTCGCTGTCTAGTTTCATAGGGTATTTTGTAATTACCTTCAAAGATAGGATTTGAGAGTAAGGATTACTTGGGGACCTTCATAAGAGATTGAACCTGGAAATCCAACTGGCAAAGAAGATAAGTAGGCTCACAGAAGCCTTTCCCATGTCATCCTGTCTTCAGTTTCACTCAGCATTACAGTCCAAGACAGAATTCCAACTAGCAAGCTGGATTTTACACTTGAAAAGAAACTAAAAACCACTGGAGTTCTCCTCAAACATTTTGAATTTAATTTTGACACCTCTGTACATTTATACTTTGGTTGGAAGTGCTTGAAAATGTGTATTCACATAGAGGCCAGGGCCCCTGTTCAGCCCCATGCCTAAACATGTCCATGCACGAGTCCTTTCTTAATCAGCAGAAGGATTTTGTTCAACCTTGGCTGTGTGTATGATGCTTTGCTGAGTTGGAACTTGGTGATAAGTACTGTGATTCCTCCTTTCACAGTTGTACTACTTGTAGTAAAGCAGGAGTTTGGAGGGGTAGAGCTGGAATCTGTGAAAGGTCTCTGCTGTACAATCCTTATGCTAAGGAAGTGCTCAGTGTTGCTTGCGTTTTTCCTGGGAACAGTGGGACTAGTATAATCTTGTCTTAGACTGGTCATGTTTCCAGTGTTCAGATGTTTTGGCCAAGGTACAAACTCCCCTATGCTGTATGTGTATCCAGCTGCCAGCTCATTTGGCTGCTCTGGCTTTTTGCCACTTGGGACAGGGATGTTTCAGAGCCCTATGTTCAACATAAACCACTGTCTTTATACAGCAGCTGATTGTTTGCACCCAGTGGGCATGCACCTTTGGCCCCAAATGATTCTGCCAGGTTCTAATCCACTTCCAAAAGGACTTCCTTTCAGACTAAACTTTCCAAAACTTCAGGGTATGAGGATCAGCAGCATCCCCATCAACTTCAGCCCACACTTGTTATGCAAAATGTTGACTTCAGAAGCAACTTAGCAGGCCTTGGAGGAGCAGGAAATTCTACCCCAAAATCTCAACTGCTTTGAATTTATTAGTTTTCTTAAAAATCTATCTCAAATTAATCTCTTTCTGCACTTCCTTGTTCCTCAGGTGATTTAACTGCTGAGGCTGCAGGAGGGAAGCCAGTCCAAGACAGCCTTATGTACAGTGGGTAAGGCCACCAAGGCAACAGAAATGGTTTAGCCACTGGAGCATACTGGGACTTAGGGACTCCTGGCTTCTGGTGGATGGGAGGGAAGATGTTGCTGTTAACTTTTGTTTGAGATAACTGGCACCTGCCTGGTTCTGACCATTTTCAGTTTGATCATCAGCATGTGGTACCTGAGTACCAGAATGTGAGTGGGGCAGCATGGCAGTCCCCAGGGCACCTACCAGTAGCCAGAGGGTGCTGGGCAGACACAATGATGTTGCTCTGCTTTCTAGTGGGGGAGCAGGGTTGGTTCCCAGGCTCTAACATCTGGCTTCTTTCTATCATTATTCAGGAGTTCTCTGGTGACTTCAGCAGGCTTGGAAAGCCAAGGAAGAACACCTTCTCCTTCACCCCCATACAGCAGTTCTCCTAGCCCATCCAGGTAAGAAAGACTCTTCAGTAGTGACTATGAAACACTGATTAATTGAACACTCATTGGCTTCCAAGAGGAGGGTTTACAGATGCTGGTGTGCTAGGCAAGATTCACATCTCTCCTTTAATTAAAGGGTACAAGCAAGACCCAGGAAAACTCCCCAGCCTCAGGCACTGATCAATCCCAACTACAGAGCCTGTCTCTCCCTTTTCTGGCCCTCAGGAGGGGCCAGGAGGGAAGACAGAGCTGGAATTAACTATGTTTAGTGGGGGACTAGGGATTGTTCTCAAGCAGAAGGTGAATGTACTCCACTGGTATGTATGTGCTGTTTCTCCCCTCTGTGCTCAGCCTGCAGAGGCAGGGAGTATTCCAGCTAAAGACCCTTGCTTCTAAATTTATGCAGTCAATTAAGAGTACCACACCTCAGCCAAGGCTGAAACTACTATGGGCTTGAATTAGTGGGCAATAGGAGGGCAAATGTGGAAGAGTTTGAATCATCTTTTCTTGCTGTTGAAGGACAGATCTAAGCCAGCTTAGTTTGCTTGAAGCTCCAAACAGCTTATTGCACTATGTCTGTCTAGAGTGATACTGCTACATGGGTTTTGTTCAGTAAAGGAGAGAGCAGCAGGAGCAAGTGCAAGCAGGCATGGTCACAGGTTTAGTTCCAACTAAACCAGTTGCTATAAACTCAGCTTTGGTCTTCAGAAATGTTGTGCCAGCTGCCCACACACAGCAGCAGCAGCTACCCAGCACCTCCAGTGCCTCCAGACACGTTTGTGTGTCTGCTCTCTAGAAGACTGTCATTGACTCTAGAGCTTTGAGCTTGAGGGCACGTGCTTAGCTTACAGGGAGCTGGGGATGTTGCTTCCCATCTCATTCTTGCCTGCTGGGGAAGCAGGGCAGCTTTCATCTTCAGTCAATAAGGCACCTGTTGGGGGAGGATAGTTGAAGGGGAACTTCACACTGGGATGTCCCTCACAGCTTTCTTAAGAAGAAAATGCAGTCCCAGGCTGTGTGTTGAACAGATTTGTCACATAAATGGAGCCCAGAAAATGACAAAACATAGCCTCAAAGCACACAGATTTACATGAGAAGAATATAGCTCCCAGCCTTGCTGACGTGATCAGATTAATTGGGGAGCATGTACCACAGTGTGGGGTTTAATTGCATGAGGCTTCTTATGCCATCACCTGCTAAGCTTTTTAACAGCTTATTCCTTAACTGATTCCCTTGCATTCTGGGGATCAGTCTTTATAAAAGGATTTGGCCTTGTTTCTGGACAGCAGTGAGTGGAAATTCGTGGCAGTTAACTGCTAATGCTGCCTGCTTTTCACTGGTCACTGCCATCTTCACCCAGGTGGCCTCATGGTATTCCACTGGATCCCAAGGTGGCAAGTTGGTGCCAATGGCTGTGATATGTCATGAGGTCCTTTGGTTCAGTGCTTGGCTTCACTGGTGCACAGGACTCCTGATTTTCTCTCCCTCTCTTTGCTCACTTGCAAGCAGCAGTTCTCCCTTTCATGTGTGGCTCTAGGCTAGCAAGCAAAGCTGGATGCAGTCCAACTAGGACAGAAGGCAAAGACTATTTAGAGTAGCCAGCAGTAGGTTTTCCTCAGGATGTTATGGTAAGCTCTAGAGCAGCTCTCTTTGTTCTTAACTAAGAGGGTAAGGAATAGGCAGAACTAAAATATGCTGATAGTTCCCTCAGTTGTTTTAAACAGTTCCTTGTTGAAGATGCTTACTAAGTCTAACAAAAAGTACTTCCTTGGATGTATCCCACAGCAGTGGATTTACTACCACCACTTTCAAAGAGCTTTTAATTACTGCCAAGTAATTAAACTCCCTCTCCCAGCTTTATCTCTTGGTCTTTGCAAATTTATGGTCAATTGTACTCTTGAAGGCTTAAGGCCAGTTAGCAGGTTTAGTGTCTGTCACCTCATTTGGATGCTTTCTTTGGCAGCTTGCACCTTGTGGAGAAACCTGCCTTCTATAAGGACTTGATACAACTCTTGGGGAGAGGGAGGACCCTTTCACCCAAGAACTTCTTTTCCTCTAAAGGATTTTAACCAGGATAGAGTTTGAGATATATGTTGAAAGTCAGGATATGTACAAAGTTTGAGGTGATTCCTCAGATTTCTTGGTTAAAGTTGTGTTTGCTTGATGTCTGTCTTGACACCATGCCTTACAGTGGTGGAAAGCAGACTCACCACATTCAGAAACCTTGAAAGCCTTTGCTTTATTGTATGTCAATGAAGAATCAAGGCTTCCATGCTGCCTTTTGGAAACAAACATCAGCCTAGAGTCTGTTCTCTTTGTGAAAGAAATAAGAACACACAAGGAGGAACACACAGAACTGAAAGTAGGAAACCTGTTGAGAGAGGAACAAAGAAATGGGAATCACTTTTTGATCTTTCAGAAAGATCTCTTCTGTTTATTTGGCTCTTTTGTGCTGGAGGGGTGTCTTTGTGTGCACTGTGTGGAGACCTGCAGACACGTTCCTGCAGGTCAGCTTTGTTCAACACTGGCACTCTAAGCCACAGAGTACTGCTGACCTTCCCTAAAAAAGAAATTCTAGTAATGGGGTGCTTTGAACTGCCAAGTAAGTCACAAACTCTTCTCTTTCCCTCTGTGCACACATGCATGTTCTTGCTGAATTAAATACCCCCTTTCATCTTATGTAAAACACTTCCACTCCAAGTGTTAGACCTGAAGAAGTGATGCTTCCTGCTTCTCAGGGCAGACCCAGGTGTGTGTCCTTGACTGACAAGAAGAGACTGTAGAAGCCTTCATTACCAATAAGATCTTTCTGTAGTTGGGCAACATCCCTGCAATTGGTTTTGGCAGTTGTAAATAGCATTGCCATAGCAATTAATCCTAGAATTCTGGAGCCTTTGGGAAAAGACTTTAGGCTGCTACTTAATTAAATGTGGTATTTGCATGGGGTTTGTGCAGCATTGTTTGGGCATAGTGTGATGTTCAGGCTAAGAGTCACAGAGGGGGAACTGTCACCCAGGGGAATAGATAGCAGACAGGAGCTGATTAACCTGCTTGGATGGAACTAGAGAGAAGTCTGAAGTTTGCAGAATGGGCCTGTCCCATTCTGTGTGTGTGATATTCTAGCTGACCTTGATGGATCTATAGATACTAGCTCCTGTCCCCCAAATTTATTCCAAGTTGTTTTCTCCACCCTGTAATTAACTTGCAAATACTCTGATAGACACCACAAGCTTGTATTCTCTTTGTGGCCTGCTGAGACTTTCATGGAGATGCCACTGCTGCAGCAGTGCCTCTGCATGAATCACAAGTAGTTGTTGGCAGCAAAATCTTTGTTGGTGTCCTTTGTGAGCCACAAATGTTTAGCCCCTGTTCAGTGATGTGCTCTTTGGCTGTGGATCTGAGCTGGTGAAAACTAGGCCAGTTGTGGCCTGAAATAGCAGGGCTCTAACTTTCCTGGAGGGAGTGGTGTGCTTGGGTGGATGTTTTAACTTTGGTCTGTGGGTGGGAATCGTGCTGGAAGAAAGGTGCCTGTTTTCAGGAGATGTGTGGTGCCACTTCCCTGGGACATGACTTTGAACCACCTCCCAGTGTAAACCCACAACCCAAGAGCAGCTCCCAGTTGCTTTACAAAGATAAACCCTCCAATTACCTGGCTGAAGGCCCACCCCTTACAAGAGGCTGTCTTTCTGTGTCTCCTTTGCACAGCCGGCCAGGGCAGTTTTCCAGCAGCAAGTACGGACACTCGGTGCCCATTCCGGTCCCAACACAAATCCACAACTACCGGCGGATTGAGCAGAACCTGCAGTCCCCCAACCAATACACCACCTCTCCACGGTAAGGGCTGGGGCTGGGAGGAGGGAGCAAGGTCCCTGGAGGTCTCCTGGATTACAGCTTGAGTGTTGTAGAAGAAACTGTTTCACAGTTTGCTCTCTGTACCTCGAGAAATCTCCCTGGGTGATGTGCTCTCCTCCTTTCCATAGAGAGATGATGTGGTGTGGGTTGTGTGGTAACATGGTTTGGGGGGGAGGGGAGGTTTATAGTGATGTTGGAATTCATTTTTTACCAAGCACTGTTAAGTTTTACCTGTGTTGGATGTATACAAGACAGCTCCCATCAACTTTCAGTGCAGGCTGAGCCCCTTTCCCATGCCAGCAATGGTTTGTGTGTCCAGGCAGAGAACCATCCATCTGGCAGATGCCTTTATAAAAGGAAAAACTTGAGATGAACAACTAAGATGGATGGGGCTGCAAACTTACCTGACTTTACCTTAATTAGTTCCTGTGCTGGTCACACCATAGATGATGTGTCTTACATCAGTTGCATATTAATGTGGTTATGCAGCCCGGACTGATGAAGTCATAAGCAATTTATGCCTGTGAGGCAGAGCATGTTTTCTGAAAGCTGTCAGACCTGGATGCCAGCCTTCAGCCATACAGATGACCACCTGAGTTCAGCAGTAACACCTTGAACATCCAGGACACATAGGGCTTCTGTCTCTTCTCACATAATATAGCTGGTACTTAAGAGGTTTGAAATCTGAGTTGACAGTGGCAGCCCATGTCGTAGACTGGTTGGGAGGAGACTCATACAGGACCTCAGAGAGTTTGTACAGCAGGGACATCCAAACAGAAGTGTCTGTAAGGTGTCATCTCTTTTTTTTTTTATTGGATGAGTTGCTTTTGTATCTGGGTTAGTTTAAGTTTAGATTTCAGAAGCAGGGTAATGCCTGTGTCAGTTTAAGTTTGGGCTTAAGCTAGCCTAATTCAGGATAAGGCTTATTCAAAGTGGACCCAGAAGAAGAGATGTGATATGTTGATATTAATCAAGGATCAAGAGAGAGATTGTTTTGTGCCAGTGTTACTTTAAGACTATTTTATGTTCATTTCTTTGAGTGTGTGGCAGGTTTTGTGGTAAGCTCCTTCCTGTCTCATGCATGCCTTGTAGTTTTTACAGTGAAACTTGTAAGCCCTGTTAGTGTTGGAACTCCCAAAAGAGTCCTGATTAGCCATGTGACATACACAGTGAGAGCTCTGGAGAAGGTGCAGAGGATGCACCTTGGCATGCAGTGCCTGCCCCAGGTCTGGTGAGGGGTTGCTGAGTTCAGGTTCACAGCCTGCAGCTACCAGTCCAGGATCAAACCATCATGTTTTGCTCCTTTTAGTCACCACTGTGTAATGAGGAGATTAGCATCATCCCTGCAGGGGAACTCGAGGAATGGACACAATCAGGATGATTCACACTCTGCTTTTAGCATCTGCTCAGAATCTCTGATGTCATGTTTTTTTCTGCCCCAGGAAGCCATATTTATTTCTTGCCATCATCACTTCCTCTCATCAGCAAATTCAGTAGACACTTCAGGAATGAAAGGGGGAATGTTCATCAAGCATTTATGTGATTCCACTCTTCCATCAGGTGTATCAAACAGGCCATTGCAGCCAAGTGCCTGTCATGTTTGCCAAGTCATTTGACTCCAAACCTTGATGGTCACTCTTGACCACTCTCATCTGGCTGGCTGGTGTATGCCTGTGTTAATGCAGCCTGTTTGTGGACAGATAGGCTGCTTGTTGAGGTGGTAATTATGTGTGCATGCTTCTGGCCACATCACCTGTCCTGTTCAACTGCTTGCTTATCCCATGCCTCAAAGGGTGACGTTTGACATTCCACATCTTTCAGCAGTGGCAGTCAGCTGGTGGGTTTTTTATGCCAGTTCCTGATAGATAATGTTGAGCCTTCTGGATGGCTCATATGCTGGAGAGTTAAACATAAGGGAGCAATACTTTCTGCCACTGAACATCCAGCTATCTTTTCCCCTTGCTAAGGTGTCCCATTTCCTTGTTATATATTCATTTTGCTTCAGGGCCAGGCACTTGATGAGCATTAGGCCTCTGAATCTGGAGAAGTGATTTTAGGTTCAAATTTTTAAGGATTTCCTTTTTTTTCCCAAGCATGTGAGTGTAGCATGGATTAATTTGTCTGGGAAACTAGTCAGACATTGAAAAGGGGTTGGGGAGGTGGGAAATAGACATTCTTATATGTCAGCTGCTGAAAAGCATTTAAAAATATTATTGATTTACAGTTTATTTTCTGAACTGTGGCATGAATTAAAACATACACCTAGTAGTGCTGTTGGGTAGATGTAGTGCCACTTCATCAGGATGACCTTGCCATTCCTGGGTAATGTAGCTAGCCCTGCTTGCACTGCTGCAACCCATATGCCTTTGTTCCTTCTGTTCAGGTACATATGGACAGCTTCATGCAGTGTTACTGAGAGAGGATGCAGGATACCTTGGTGACAGCATCTTTCAGTAACTTGAGCACAGAGGGGTTTTTTTCAGCATGTTCATCAATTCCTGCCCAGAAAACCACCTGCTGGCTGAGACTAATGTTCTTTTAACAAGTTAAAAAACGTTTCCCAATTGAGAGTAGAATGAAGGATTTGATGAAAAGGCTGTTTTCTCATAGAGGGGAGTGTAATGGGAGTCTTGGTGAAGGAGCCTGCAGAGGCAGAATGGCATTTCAGTAAATAGAGTTTAGGTTGTGTGTTCCTAATGAGTGGTGAAAACATGAAAATACTGAGCAATAATTAACTACTGTACAATAATCCCATCTCTTTCCAGAGTGATGGTGTGGCTCTACTCACTTTCCTGCTAGTCTGATTTCCTCTTTTGTTTCATTTTAGCAGCTGGGTAGTACTTGAGGTGCCAGCACCTGTGGGCTGTACAAATTAATTTTAACTCCCTAAGGTGAGGCTTCACAAGAAGTCAAAGGAGTTTGGAGCCCAGGCAATTCTGACTATCCAGCCCAAAGAGAAACTTCTCTGGGTAGTACTGAAGTGTTTGAGATCTGACTGCACACACTTCTCTGGTTTAGTCTGATTTCAGTCAAAGCTCTGTTGCAGAGCAGTGCCTTTGGCACAGGTAACCTCTGCATCATTACAACCTGCACTCGTGGAGCTTTCTACTAAAACAGCTGCTCTGACAAAGAAGTGCATTCTGAAGACACTGCCTAAAATAAACACTTTGACCATGGCAAGAGACTAAACTGTCTTGGAGTAACAAGTGTGCTGTTGTTTCCTCAAAGGTCTGGGACGGTCCGGAGGTCTAGCAGCACAAGTCCTCTTGGTTTTCCTAAGACTGGTGCTTCCCCTCCTTACTCTGGAGAGCATGGATCTGTGCCCAGCTCTAGAAAGCTCTCCCATGGCGGTGCCAAGCCATTTATGCCATCACCACAAGGTAAGATGTCAACTGGCATGTTGCTGTCCCAGTTAAATCATGTACCTCTTCCCTGTAAAGGGGCAGGTTATGACCAGCTGTAGCTGCCGGGTGATAGGGAGTTCAGATTGTGTTCTCCCATAGCTCTTCCCGATAGACAAGTGTTTTGGCCTCAGTAAAATGGAGAGGAAAATACCTCTTAGCCCCAGGAGAGACAAGCTTTGTTTTGGTGCCTGCATCAAACAGTTTGCTGCCCTCTGAAGAGGGCTTCTCTTACTGCAAAGTATCTTTCACTGCTCAGGCTAGGGTGAGTAAAAATGGAAGCCAGTTGTTGTCAGAATAAAGTTCTGACCAGCTTTGGAAGAGCTTGAACTTCACTGTTCAAACTCAGAAGCAGCTGAGTATTTGGTAGCCTGACCCAGAAGCTAACAAACAATTGGAGTGGAAAGAGATAAGAAGAAACCACAGTGTGCAACTGATGCAATTTGCTGTTTTCTGTAAAGACACGGACTGATGTAACTAGCTATTTTGGATCCCTGATGTATCCAATACTGTGTTTATTAGTCTCTGCTGATGGGGAAATGCAGCATATTGATGTTCTGTTCCTCTGAATTACTATTGCTAAAAAATTAAACTAAAACTTGTACACTAAAACCAGCCAGAGGGTTTTGCCTCCTTGTACAGCAGTTATCTTTTCATTACACAGCTAGGGCTGAGAAGATGAAAGAGGTAACTGCCATCTTTCTGTGAAAGAGGGGGTTATGTGGTGGTCTTATTGCCTATGGAAACTTAATAGTCTTTTTTTTATTGTGTTCCCTCAAAGTTGGAACAATCCCAGAGCAGCCCAGCCAGACTGTTATCCCCTCTTCACTTGGAGCAGAAGTGAGAAGCCGGATTCCTGCTGCTGGTATGTTGGTCCTTACCTTCCTTCATTATTCTTATGGATAAGGCCAGAACAGTAGTCTCAACCCATTCAAGTTGGATATGGTCCTTCAGCAGCTTCTGTTGATACTTGGCCAGCCAGGATTTCTGTATGCTGGTAGGAGTAGGGGTTGATCCCTTCACATCCCATCAGCCAGCATCTTCCAGTGCTGATAGAGACCCTGTGTCACAAAAAACCTTGAATCTGGGACTTTGAAATCAATGACTGAATGAAGGAGGAGCATCTCAAAACTCCCAACACCCCTTCTGCCAGGTGGCCTCCTGGATATGTAATTTCCTTGCTGCTGAGCTCAGTCAGTCAAGATCTCTCTCTGTAAGGTCTGTGATGAAGGGAAAAAACAGCACTTTTATTTCTCTGTTGTTATCTTTCTCTTGTGCAGTCGAAACCTGATCAGCAGTTTTGTGGCTCTGATCAGAGTGTTGTCCTTAGCCATGCTTTGAAGGTTTGAGCAGTGAATCCTGGGATCAGGCTGACTTTGTGTGAGAACCAGAAACTGATGTGGTTTGTCTCTCTGTGCCCTCCAGGTTCCTTGGCTCCTGAACACTCTCCTCGAGGGATGGGATCCCGGCTCCACAGTGCTCCCAACCTGTCAGATTTGCATTCCTGCAGGCAGAAGATAACCAAGCAGCACTCTGATCCTGTTGTTGCTCACTTCGGTCACAGCCCAGTCAGCCAGCCCCTGCAGATTCACGGCTTGCAGCACTGCCGGCAGCTCAGATCCTCCCCAAAGCTATCTGAGTTCATGCAGAGAAGCCCTTTGCCAACTATAATGGGCTCCCCTACAAAGGTATGTTAAGGAGTCTGCTGTTGGGTTTCTCACAGCTCAGTCTTTTGGGGGTGAACACCTACATGATCAGATAACTCTGACCTGGATTTATCACCACTTGTTAGCATTTCTTGAAGGGCTGTTTTAGTGATCTGTGCGAAGTGGGGTAGTGTCCTAGTTCTTAGTGGGCAGATCTGACTTGGCAGCAGTGTTCACCATCTGAGCAGAGTCCAGGGTTTGAAACAGGCAAGGAAAAGGAGCTGCCCAGATTAGGCAGAAGCGCATTAGTGAGCTGCAGTGCCTGGACTGGTTTGTGACGCAAGTGAGGCCGGTAGGAATCCCCAGCAGAGACGGCAGACGGTGAAGCAGGTGTCAGCCCTGGTGTCTCATGTGGAGCTGGCACTGTGACAGCATTTTCTCTGCTTCTGTTAGCCTGCTACAAATTTTCAGCAGAGTTTGTTGTCCTTTTATTTGAGTGTTTCTGGGCTTGGGGACAAGTAACTGTGTGGAGTGGGATATCTACCTCCTTATTTCAGGCAGGTTGTTAAGCATACAGCTTAATTTTGATCAACAAAAGGGAGAGGGCAAGGGGAACCTTCCTCCTTTGTTTTAAAAACAGATCTCTGTTTTGTTCTGTTCTTAGGCTGTGTCCCCTTTTGAGTTTCCCAAAACCCCAAGTTCCCAGAATCTCCTAACACTCTTGGCCCATCAGGGGGTCATGATGACACCCACACGGAACAAGACCTTGCCAGATCTGAAGGAGATGGGTCATTTCCACTGCCAGCAAACTGGCTTAGGATTGAGGCCTGTGGAAGAGATCAAGGGCAGGTGAGCTGTAGTCCGCTTTATACAGTGGTTCTTTGTTCCCTAATACAAGATGGATGGGGCAAATTTCAAACCCCCGCTAACTCTGGAGTTAAAATGTAGCATCAGTAAACATTCTGTAGTTATCTGCTTGTGCCCTTGGACTGCAAGCAGGTATGATGCAGATTTTTAAAGTCTTCCTCTACAGGGACAGGCCATGACCTAGATTTTATAAAATGAAATATTTTCTGCTGTTTAGTGTCCAGGGTTTCATCAAGTGGGGAGGCAGGATTTTGTTCTTAGACCAGACTCTCTGCAGTTATGCAGATGTGTGCTGGGCTCTTCACAGAGCCTGTGCCTGTTGTGGATGAGAGGGTGAATGTGTGTTCTTTGTCAGTCAAACAGTGGGTGCAGGTCTTCAGACCAGAATCTGTTTGAAAACCCTGTACTGACTGTCATGAGCATTGCAGGATACATAGTCACTCAGGTGTTAGTGTTAAGTTTTTTTGGCATGCTTCTCTGCAGACTGCAGCTTTCTCCAGTGATCTGGAGGAGTCCTCTGATCCTCTGGTATTCATTTCTGTATCTTTCCATTTAAAAAAGTGTGGTAATAATGCTGTAGTCAGTATTTGCATTGCTGCAGTTAGTCATGGTAGTTGTATGCTTTCTGCACGTAGCAGGAGATGCTTCAGATGCTCTGTTGAAAGAGGAAGAGTGGCTACTTCAGCTCCAGACTGTTTTCTGTGTAGTGCTAAGTGGCTGTGGACCAGGAATGTCACAAACTTGAGTGGAAGTTAGCTGAAACCTTACACCTGTTGACTTTCTGCATCATGTTGTATGTCCCCGTTGTAGATCTCTGAGCACAGGCAGGCTCACCGACCTGCTTTTGAAGGCAGCCTTTGGGGCACAGATCTCGGAAGCTGGCAGCAACGACAGCCTGAACAATGAGAAGCCGATGGAAATTGCTGGTAGGTGAGAAGGCCAGGCAGATCTGGCAAGATGTCCTGGCTTGGGGTGAACACTTTGCCTACATGCCTCCTACAAATGGGAGACTGCTTTTCTGATGGCTTTTGGACGTGTGTGAGGAGTGTTTGCTTTCTTTTGTGGAGCGCTGGAAGGTCTGTGGGCTATGCGTGTTGTGTAATTGCTCGCTAGTGGTGTGATTTTTGTAGGCAGGGCTTCCTCTTTTGGCCCCTTCTGAATGTGATAACATGTGGAAGTGGAGACTTTCTGCCAGGCAACTCGAATATGAATGGCTCTGCAAGGGTGGGTCTTCCTGGGCTTGCAGGTTGGGAACAGCTGCAGCAGTGTGTAACGCTGCCCAGGCTCGTGTCCTGTGCTCCGTGCCAGCCTGGCCCGGTCGTGTTCTCGGGAGGTGCCTCCAAAGGGAGTGCTGGCCTGTGCTGGTAACCACTGTGTCTCAGGAGAGTCTGCAGGAATATAAAACCGCTGGGTGAGGCACACCATGCTCTGAGTAACTTTCCTGTAACGCCAGTCTGCACCTTTCAACTGTCTCCCCAGCTCCCTCAGGTGCTTACGGAGGGACCCTGCACTCTGGTGCCCGGGCTGGGGGCTCTGCCAGCCCATCCCCAGTGATTTTTACTGTCGGATCCCCTCCCAGTGGAACAACCCCCCCACAGACCACGAGGACCAGGATGTTTTCAGGTAAAGGGCTGATACCTACCTGCCTGTTCCACTGGGAATGCCTCGGGGCAGAGCGATGTGTTGAATTCCTTGTTGCTGAACACTGGTGGTGGCAGAGGGCTGCCCAGAGCACAGTCTGTAGAGCTCAGCTGGTCTATAAATGCCTTTGAGGTTCTGGTGCTGGCTCCTGCCAACCCCAGTTAATTGCTGGTAACTGTTTGCATTGGCACAAGGACTAATGCCAGATAGTGGTTTTCCAGTACTGGAAGAGGCAGGCAAACTCTTCTTTTACTTCCTTGCTCTCTGCTTCAGGAACAATGCTGCAGCTGTTCATAGACCCACTGTTGCTGATAGGTCAACAAATGTAAAGATTTATTGTGTTCTGATCGTTTTCCCCATGGGTTTTGGATGAGCTGTGAAGGACAAGCATGACCATCCCTGCCCGACAAGTTGAATGCACAAGCACCATTAGGAGAGGGCCAGGATGGCTTTGTGTGTTAAATTCTTGGCAGTGGTACTTATACTCTGAGCTGCTAAGTAGGAAATGGGACAGTGCACTGCTGCTTGACAGATAGTTCTTTTAAGATGCCAGTACACCGGCCTCATCAGCCAGCAGTTGAGGCTGTGGTAATTGGCACTTTTGGGGCTGGAGTCTGTGTTCAGTTTATTAAACTATTTGGACACTTTTGTTTGCATTTTTGGCTTGTTGGGTTCTTGTCTTGGCTCATTCCTCGTCTGAATGTAGTTGACTCTGTTCTTAATTACTCCAAGGAAGGTTTGGATGTAGCCATGAATAAACTGCTTGACTAGGATGGGGAATGCATGTGCTCAGTTTCTGGGTATAGCTTGCATTTCTGTTGTAACTAAAACCAGTCACATCTTTGATTGTCTGGAAAATGGGGCCCATAATTGTCTTTGTCTCTTCTATTTAGAGGGCAAGCTCTGCAGGGCAGAGGCTCTTACAAAGTGTCTGACGGGCCTCTAGCTCAATGGGGTTGCTATCCTGACTATAGCCTCTTGCTGCTACTGAAATGTTCTGAATAGAGAATTCAGACTTCCCTTATTGCTTTTGGAGGGGAAATAGCAATTTGGAAGCAGATCCAAGCACTAGTATTTATCAGGTTGATATTTGGATGCTTGAGGGTCTGTCGAGCAGTCAGGATCTCAGATGAGATGCCTGGAAGAGAGGTCTGTTGAATAGCAAGCCTACAGCATGGACACAGCATTAGATCAAGGTGATCAAAGCAATGCTGCTTGACAAGCTTTGTTTGTTAAATCTGTGCAGTAACTCCTTATGTTTTAGTTAATGCACAAAGCTAATGGTGAAAAGGGGAGCTTTGTTAGCTGAAACTCTGCAATCCAAGTGATTGGACAAGACATGGTTAAAAGATCGTTTGACAGATAAAGAGGAAGAGCCTCTTCACGAGTCATTATAACAGTTTCTGCAAACAGCCTCTTGGAATTACAGGGTATCCAGAATGTGATATTGTTGGTCCTTTCTTTTCTCTGAAATATCTGGAAGTACTCTGCTAGCCTTTGATGAGCTGCTTAGCTTTGAAGCATAGCTGTCAACAGGGAGCAAGCTCTGGGAGGAGATGAACTGTGCCTCCCTACAGATCAATTTTGCATTATTATATTGCTAAACCTTTTGAAAGCTTGGGTAGGGTGGCAGATAAAATTCATGGGTAGAAGAGAACCATCTCACTCCAAAGGATCAGTGACAGTGGAGAATACTTCCTTGGTAGAATTAGCAAAGTATTGTAGCTGGTATTGGCATCCCACTGTCAGACAGATTATATCCCTCTGGCAGTGTGTCAGGGGATGCGAAGCCCTCTAGAAGAGGTGAGTGAATGTATTAGGAATACCCTCACAGAGAAACTCCTTTTGAAGTGTCCATCTTTTATATGCAGTGTGCTGTTAGGGTGGATTCAGTGGTAAAGAAGGAAAAAGGATGATGGTGAGGGAATTGTCTCATGAACACGATACTTTCAGGATCCCCTGAATCCTGAGGTTAGTGTCTTGCCACGACTGAAGTCACTTACTCTCTGCTCAGCCTCCTATTTGTGAGGAGGAGAAAGCAGAAGTGCAGGGCATGTAGTGGAAAGCTCTCCTGGTTTGCTTGAAGTGGCTGATGTTTTGAAACCATGATAAACAACTCACTTTTCAGAGGTCTTCATTCAGTGATGGTATAAAAGCTAGGGAACTGGGATTCAAACCATGCTGATCCCTGATGGGGAGGTTGGCTATGGTGGTATGTGATGAAAATCAGCCCAAGATATTGTGGTAGGATTCAGAAGGGGTTTGGACCCAAAAAGTACTTCTGAATTGTCTCCATAAGTGACAGACATTCTGTGGAAGCTGCTTTAAATCTGCTTGAGCTTGTAAGCTGGTCTACCTGAGCTGCTAAGAGCTTATGTTGGAGAATGGTTATTCTGCATCAAGAGCCCTCGTATCTTCCTCCAAAGTACCTGTTGCTGGATCCTATCAGATCCTCGATCCTACAGGATTGTTCCCCCTACTGGGCAAGGAATACCTGGCCTACTATGAATATCTTCAGTAATTCCTTTGTGTGTTTTTCTTCTCAGTGGGGTCTTCCAGCTCTCTCAGTTCTGGAGGCTCATTCAGCGGCAGGCACTTGGCAGTGGGAGCTGCTGGGGAGGCTGGGGAAGGCCACTCGAGTCTGCGGTACGCTTTCACTGACCCCATCACCGCCAACCTGGAAGGTGCTGTTACCTTTGAGGCACCTGAGCTGCCTGAGGAGACACTCATGGAGGTGGGTATATCCCAGGGGCTTGTTAAGGGCAAAGGGTGGGGGGGAAAAAAAAAGCAAATCCAGAGATCAGATGATTTCTTGTTTACAGCCAAGGGAGTGCAGTGCTTAGAAAGCCCAGGGCATATGTAGCACAGTGGCTTTTGAGCCTGCTACCAAGCTGTGTGTAGTTCATGAGGCAGCCCATGACAAGGGTTAAAATTCACCATTTACAAAGCTGAAGTTGCAGGTTGAAAGCATTAGTTATCTGATACTTTCTCTCCTAACAGTTTCTGAAGAAAACCTGGGTGCTCTGGGGCTTTTCCCTTTCAAGAGACTCAACATGAGTAATAGCTGACTTTAGGGCATGAGTAGTGTCGCTGCCTGCACCAAGGGGGTCAGGTGATGATACAGCCTCTGCTAAAGGATCTGAAAAAAGTAAACCTGACACTTGTGCTGCTGCTGGGGGCAGGGGGACACCGTGTTCTGCTCCAGAACAGCTGAACCAGATCATCAAGCTGAAAGGCTGCCAGGCTCCCAATCTCTGCAGGCTGAAGACAGGCTGAAGCAGAGCAAACGCTTTTGTAGTTGAGATATATTTGCAATGTAGGTCAGGCTGCCCATTTTCAGCAGAGGTGGGAGGCAGGTTCAGTCACAGTTTCAGCTCTGTTCATACCTCCTTGGGCTGTCTGGGACTAAGAAAGGTTCTTTGTATCTGCAGTTTACTGGTGTTGCTAAAAACCCCTA
This sequence comes from Galbula dea, assembly GCA_013399015.1. Taxonomy (NCBI): domain Eukaryota; kingdom Metazoa; phylum Chordata; class Aves; order Piciformes; family Galbulidae; genus Galbula; species Galbula dea. The sequence goes on along the minus strand of VWZX01004391.1, from coordinate 1,424,903 downwards.
GATACCCACAGAGATATGCACACATTGTCTTAAGGATGTGGGTTTGATTCTCTACTTTAGATTTTACTTAGCTCAACTGTTTTGTCAATTATGCATTGAATTACATTCATTTGCTTAATTACCTGCAGGGCCACAGGGTTAGGACTTCCAGGATTGATGTGGTCATAATAGTAGTGGATTTAACATCCCACTTGTATGAAGTCCCAGAAGTATGGGGCCCTGCCAGCTGCCACCACAATGGACACTGGTTTGAAGAGAAGTGTCCTAAGGAAGTATCAGCTTGATCTTGTTGATAGCTCTCAGCTCAGTTTCTGTCTCTAATGAGTCATTTGTGTTCAGTCATCGTTTCTGCTGAGCACTGTAATCCACTTGAATGTCACAAAAACTTTACAGAGTATTTTTAGACCCCTATGAGCTCTGTGGAGTTGGCCAGAATGCAAACCTGGCAGGTTTTCTGATTTCTGCTGATATTTTTAGGGCATTGAAATCTTACTGTTTAAGTACCTTTGTGTCTTGAGCAAAGCTGTTGCATTCAGATGGGTGGTTCCTCCATCTTCTGTAAAAGTTTCTTTAGGTAAATTGAAGGCTAGGGCTTAGTTTCTTTTGCTATGCTTTAAAAACACAACACAGAGATGGCTAGGGAAAGGAAAGACTCTTGTGATGCCAAATGAGGCCACAAATGCCAGCATAATTAATAGAAGCCAACTGTATAAGCAGAGAGGAAAGACACTGCATTGGTTAGAGATACCAGGCTGAAACATGCAAGATCTCAGTAGTTTCCTGCTCTGCCACAAGCTTCTTGTATGACTTGCCAGTTACTTAATCTGCAAGTTCCTCCTCTGCTTTTAAATAAAATAGAGGAAGATGGAGATAACACTTCCTTACCTTACTGGACTGTCCAGGTAGCAAGTTAGTGGGAGGAGAGATTCATTTTCAGATATTCAAAGCTTCCTTAGCAACCAAGTGCCTAAGCTTGTGAATTAAAAACAAAAGCTTGCAGAACTTGAGCACAGAGGGGGGACACCATGTGATAAATTCATGTAGGAAACATCCTCACCCTTTGAGAGAACTGGGCCTCTGAATATCTGAAGACCAATCAGGTTAGCCACCTCTCTACAGAGAGAGTCCAAACAACAGAGTTGCCTTTGCTCCAGGCAGCAGTTCATTTTGTAGGACCCACAAGCATTCAGTTTTTCCACAAATAACTAACTTCCCAAAAATGTTTTCAGTGACTTAAGCAATGCAGCTTCCCAGAAATGGGATAATCCCCTTTGATCTGTAATAGCAGAGGAAAAACTGCTTTGAAATAAATGATATAAAGACATATTTGATGTGTATGCCACTTAAGTGGGAAGGAGATGCAGATATAAGGTTGTCCTTGCTGTCCTTTTAGAGGACCTCACCCAGGGCTCACTGCACTGAACTAGGAGGATATAAAGACCAAGGGCTAAGTGAGGGCTGGGCTGTAGGGTGGGATGCACTAGTTGCAGTTCTCTGTGCCATAGGAGGTTGTCACTCAAAAAATCCACAGCCACTTTCCATTTTGTACCAGCATTGCTGTGATGGGGACCAGAGCTGGGCCTGTGGTGCCAGTGGCCTCTTCTCCTTCCTGAAGGAGTCCCACAGACTGGATCTGGATCCTTCTTGGGAAGAGAGCATGTAATTTTGGAGCAAGTCTCACCAGGGGCTGCCTGCAGACTTCTGGCCTGGGGCTGTTGCTTGCTGCTATTGGGAAGGAGGAACCAGTATGGTGTGTGGGCTGGGGGCTAAGTTTGACTGTCCCTGCCCAAAAGCAGAGGTGTAGTGAGGTCTGGGGGTTCTCTGTAAACTGGGATGAGTCTCAGACACAGCTCTAGGTGAGCAGCCCTCTCTGGTCTGGCAGCTTTCCCTCTGTAACCCTCACTTTGGCATCCCTTCAACAGCAAGAGCATACTGACATCCTGCGCAGCCTCCGCTTCACCCTGGCCTTTGTCCACTACGTGATGGAGATCGCTGCCCTTAAAGGTAGCTCCAGCGAGATGAGCAGTTCAGTGACATCTGAATACCAGCTCCAGGAGAGTGTGGTGGCAGACCAGATCAGCCTGCTCAGCCGGGAGTGGAGGTAAGGACCGAGGAGAGCTGCCCAGCTCCCATTTCCTCTGTTCCTCTCTCTGTATTGTTACTTACCAAAAGCTTTCCAGGACACTTAGCACTGTCCCATGGATGTATTTGCATTGCAATGTGCTTTCCTTGCAGCTATGCAGAGCAGCTTGTGCTGTACCTGAAAGTGGCAGAGCTTCTGTCCTCGGGGCTGCAGATGGCCATAGAGCAGATCAAAGCTGGCAAGCTGTGCCTCTCCTCCACCGTCAAGCAAGGTAGGGGCCCACTGGGCACACAGCCCAAAGTACTCGCCTGGAAGGGAACTATTAAGAGTATCCCAAAGGGTATGGAGGAGGTTGAGTGAATGTGAACTCCCACAGGTATGCCCAGGGGCTTATTTCTTACTGTCCTCTTGCACAGCCAGGTCTTTTTTTGTTTGCACTGAGGGAGTGTTCCTCTCCACACTGGCTTTGTCTCAAAGCTCTTGCTCGTGCCCCACCGAGAATCTTTCAGCGAGAGGGGAATGTATCTTACCTGATTCCTTCTGCTTCTCTATCTCAGGTGCTTATCTGTACTTGACCTAAGTCCAACTTAATTACACAGTGCATGTCCTAGGAAGTGCTTACTTGGCAGGTGGAGACCTGTCTTGGCAGTGATGCTTTTTCAAGTGAAACAAAAACACAGGAAATAGAATATTGTAATGCCAGAGTCATTTCTTTGCTGGTGTTACAGCCTCGTACTTGCACCTGACTGGCTGCCTTGTGATGGGAGCTGCCTCTGATTCAGTGATTAGTAAAAATAATTTCAAATTGTTGCCACTAAAATAACTTTTAAAACTACCATTCTGATTCTACTGAGGGAGCTTTTGGATGCACCTGAAGCACTTCACCCACCAGCTGCCTCCCCCACCAGCTTAGTCTTTGAAAGTACTCCTACTGCCTTGGGATGGGCTGTAAGAAATGAAAAACAGAAGTTCAATACAGTGAGCACACAAACATTGTAGTAGGCAGTGTGGAGCAAGATAGAAAGGCTTAGCTACACGTCTTCCACAGGTCCAGGCTAACAGGAAAGTTGTTGTAACCAAAATAAATTACTCCTTTTTTAGGAAAGATTACAACTTCTAGATTCCTAGTGTAATTTGTCCTTCAGTATGTGGGAATTGGGCAAGGCTGTCTTTTCTTGTTTCTCTCCCCCAAAATACTGCTTCCTTGAGGTTTGTCAAGGCACAGTTGAGGACAAGAGGGTTTTCAAGGTACTTGTGTCCCATTTATTTAGAAGAAGCAGGGAAGCAGGCCAGGACAGTGCCCTGGTGTATCCTTGGGCAGTGTGTGCCAGGCAGGGTTGCTACCCACAGCCATCCACTTTCTCCTGATAATCTGGGCATAGCTCAGAGCTCTGATTTTGTTCTGTGGAGGAGGATATTGCTGTATTTTGTGTGTTTGGTTGGATTTTAGTTTTAGTCTCTCTTGACTTTCTTTTGCCCTCCTGATGTGACCCATGAGCTTTGGAATTCCTACTACCTCTCATTCCAAGCAAGAGTGAGCTGACAGGCTGACCCTGGCAGGGTTATGGTTTTGTGCCTTGGTCCTTTTCTCTGATGAAGAGTTACAGCAGCCTTTCTTCCTGGAGGCAGTCTCATCTCTGGCTCTCTGCTTTCTTACCTCTGCCTGGGAAAGGCTGTATTTGCAAGGCTTGGCTGTCATGTGAAGTTGCTTCTCTGCAGCATAGCTGAGAGAGGCTGGTTCGTGGTCTGGGTTAATTTGCCTCCCTTAGGAGCAAATCCTGCAGTGTGGGGATTTTCAGATGTGCACATAGCAGTTAATGCTCATCAGATGTTGGTGGGAGTTTGTGTTCAGTACTTTGTGCAGATCATGCCATGCAGCTAGGCAGATCCAAGCCTGTGGCATGGCTTGCTGTTTTGGTTTGTTATTTAACCATAACCATACTTGATTCCTGATTCTCTGTCCCATAACCTTCCCATATGAGCTGCCACAGTTCAGGAAAGGAGGTGACCTTTCACAGGCATCAGTGTCTTTTCTTTCTGGGACAGCAGAGTCCTGAGAGAAATTCCCTTGCTTAGTCAGTGCTGCTCCTCCACACTCAGCTCCAACATGCAAGTCACGTCCTTCTTCCCGGCACGTCATCGCCCATCACGCAGCAGCAGCTCTGTCTCTGGCACGTCTGTTGCTTCTGGTGGTGCGTGAGACATCTTGCCTGGTGCAAACTGCTCTCTGCCTTGTGGCAGCTGAGGGAAACAAAAATAGATCTGGCCTCAGGTGAACTAGGAGTATGTGTAGGCTTTGCCACGTGCAGGCTTGCAACTGCTGAAGGTGACAGGGAAAGGAAAAAGACCCTGTTGGTGCAGCAAGTGCTTTTCCTGCCATTCTTTTGGCTTTATCATAACCCTGTTGTCTTGAAGTTGCTTATTTGGGGTCCCTTGCATGGAACTTGGGAGGCATGGGGAGAAGCAGCCCCTAAAGCATTTCTTTCCTTTACTTTAGTTGTAAAGAAGCTGAATGAGCTTTATAAATCCAGTGTATCATCCTGCCACTGCCTCAATGTGAGACTCCAGAGGTTCTTCTTGGACAAACAGAAGCTCATGGATCGGATCAACAGCATCACTGCAGAGAAGCTCATCTTCAGCTATGCTGTGCAAATGGTAAGAACCATACAGTGCCTGGGAACAGGGTTAGCACAGAGTGAGTGTCAGGCATTGATGGTTCCTGCTGTGGCCTTAGCAGATGGTTTTACTCATGATGCTGCAAGGAACCGAGTTGGGAAAGCTGAGTCTGGTCTGGGAGTAACCTTTTGGCATGCGTCTGTTGCCTGCAGGTGCAGTCTGCAGCCCTGGATGAGATGTTCCACCACAGAGAGGACTGTGCACAGAGGTACCACAAGGCTCTGTTGCTGATGGAGGGCCTCCTGAACATCATCACTGAACAGGGGGACATAGAAAACATCAGTAAATGTGAGTGTTCAGTGACTGTTGTTTTTTTTTTTTTTCTCCCAGTAGAATGTATTTTCTAGCTGCATGGATCAGAAGGTTCAGTACCCAGCATCTCTTTATTCCTTAGGCTTATGTCTTGGTGGACATAGCAGAGATCTCTTGGCTTGTTACAGCTCCTGGCAGCCTGGCCTCCTGCTTTCCCAGCAGGAAAGCTGTCAGAAATGCAGGTCGCTGTTCTGAGCCATATTTTGAGAGCTTCCCAAGCAGAGTGATTGCCAGGGCTTTGTTGGAGCTTTTGATGTGTGAAAACTCGTTGAAGGAAGTGGTTTGGCAACAGCAGGAGTCTGGGTTTGGTTTCCAGCCTGAACCATCCCTCTGACTGCACAGAGCACTTGGGAACATGAAACTGTAGTGGCTGTTGGGCAGAGATGGCCAATGAGCACAGCAAGGGCTCTTTCCAACACATCTTCTGAAACAGGACCGCTTGCTATCTGGTTCCCCAGCCCCAGGCCTGCCTGAGAAGGCAGCAGACAAATATTTTTCTCATCAGCAAGTGCTTGCTGTAGGAGTGAAAGATGGACTCTTGCCTACTTGCTGTTGTTTGGCTTCCTCTCCCAGGAACAGATGGACCTCTGTATCTGCTGCTCTGAGCTGTCACCTCTCTTGCTGCTCTCCCTTTGTTGTAGGGGTGTTATTGTCCGCTGCTGCAGGCTCTCCAGTTCCACGTTCCCTGTGGAGTGGGAAGGACTGACCCCACCTGCTCTGAGTGCACTTTCCCTGCCCTTATGTCTGGGGTTTAATCACCTCTGTCATCTCTCTCTATAGAGAGGTGGGCAGCCAGAGAGGGTGGGGGATAGCCATCATCTGTTAGAGCAGCTTGGCTTGGCCTCAGCTCTGCTCTGCCACAGCTAAAGCAGCCCATCCACAGTGATGGTCTTCAGCAGTGTCAGTATGGCTGAAGGGAAAGGCCACAGCTGGCAAACCAACCCCTGCTTCTCTCCTCCCCTGCCTACTGAACGCTGTCCTTGGGCTGGCAGCCAGGGTGCTGCCAGGCTGCTCCTGTTGTATGTGTAGGCAGAGCTCTCGGCTAGGTAATGAGAGGAGAGATTTCTGGCTCACAGGCAATCAGTCAGTTAATTATCACCAACTTTCACAGTTGACATGAGGCTCACTGAAGTAGAGCAAAGGGAGATTGGCAGGTGGTGTGTGTGGTACTGGAGGGCTAAGTGACTGGGGAATACTAAGTAGTTTCTATAGTACCATTTCTTACCCAAACCTAAATCACATCTTTTGTCCAGGGATACAGTTAATGCACCTAATAGATTTCTTTTCCCAATTGATATCCAAGTATTCCCTGTTTTACCCTGTGTGCCAGCTTCTTGATTGAGCTGTTTTCTGGTAGGCTGTAGTGGGTATGCATTTCATTTTAGACCTAAGGTATGCAATTACTTATTTCTGCAAAGGTAAACAATGAATGTAGAAATACAGCAAGTCTTTCTATGAGAAGAATGGATTCTACCAAACAGTTAGCTTTTGTGAGTCTTGGGCTCAGACAGTGAGAATCTGGCACTGAGCAAGCTGGGCTAGGCTTAGTCACTCAGTTGTAAGCCATGACAAATGGCATCAGAGAAGGCAAAAGCCACTCCAGTAACTAAAAATGAATACATTTTTCCTGGCATATGGTGGTTCTTTATAACATCTTGACACCTCTGTCAGAACTGCTGCAGCCTAGCTTTCATTGTTGGATCTCCAATTACTGAACCCTTTGACCTGTAGATCTTCCCAGCATGGTGTTTGCAGTCAGGCCCTCACCTAATCTGAATCAGTGACTGCTGATGATTCCCTGAAGTGCTGTTTAGACTTGCTGAAATTCTGCCTTTCTATTTTTCAATCTCTAGCATGCTTGGGTAGTCCTTATATTGTCAGGAAAATTAGAAGTTGATTTCTTTGTTTCTTTTCTTCCCTCTCTCAGGTAAACTGTGCATCGAGCGCAGGCTGTCGGCTCTGCTGTCAGGATTCTGTGCCTGATGTGAGTGGTGGTCACGTCTCACCCCAGCTGATCACTGTGTTTCCAACAGCTTGCTGCTGTGGTGGATAGGAGACCTGGAGGATGAACTGCTCAACATTTTGTATTTTGATGTTTTGGGGAGTTGTTCCACAGACTTGGATTCCTTTGAGGGGATGTGTGACTGCAGCAAGCACAAATACATCCCTGCCCAAAGGCCTGGGTGAAGACGTAGCCCATGTGGAAAAGTTTCCCTCGTTGGCAGAGGGGATGAAGGATAGAAGTCTGCATCTTCCCAGCACTTTGAAGGATTAGACTGCTGCCTATCCCTCTTGTTTAAGAACAGGGTATTCCAGTGCTGTGTCCATTGCAGGCAATGGATGTGCTGAAACTGCTGGCTTCAGTTGATGTTGGAGGGTGTCATTCAGAAATCAAGGCCAGTTTGTGTACTTTCCCCCGTCCCAGCTGAGAGCCAGGCATCTTCAAGCTTCCTGGCATCCCGAGGCTCCTCTCCTTTGTCCCTTCTCAGATGTGTTTATGCCTTGGAGTGCTTACTGAACACAGAGAGGAGGGAGTCGGCTCCCTTTTGCCTGAGTGTTGCTAAAGTAGCTCCCACCTCCTACAGACTTACTGAGCGAGGCAGAGGACCTGCTGCTGCTGCTGGGGCGGTTTGCCTCTCCTGTGGCTGCCGTGTGCACTGCCTCTGCCTGGATGTGAACGACACAGGGAAAGAGACTGCGCAGGAAACAGGAGGACAACAGAAAACTTTTAATGCTCCTGTGCTTGTAAGAAGCCAAAATGAATCCGTTCCTCCCTTGGTCCCCAAGCTCAGTGGGATCAACATGAAAGACTCCTGGCCGTTCAGCTCGGGCTGTCAGTACATACCTACCAGGAGAAGCACTAGCGCTGTCCTGCTTTCAGCTGTCAGCTGGATCACCCCTTTCCTGGAGCCCTCACCCCACCCCCAAACTGAAAACACTAGCTTTGTGAATCAAAGGAGCACTTTACACACTATGGGAACTTGGAGAAGTTGACTTTGCATCACCCCACAACCCAGGAACATCACGACTGTTAGGAATGCTGTTCTGTTTATTCCTTTCCTTGCTTCCTGGTTGTTTCATTGCACTACGTGTGTGCATATATTAATATGTATTCCAAAGGGGGAATATATATTGATATATATGTATATGGTTTGTGTGTAACTGTACTTATTTATCTGTACTGTATCTTGTGAGCGTGAGGCAGAAAGCACTGCAGAGTCTGTGCTGTTCCTCCTTCACACCAGGCAAAGCTGAGTTGCAGTCTGGCAGTACCAAGATTTGTTTAGTTTTGTTCTGTTTTTTATTTAAGTGTTCTTTTAAGGACAGTCAATATAAAGCTTCGTGCTTTGTTAAGAGCTGGAGAACAGGCATTAAGATCCTACACACAGTTGGAAATGCATTTTTTTTTTTAAAGTTTTGTTTGCTGCTTCATTTTAATTTGTTTTTATATATCTATATAGAAAGAAATCTGGTAGTGTTCAGTTTTAATGTTCAGCATTTCTTTTAGGGAGACTCTGTAGCCAAATGAGACTGCGGGTGTGAGTGGCTCGAGTTCTGCTTGAGGCTGTGGATGCTGCGAGCATGTGCGTGAGAGGAGAGCTGGCTGCCTTTCCGCCTGTCTGCGTGTGTCTTAATTTATCAGAGTCGTGGCAGTATTTTGTTAGCGCTGGGCAGAAAAGTATCTATGAAAGCAACTTGAAACCTCAGGCTATGTTTTTGGGGATCCAAAAACATTTTGCACATGGTGGTTAAGTCCTCATTGCTTCCCCCCTCCCCCCGCCCCTCAGTTTTGGCACATTCGGTGTGATACAAGGGTTTCGGGAGTAACTTAATTGGCTTTGGAGCTGGCAGCATCTTTGGCAGTGTGGGTGTTTCTGGTGGCAGAGCAGAAATGCCAATAAAGACTTGGAAAAATATTTCCTGTTGCCCCAACCAGGGAAGCTTACTTGTAGCTTTCACAAATGCTTCAGTATTGGGCTGCTGTTACATCCTGCCTTCACAGCCTGCTGCTTCTGTAGCCATTTGTGCTGGTGCCTGGAGGAGGGGGGGGAGGGAAAGTCAAAAGAAAAAGACAAAACCAACCAACCAACCCCTCCAGCCTGTGGACAGAAATGCTGAGGAGACCCAGACTGCTTCTGAAAGGCTTTCACCAGTTCTGTAAAGGGCTATGCTGCAGGCAGGAGCAATGCTCTGGGAGGCACCAACGAAAGCACTAAGCCAGGACTGACTCTGCAATACAGACCCTTGCTACGCATCCCGAATCCTCCCAGTGACCCCAGCGTACCCCAACAGCCTCCCTCCAAGGAGGAGCACAGCCTGGGATCCACCTCTCTGCCGCAGGTGTTATGATCTGTGCGTGTGGCAAGCTCAGCACTAACCTTCCGGCTGTACTTAATTACTTGAATGTATCACAGTTGTCCACATTCAATGTATACAAGTATCTATTGCTCCAAAAACATGGTGGTTTACAGACCTGCAACCAATATATATGTGTGTTTGTGTATATACAGAGAAGGAGGTGTGTGTGTGTTATGTCTAGAGATACACATGCAAACACAAACGTGTATATATGTTTTCTCTCAATACTTGAAACTTAGCCACTGTGCTTGAATTTAAAAAAATAAAGAAAAAAAGAGAAAAAAAGAAAAAAAAACCCACACAAAAACCCCTCCCAAAAATGGGGAGGGGGGGAAAAAAAATCATCAGACAGGCAAATTATTTTGCCATCACTTTGGTGACTTTCTTTTTTATCTTACTGCATGTAGCGTGAAACCCAACTTTTTTGGTGAGATATTTATTGCTTTGTAGACAATAAAGTATGCAAAAAAAAAAAAAAAAGAAAAAGAAAAAACACCCCCAAAACCACCACCCCCACCCATTGTTGAAGTTGCTAGTGTAGTCCACCTGCTCTTGTCATGGCTTTGTTACTGTTGCAGCATTTGTGTCTAGCGTCTTTAATAGATTTCAGGACACCTCAGTCTAATAACAGGTATCTTCAGGTTTGTGAGAGTGTATGATGATGTTCTTTATAAGGCAATGCTTGATACTTTGTCAACATTTTTTATTTGTGTTTTGTGTGACTTTTTTTTTTTGGCTTTGAATTGTACAACACCAATTTAAGACAATAAAATTGATTTGACATTGTTAGTGGTGTGTTCTCAGTCCAGTATAGTTGCAGTTCGTGCACTGTCAGAGCAAAGTATTTGATGTAGTTGGTTTTGCCAGGCTTCTCAAGGTGAAAAAATGCTATTACCCTCATTTCACAGCAGGGTGATGTTTGGAACAAAACAAGCTACATTGCCTCAACCCACAGATGAAACCTCTGGATTTGGAAGAGTTGAAGCCAGTTTCTGGGTGGGAGCTGCAGTCACAGGTCCATCTGTCGTTACCTGCCTGTGCTCTCCTCCTGCTGTGTCTAAAAACACATGAATTGATGTCAGACTCCTTCCCAGCCAGCCAGCCAGCCACTTCATTTTCACCCATGTTTCAGTATTTGCAAGATCAGCCTGTTAGAGCTGTTTCTTGCTGGGCTCCAGCACGAGGCAGGCTGGAGCAGAGGTGTCTGGTGGCTTTACCAGGGTACAGGGTGAGGACTGGCTGTAGGTCCATGGTGGTGTTTTTGAGACCTCAGTTATACATTATTTTAAACTTTCACTGTTTCTTTTAATCAATAGAGTCAGGAAACTTGTTGCTGTGCAAGAGGTACTTAAAGATGAAGCATGACTATAGTGGCAGGATTTGGGTATTTTTAATTAAGATTGAATATTTTCCTGCTGTGTTGGTGCTTATTGCAGTTTATTTGAACGGGATGACACATGATTTTGCTCTCTCTCTTGCCCACATAGCCATGCAGAAGGTCACTGAATATAGCAAAAGGTTCAACAGGGATGCTGTGAGCATTGGTCCTGATTTTGGGTGCCAATTGTAGTCCCTGCTCAGTCTGAATGGGAATGCTCTAGGATGAAAAGTTAAGGTCTGCATTTAGGACACGACAGAGGTCTTAAATTAGTTGGTCCAGTCCTTCCTCTCTTACAGAAACTTCAGCAATAGAGGTGTAACCTTTCAGGAGCTGAATACTGTAATGCCACCAAACATTCCCAAAACTCCACTTGTTGGACTGTGCATGTTGTTTAGCCATGAGCATCCCTGGGGAGAGTCCTGCCTGGCAGCCCCTGTATGGCTCAGCATCACCCCAGAGAGTTATGAGGCTGTATTGTGGTTTTAAAGACTGTTTCAAAATCTTCATTTACCATGAGCTGGAATTGTTTTTTCTTGCTCAGCCCTATTTATAACTTGTGTTTCCTGCCTCTGCCTTTCCCACCACAGGGAACTGGGCACCACGTGTTCCCCCCATCAGAAGAGTCCTGCCTGGAAACACTGGGCTCTGGTTGTTTATTCTGACTCACATGCAGAGAGAGTTGATTCCTTCTCCCTGCAGAGTTGTTCTGTGCTGCAGCAGCAGCAGTATTGTGGGCAGCACTGCAACTAAATGTGAGGAAAGCATGGTGGTAGGACAACCTGGGCAAGACCCTACAGACCTAGGGCAGCTGGTCAGAGCTAAATAAATATAAATGCTGGTGTTGAAGTCTGGCAGCTCAAGCACACTTGGATCTTTGTTTTGTGGGGGGTTTATGGGTTGGGTTGGGTTGGGGTTTTTTTGACATGTAAAGCCTCCTTTTGTCAAAGAACTTTGAGTGTTTGTTCCCTGGGATTGTGGTAAGGAATATATGGATGGATAGATAGATAGATATACATACACAGACACCAGCTTCAGCTGCTGAGGGTGGGAGGGGGGGGTGTTCATTTGGAGCTGCCTGTGAAGAAGTTTAAAAGGTCAGATGGAAAATGTGTAGCCAAATGGAAGATGGACCACTGTGTGTCACATGCCTGTGTGGGCAGAGAACACTGCTGAATCCATGGGGCTTTTTCATAGGCAGCAAAGGGGGAAAGTGCTATCTGGGAAGACGTAAGCAACAGAACTAAACAGTCTCTTCTAAAAGTGCTAAACCACGGGGGCTATAGTGGGTTAAAAGCACCAGTGAAAATTGCTCAACTTTCTAGCTGTTGCCTGTGACGTTACCCTGCTGTTGATTCTAGGAGAAAACAAACCCGAGCAATTCTTCCAGGGCATTTGGCTTCGCTCCTGTGTTTTATATTTAGTTGTTGGTAAGTACGTCAGCAAAAACATGCTCATTCAACTCTGAAAGATCAGAGGTGGCTTAGTGACATCAAGGAAGTAGAACTGGGTGGGTGTGTGTTGAACCAAGCAATGCAAGGATCAAGTATTCCCGACTCTGCTAAAGCGTCATTTCAGCAGGAGTTAACCCCTTCACAGCGTATTTTAGCTCTGCACTGTTAAACTTGGTGTCGTTTCCCCTCCTGCAGCAGCAGGTGGTTACAGCATGCTCCGTGTGTGGGCTGCTAGCCCTGCTCACCGGAGCGGAGCGGGGTGAGCAGTCCTGGAAGCTGCGATGGCTGGAGGGGTTTTGCTGAAGGAGAGGCAGGGCTGCACGGCAGGAAGGAGATGTGCTACCAGAGCTCTGCAGGGCAGGAGCTAATGCTCTCCAGACGAATCCTAGTGGTTGGATTTGGTTAACTTTATTACCATACATGTAGCACTGATGGTGGGTGCCATTCCCTAGATGAGGCATGGCACGTAGTGCAGGGAGACAAACTTCCCTGGGACGTTTCTGTTCTAAACCCAGCGTTTTTAGGGACAATAGAGTCAGAACCACACCACAGCCCCGGGAGCCGAAACTCGCAGAGGATTTATTTGGATGCTTTCAGAAAACATGTTAAATAACATATATCTAAGAATGAGCTGAAGCAAGTAAAGTCAGAGAGGTTTCTGACCTTACTGTGGACAGAGGGTAACTGAGTATCCATGTGTTCATCGTCATCCTTTATGAGGCCTCACTGAGACTCAGATCCTGCTGTTAGAGATTCCTGGGAGCTGGACTCGGCCACCCCTTATGTTGTCAAACATGCCTGGCTGTGTCCACAGAGCAGCTCAGATCCAAAGCCCTGCTGGAAGAAGAGTCAGTTCCCAAAAACGTCAGTCCTGAGCCTGCAATGCACGAGGCAATGTGCTGTGGACCTATGGCATGTAGGGTTCATGGCTTTGGCAGCTTCTCAACATCTGCTCTCTGAGTATTTGCTTACATTGGCAGAGGGATCATTAATACACTGTGGTGGCCAATTACAAGTCTGTCAGGGTTCCTGTGGCAGGTAATCTTGAAATACAAGTGAAATATTGCTCAACTTCTCCCCAATCAGATCTTGTTTTAGGCAGTCCAGCTACTTCCAGGTGAGAACATACTGGCCTGTGTTAAGCAGGAGCACCTGGTGGAGGAAGAACATTTGACTTAGTCTCAAACTGTAATATTCTCCACAGCTGAAAGAGTTTCTAGTGCTTTTCTCTTGCATTTGTCCATGTTCCTGTTTCTAGCTAATGCCCTGAGACACAACTGCTGGGGAGCTGCAGGTGAAGTCTCTCCTTGTGCCTTGCAGCGCAGCATGTCTCCAGTTCCTAAAGTGGAGATAAAGAGCTTTTAATTACATTTGTTGTCTCCTGAACCTCTAGTGCCATGCAGTGCAGAATATTTGCCTAAATGAGAAAAATGTATCTCGCCAAATTTGCTTTTCCAGCACTGCAACGGAGATATTCCCATTGTGAGTCTCCGCATTTGCACTAAGCCTCAGGTCTAAGCTTTTCTCCAGGGGTCAGGAGAGCTCTGGGTTCTCATCTTCTGCTGGATCCTCTGTTGCTAGTTGATTGCTGGGTACACTACCCTCCCCAGCCCTTCAACTCATTAAAGATCACTTGAACAAATGTTCACTGATCTCTGACCTAACCGTCCCCTGGCACAACTGGAGGCCGGGGTCCGCAGCCGGAGGCTACAGCTGCATGCCAGAGGAGCCGAGGCGGTGGAAGAATAAGGAGCTAGAGCAGGAAACAGCACCTGAGCTCCGTGGGTCAGCGCGGGGAGAGAAAGACACCGAGCAGAGAGGCAGCTCTGGGCGGGGGACGGCAGTTCACGCTGCCAGAGCCCCACCTGCAGGCTGCCACGGCAGGGAACACCAGGGCTGCGTGCGCCGGGCCGGGTCTGGGGCTGCCGGGGCCAGGACAGTGAATGCCGGGAGCGGCTCTTGGCCCCTGCAGAACCCTCGCCCCAGCCCCGGTAAGCAATGTGACCCTGGGAGAGGGGATGGAGCAAAGCTGCTCCGGAGAAGCTTTGAGGAACCCCTTGTGAGGGCTCTTATACACCAGTTTTGAGTGAGGATTGACACCGATGTCGTTATGAAAATAATAAGCCTCAGAAGGTGACTGTGCCCAAGCCCTGTCCTGCAGGTGTTCTGCTTCCATGTCACTAGCTGTCTGACAAAGATGTAGTTGCCCACAAGACCCCAGAAGCACTTGTGCCTAGAGAGCTTTAACGAGGCTTATTTCACTGCTGAGTAAACTTGGTGGCAGCACTCTCACTAGAGCCAAGCAGATTTACCATTCAAGGTAATTTTTTCAGTCCTATTTAACATGTGAAATGTTCTGCTCCTCACATAAACAGCAGGGAACTTTAGGACTTGTTTGCATTGATTCCAATCTAATCCCGGGTATCTATGTGAGGGGAATGACACCCCTTGTTAATACAGCTCCCAAAGATGTTAGGTGCTTGCTGTGCATTGCAAATCAAATCTGTACAAGTGCACTGGCTTCTCAGACCCCACATGGAGACCTGCAATTGCACCTTCTGCTCCTCACGAGAAGCTGCAGGTGTGCCTCTGCTGGCTTTTTGCTTGAGATACACATCTCTGACAGTCTCTTCTCCCAGTGCAGACTTCTGCAGAACTAACCAACAGTGGAAACTCTGCCAAGTCACTTTAATTTCTCCTTGTCTTTGGTAGCTACCTGTTTGAAACTAAGATGGATACATTGAGAAGAAAGAGGCAACACGTGCTGTTAAGAGACGGAGAGCAGAGCTTGTGTTGCCTGTTTTGAAGCTCCTTTGCTGCTCTTGGAAGGGTAGGGGGATTGGGATACCAAAGTCTTTCCCCTTTCCCACCACTGTTTTTTCATATCAGAGAGAGGCCTTCTTCCTTCTCTCATATTTAGGTGAAATTCAGAAATCACAGGAGGGAGGGAAAAGGAAGCGATGGTGGTGGGCAGATAGGCAGCACAACTGCATAAGCTTCATTTCCCAAGGAGATGAAGCAAAAAAAGGACTCAGACACTCCAGCTGAAGCAACAGAGAAATTTGTATTCCCGTTTCCCTTGGCAGCAGCACTGCACTGTGACAAGCAATCTTTTATCACTTCTCTAAACAAAGTGCAGCTGGGACTGTGTGATAAATCTTCCCCTTGTCCCATCCCACTGCTGAAATAACTCATAAGTGTCAGTTCAAAAAAGGATGTGCTGCACTTCTTCCCCTTATTAGCAGAAATAACAACTCTATGTTTGATAATCTGGCCTTCCTGGAGACGTCAACCCTTCCATTTTCCACCTGAGTGAATAAATGGAGCTCTCTTATGCTAATCTCGCAGCGTGCCAGGGAACCTGCATCCTCTCTGGGTAGCTCTGTATATAAAGCACTGACACTCGTAGATTAAGAAAAAAATTCCAGGTGGTTTTGGCTTCTTGGGAGGTACATGCTGTTGCTTGATAAGGATGCCTATTGTACTCAGCTTTCCCATGAAGTGCATCGCTGCAGATAAAACTTGTTGCAGAAGACATGAGCACAATGATCTCTGGAGAAAGTCACTGGAAGAAAACCTGACACAGAACAAAACCACAGGTGCCTGTGCTCGATACTGACACAAACAGAAGCCATGTAGAAAGGATGGGGACAGGCACCAATCTTGCATCCATCTGGGAAGGGAACCATGAGCTTTTGATGACAGACCTGTGCGTCATGTGAACTATCTCCTCCCACTTGTCCTGGTCTCACTGTGAGTGCAATGCTGTGGGTAACGCTAGTTTCCACAGGTGGGTTTGTAAGGGAAAAATGGACTGACTGCTTCAGTTACACAGGTAGTATTTACCAGAGAGATCATAGAATCTTCAGGGTTGGAAAGGACCTTCAAGATCATCAAGTCCAAACGATAGCCCTGCACTACTGTTATCTCTAATACACTATCGTTATCTCTGTTATTTGTCAGTTTGCCTTTTCCCCTTGCTCTTGCTTGATTTAATAATGTGACAGGCTTTTATGCGTGCCTTGGCTCCCAAGAGCCTGCGTGCGCCAGAGGAGACTGAGCAGGGCTGTGCCCTGGGCCGCCTTAGAGCAAACTCAGGAGCATGCCGGGCCGCAGGGCTTCAGCACCTACGAGCGGGTGAAAAACCAAGGCTGACGCCGGGACCCCTTGCCGTCCCTTTCCAAAGCTTACGGAAAGGTTTGCAGCCGAGCCAGACGCCCCAGGAAGGCTAACCCTGCCATAAGACCGGAGCCAAGCGCACCGGGTACTAGTTGGCTCCTGCTATTATAGGAACGCGGTGCCCCTCGCCTGGTCCTTCGGTCACCGCAAGGGGGCGATCTTCGCCTCCGCACAGATCCGCGGGGATACCCCAAGCTCGGCTCCCAGAGGCCCAGAGCACCGCCCTCGGCACCGCCCCCTCAGCAATGCCCTGGCCCTCGGCACCGTCCTGACGTGTCCCTTCGCGGCCGCCGTAGCGCGGCACGTGGCTCTCTCGCACCGCCTCTGCGGGGAGCTCGGGCTCCGCAGCGCCCGCGTAAGTGGCGGCGGCGGCGGCGGTAGTAGGTGCGGGGTTGTGACTGGCATCGAGGAGCGTGGCTGTTTGGTGACGATGCTGCGGCTGCGGTGGGGGCTGAGGGTTGTGAGCTGCGGCCTCTCCGCCCCGGGGAGCGCGGCGTGCGGCGGGCACTGGCGCCGGCTGTGCAACGTGCGTAGTCGGCGGGCCCTGCCGCTGGCGTTAGGGAGGTGGGAGAGGCCGGGTGGGCCATGGGGGGGCTACCTGGGATCGTCCCCTCCTCACCCTGCCTGTGTTCCATAGAGGGCCCGCCGGGCGGCGGGCTCGGGACTGCAGAGTGGGCCAGGCTGTGCAGGCCCCGCAGCCCTTCAGCAAGCGGCGGGAGCTTTAGGGGAGGTGACATGGCCTGGAAGGGAGCGAGGATGTCATTCCTGTCTCCAGCTTGTTTAATAGCCCTGACTGCTCTCCTCTGCTGCTCCAGCCGTGGAGGTGTCTTTTTGCCTCATTCATTGCTAAGTCCTGTCTGCTATTTTGTTCCTTGCAGGTTCTCACAATGGCTGAGGATTTGAAAGCAGCAGTTGCCAGCCACACAAAGAGAGTGAACAGCAACAGTGAGGTGATTGAAAGGCTGGAAGAAAATGGGCATCAAAATAAAAAGTTGAAGAAAGATGCAAGTGAGGAAGATGCAGAGGATCAGAATAAAAAGTTACCCAAGAGGAAGATCGTGTTGTTGATGGCATATTCGGGGAAAGGCTACCATGGGATGCAGGTAGGTGGCTTGGCAAAACAACATCACCTGCTGTTTTTTGGCATATGTTAGGTTTGTAACTGTAGTCACAGTGACTGATCAGGGAAGCAGTTGCAGCTTGAATAGCTGGGGCAGGAACAGTGCATGTCTGAATTCAAATGTCTTGGTAGCAACTTTAAAAAGTCAGAGGTGCATCGGAGTTGTTTGGTGATTATAGTGAATCTGCCTTTAGTAGAAAGCACCAGTAGAAGATCTTTCAAAAACTACTGAAAGGGCTCTTAAGGAGAGTGAAAGCACAGTCACTGCAGTTCTGTCAAAACCTGCAGGACTGTCTTGTCATCCCCTTCAGACCTATGCTCCAGCTTCTGGTTGAAGCTTTACGTGTCAAAGCAGCTGAACTAAGTTTCTTCTAGGTTAGACTTCAAGCTATTTCACTACATGCAGGTTCCAGAGAATTGAGCTGCATATTTGAATGAAACAATTCTGCATCTCCATTGCTGTCTGTTGTACTTCAAAAAATGTTACCTGTACTTGAAGACGTTTTAAATTCTCCTTTTCCTGATGCACTCTGGTACAGCGGCTTGTAGCAGTTTAGCAGGAAGAAAACTGTTGCAAGACTTTCATGTTTGCATGTGGAAGGAAAGGGATGTTGCGCTGTTACAGCAGCAGCACTAGCGCTAAAGTGCCCAGCAGCAGCCCTGCCCATGCAGGGACGGTCTTGTGGCATACGAGTACCGGTAGCAAGAGGATGCTGCTGCTCCATCTGCTGCTCCTCTCGCGTACTGCAAGCTACCTACAGATGAAGGAATCAATCAGTCCTCATCAAAAACCTCTATTGCAGAGGTATTACACAGTGAAGTTAGAAATGATCCTGTACTTGCAGGAACAGGAACAGGTAAATCAGAATGTAGAAGTTTTATTGACACTCTCTGGTAAATTACAGTTAGTTTGTTAGAGAAGTGCAGTGCTTTCAGAGCTGTGAAGGGAAGACTTCAAAAGACTTTCACAAGTGTTCAATTAAACTTTTTCAGTTACCATCTTCAGTTACCCAGTTATTACTATTTTTTCTGTTTCTTATTTTTACAAAAAATCTCTTCTAGAGAAACGTGGGATCTTCACAGTTCAAGACAATTGAAGATGACTTAGTGTGTGCCCTTGTTCAGTCAGGCTGCATCCCAGAAAACCATGGAGAAGATATGAAGAAAATGTCTTTTCAGCGTTGTGCTCGAACAGATAAGGTACCTTGGGTAGGGGCTGTGCTTTCCTAAACTCTGGGGTACCCCTGCCAGTGCTCCTGGCATTGACTGGAGTCAGTTGTCCAGAGTGAGATCCAATAGCAAATCCTATTCAGTATTTGTTGATACACTTGTATATCAGTATATAACAGCGAATGTTGCTTGAAACTTCTTTCATCCACTCCTAAACTTCAGTACAAGGAAGTATTTAGAAAGTGCAGGGTATTGATTAGGTGGTGTTTGCAAAGCTGATGCTTCATCCCTAAAGTTTGTCTATGTTTCTGTCACACCTGCTTCAGTCTCCCAGCCTGTTGCTGCCTAGTTGATGTGCTGCATCTCAGGTTGTTATGAAGCCTGCCACAGTGGGGTTCTAAGTCTGAGCTGGAGTTGATGGCTAGTCTTGTGTATAAGTAATTTCTCTTGGTGCTTTACTTAATAGCAGTCAAATACAGTGACATGCTCCAGGAGTGCAATGTCCTGCTCCCTAAGGTTGCTAAGGTGCAGTATGGCTGTACAGGACCAGCAGGTCTTCCAGGAGTACTCCGATTTGGATTTCTGCCTGTGGCCTTGCCTTTGCCTCGCTTCAGCCTCAAATCACCAGTGAGAAAAGGAATAAACTGATTCTTCAGCTGTTTAAATTCTGCAAGTGCTATCCCAGAGCTTCCAAGGTACATAACTATGTGTTTGTATGTTTTATGGTTTTTATAGGGTGTATCTGCAGCTGGCCAGATTGTGTCGCTAAAAGTCAGACTGGTAGATGACATCTTAGAAAAGATCAATACCCATCTTCCTTCTCACATCAGAATCCTGGGTAAGGATACTGGAATGGAGAGATCTTTTCAAAGAGGAGCTTTCTCCAGCAGAAGGTCTTTCCCTTACCATTGTAATTTTACTCATAAGCAATTTAGTTTCAATATAGTTCCATGTGGTTTGGTTAGCTTGAAAGTGGGTTACTATGAAATAAATCTCTTTTGATTCTGTTTTATTTAAAACATATTCTTGTTGGTAGGAGCAAGCTCACAACTGGTTTGTAATCTCCTGATTCAAAAACCTAATGTCACTTTTAAAACAAGGTCTGAAGAGAGTCACTGGGGGATTCAACTCCAAGAACAAATGTGATGCCAGAACCTACTCTTACATGCTGCCAACATTTGCCTTTGCCCATAAAGACCACGATGTGCAAGAAGAGGTTTATCGACTGGACAGAGAGACCCTTGAAAAAGTCAATCGGCTCCTTGCCTGCTATAAAGGAACACACAACTTCCACAACTTCACATCTCAGAAGGGCCCCAGGGACCCCAGTGCCAAGAGGTACATCATGGAGATGTACTGTGGAGAGCCCTTTGTGAGGGAAAACGTTGAATTTGCAGTGATCAAAGTGAAAGGTCAGAGTTTCATGATGCACCAGATAAGGAAGATGATTGGGCTGGTGATAGCTATTGTGAAAGGTTATGCTGCTGAGTCTATCCTAGAGCGCAGCTGGGGAGAGGAGAAGGTAGATGTCCCCAAAGCCCCAGGACTTGGGCTGGTGTTGGAAAGAGTGCACTTTGAAAAGTACAACAGACGTTTTGGGAATGATGGGCTGCATGAGCCACTGGAGTGGACACAGGAGGAAGAGAAGATTGCTGCTTTCAAAGAGCAGTATATTTATCCTACCATTATCAACACAGAAAGGGAGGAGAAATCCATGGCAAACTGGCTAAACACCCTCTCCATTCACGACTTCAATTCTTCTGCTGTTGGGATGCAAGTTAACAACAAAAGTTCAAAGGTAATTATTGAAACTGTTATTTTATCACATGGAAGTTGTCAAGTTGAAGTGGCTCTTCCTTTAGTAACCTTCTTGTTTTCTGTGAGTTTGCCATGGAAGATGACAGTCCTCTGCAGTGTGAAATGTGGATTATCTTTTCTGTCTTTGTGCACATGATGATAGTGGAATGAACTACACAAAGTGGTGTTTTTGCAGGGCTTTCATGGGCCAGTTGAGGGAGGGAGGAATGCTTTAAAGCACAGGCCAATTTGCAGGATAATAAGCTGGCAGCAGAAACTGTGGATGCATTACCAGCCTTTGCTACTGTGAAGCTGTTGGAGAGACTAGTTTTCAGGTTGACAATTTCCCTTTAAATGACTGCTGGCTCTTTGTATTCTCTGATGTTGGGCTAATTCACATTTTGTGTAGTCCCCTGCTCACTAGATAACATTTGGTACCTGGGAAATTTAGGGCCAGGTTTTTAAAGTGAATCTGCCATGAGCTGAAAATGGGTCATTAGAACAGCTCCTGTGGAGTAAAATGGGATATTGAGGAATCTGATTTCTGACAATGGAAACTGCTGTCAAAAATTGCTGCAACTTGCAATAAAACAAAGTTATAGAACACATTTTTAACCAGAAGAAAATTACAGTTTAAGTTAATTTTTTTTCTGGTTGAAATGTAGAATAGCCTCAGAAGAAAAGAGTGGAAGGATGTTTGGGGCATGCTAGAAGTAGGTTGGAAACCACAGGAGGAAGCTTGAGACAAACTCACAAAGTATTTCTTTAAATTGGCAACCACTGGAGTGACTTAAAATACATCAGTGTTTCATTGAATAAGTCCCTGATCTAACTTTGAAGCAAGCCCTGCTTGAGTGAGGGGTTGGACTTGATCTAAAGATATCTTCCAGTTCTGCATGTAATTCAAATTGTCTTGGTCAGAGGGCTGGAAAATCCTTGAAGGACAAATGATGATCAGGGCTAAAACTCAGAAGAAAATAATGACATTTTTTCACTTAATGGAGTGGTTAAAATTAGCTTTATTTTGTGTAGGTAATGATCCTGCTCTGAAGAATGTTAAATTTTATCCTATCTGTGCCATTTTACTTTGGGTATGAGAGAGAAATTCAGCATACAAAGTAAAATTTACAGCCTCATTGACTAGGACAAGCAGGATACTAGAAATTTCCCAGGGTTAGTTTTGTACTTGGGATAATTGTTTTTTCAGAGGTGTAGTCCTGTATGAGGACACTTGTGACAGGACAAATGCCATGTGAGTTTGGTTAAATGGGACCCAAAGAGACCATGTGGTGCAGAGTCTTTATCTGGCTCAGGGGTCTTGATGATAATGTTGACAGGACATACTGCTGACAGGTTCAGAGTCACTGGTGTATTGCAAGCAGAAGGCAGATCTGCTTGTTTTAGATAAACTCAACCACATAGAGTTAGGGCATCACAGCAAGCTGTCTTGAGAAGGATAAACTAGGAATGATAAGACAGACTCCTTTGAGGTTTTGCAGCCTGTTTGCACTTCACTGAGCTGTGCTTGCTGTTACAAAGGCAGCTGTCTAAGTCTCAGCATTTGTTTTGTTGTAGGATATTACATTGTCAGTGTTAAATTGCTGGGATTTGGAGGTTTATATGTTTTCAGCAAGTGGTGGTGTTTTCCCAAAAGAAGAGGAACTACAGGTGTATTGCCATGTCAGCCTTTCTTTATAAAATCCTTTAATGCTAAGCAGATCAGCCAAAATACTTGCTTCAAAAAATAAAGTAACCCCCCTAAATTTATTGCACCTAGTCTGCAAGGAGTGGCTCCCAGTTAAGAACTCAGAGGTCAGTTTCCTTGTAAGTAACTAACATTTGTCTTATTTCCCTAATACTACTTTGTACAGCTGCTTTCATTTTCAAACAAGTATTAGTGAGCCCTTGCATATCTCTGTTACAATTTGGACATTAATTCTCTGCAGCAGATAAACAAAATTCTCATATCTGGCTTAGGCAGACTTAACTTTTGAAGGACTTGTATGAAAAAAGCACTTGTTAACTTGTTTCACCTGCACTTACTTTAAACATCAGTATTTCATGCTTCTATACCACTTTTATGTTTCTTGCATGCTGCAGATTGTAATCATGTAGTTATAAATAAGAAATTTTTTCTGCTGGTGAGTGTAATCCAAACTACAGTTGCCTTTGCTACAGGAAGCATCATTCACCATCAGAGAAGTTTGTTACAATAGATGGGTTTAAGACATGACATTGGCATCTATCTCCAATTTCTTCTCCTTTTGGAGAAGTTTGAAGTCAGTGTCTGTGATTTAGGTCAGTCTCTAGATGGAAATGAAATCCTGACAAATCATTTTCCATTTTACTTTACAGAACAGCAGTGATCTTGAAGGCAGCGATGGTTGTGGTGATTCCGACTGAGCCAGTAAGCAGCGGGACCTAGGACCCTTACTGCTTGTGCTTCCCTTTTTTCTGCAAAGAAGTGGCCTTTCTAATTCCAGCAATCCACTAAAGCAGGGAGTTGTGTGCCTGTAGAGGAAGAACTGGATGCCCAGGAGAAACTGGGGTGGGGAGGAAACAGTGCAGCAGAAAAATTGAAAGCAGCATTTTCTACCAGTGACTGATTCATCTGACTGAGATACTTGAAAATAGTGTAACAGGAGAGAAGCTTTCTAAAGAATCTTGTAATGCAGGATATCTTAACTGCTCTTTGAATAATGTTTTTATTACATGTTTACCTGGAAAATAGTATTTTAAATATGTATAATCTCTACATAAAGATGACACAAAACATTTTAATATACTCTTCTTGGGTTATTATTATGAAGTTATTACTACATGAACTTTTGATCTTTTATCTTTTCCTCACTTTTACTTAACATGATGTGTAAGCACCCTGAGGTTTTATTTTCTATGTCATCCATGACTTTCCTGTGGAATAACATACATGGCTTAGGAACTTATATCATGCTGGCTGCTATGAATACTTTGGGTATATATACAAACAAATCTTCTGTGTTTATAAAGCTCTGCAAGTCTAAAAGAAATGGTTCCTTACTCAGTGAGAGGTCTTAATTTTGGAACGTGGACTGAGCCATATATATTTCACAATGAGACCTCTTCTGTGGGAGATGTCATCCTCCCACTATTGCCCACATGCTTGAGAACATCAGTCAGCACCTGCTGTACTGCCTGAGCTGTCATTTCACACACCTGTAGGTGAGACACGAAGAGCTATAAATTACTTGTTAGGACTGCAACTCAAAAGTGTGCAGCCATCAACATTCTGGCCTCGTGGTGGATCACTAATGTGATGCTGCAGGTTTTAGTGGAAACTATCTGTCTGCTAGATTCAGAGTTCAGTCAACTAGCATATGTGAAAGGAATGGTGCTGACTTCCTCTGAGCTTTAATCAAGTCTGCATTCACTTCCTACGTGTGAACTCTTGTAATTCCCATCAAGCTGCTCAGAATAGAGATGTGTGTGCAATGATATGGGAAGTGTATGTCTGAGGACTGTCTTTTTCTGGGGATCTGCATACTCTGCAGTTCTTGCTGTTCTCCCAACTGTGGTTTGACTTCTGGTTCTTGTTTCAACCCTCTGTGGAGGTGGCGAAAGAAAAGTAAAGGCAGCAGCCCTCTTGCTCTCCCTGCCTGCAGAACACTTCTGGAAGGGTAGAACAAGACTCTTCCCAGTATTTGGGTGTTAGTACAAATGCTTGATATACTTCCTTAGCTGAATCTGTGTGGAGTCTTGCTGTGTAATATAGTAGTTGTTGAAAATGAGGAATCAACTCCTGGCTTCTTCGTTCCATTGTTTCTCACCAAAGCCTCTAATTTTATGTCTCCTTCTGGAATTACTTTTTTTATTTTTATTTGCCAGAGCAGAGCTATCCCTGAAAAAGAGCTTTGTCTGTTTATTTTACCCAAGTTTTAACTAGAGCTTTTTATTTTCTTCTGAAGGCCTTGCTTTATGTTATGAGAGCAGGTGTGTAGAAGTGCTCTGGAGGGGGACTTTACTTAGGTTTTCATTTATATCCCTTGCTGGTTCATACTAATGCAGATGAGGTTGATAGTATTCTATCCAAAGCTCTCTCTTTCTGACCCTTTCAATGTGAAATAAAACCCCCACACCTTTTATGTGCTTACAGTATACTGACAGATATCTCATTTGAAATCAGTGAAAACTTGGAGCCTTTGTTAAAAACAGTCTTAATTAAAGAAAGGATATTTCTTACCCCAGCTATGCAAGTTTCTTTATTTCATGGGGATTATTGATTTGGTGTCTCAGCTCTGGATCCAGTGCGGTAGCTGAATAAAAATAATTTAAAATAGAGAGGTGGTCTCCATTCTAAAGCGGACTCTTGGAAAGAGCACAACACTAAGCTATGTTCTGCGGAGAAGAGCCAGGCTGGGCACTACGCTGGCTCCAGAGGGCAGCAGTGACCGGCAGAGGCCGCAGGGCCGGGGGCGGGCCTGCCCAAACGAGCCCGTTCTGCTCCCGAACCTGGCGAGATCCTGTCAGGAGCCTGCTTTTGGGTCTTCCTCACTTGGTGACCCTGCCCGAGGCTCTGCGATGCGGTTTGCTAGGGTGTATTTCAGGAGAGAGTCAGACCCTTCTCCGCTGCCGCTCGACAGCTCCCCTCTCTGACCCAGCGCAGCTCGCTTCGCGCATGCGTCAGGCTGGGCGGCTTCCCCCCCCTTACTCCGGCTGCGGGCGGGATCGGCAGGTGCCGGCGCCCCCATATCCTCTCCCGCAGAGGGCGTGATGGTAGGGGCTGGATGAGGGGCGCGGCGGTCGCTGGGTTCCGCGGAGCAGCGGGGCGGGGCCCTGCGGTTCAGGTGGGTGTCGGGGCAGGGGAACGGGACACTGGGCCGTCTGGGGCTCTGCGGCCTCGGGGTGTGTGCCAGCAGAGGCAACAGGAGTGTGGGAGAGAGGTGGGCTCTGTGGGGCAGCTGAGGGCAGGCTGTCCCCACCGCGGTGAGCGCAGGCAGGTGCCGTGGTGGAGCTCCTGAGCCTGCTCAGCTCTTCTCCTGGAGATGGAGAGCGTCAAGCGAGCTGCAACCTTCCCACGTCGGGTACCGGGATCAGGAGCCATGCAGCGGCGAGCTCATCTTTGCAGCCCTCTGGGAAGGACACCTCCACCTGAGAGGAGAGGTGCCGGTAACGGCACCGGCGGGTCCGGGTGTGCCTTGTAGCAGAGGAGGTTTGATAATGTGTTGTTCTCGTACCTTCAGATAACTTCATGTTTGCACTAAAGGTTCTTCACAGCCTGCCCAGCGGTACTGCAGGCGCTACCACATTTTAAAGCATTTAAACCCCGCTTGGGTCTGTATTAGTGACATACATGGCTGTAAGGTGCTTATATGAGAAATCATTCTGCGCCTCACACGGCAGCGCTTTGTGAAACGAGAGATCTTGGGATGGCATGGGTGAGGCCAGCCATCACCATCACCCTACTGCTAGAGCTTCCTTCATCCCCAGCACACGGCTGTGTGTGAGGGCATCACCACACGGACTGCAGCCTTGGTCATCTTGAGTTGTCATCAGTCTGTGGTGGAGAAAGCCAAGAACACCTGTTGACTGTCCCGTGTCATCTTTGAAGTACAAATGTACCCAGTCAAAACACAGCACGTTCTGCAGCAATCCTCTGTGACTGCTAGAAAGAAAGTCACTGGGTGAATCTGGAAGGAAAAAGAATTCAAGTGGTTAAATTCAGTTAAAAGATCAATGACCACTGAGATGAACTCTTGTAATAAAGTTGGGCAGGAAGCAATTCTGTGATTGTAAAAACCATGTAATAGCAAAAGAAAGAGAATGTAAAAGTGAAATCAAAGGTAAATGTGGATAGAGCTTTGGAAGTGGTGGATTGATGTGCTGTTTTATTGCTAATGAGATACTTTATTAGGTTACCTTTATTTTAATTCCAAAATAGCACTGTACATAAAGGCATATAATTAGTTTTGATAACAGTTTAAAGAAAGTCACAACTTTTAAAGTAATGCTTGTACATCTAGTACATGTATTAATGATTTAGTGTAAAGAATTTACAATCCAATGAAAGTTTTAAGCTTTGTAATTAAAGATAATTACTTTAATGAGATCTCTTGTAATTGTAACATTATATCTAATACCAATTATTACATGATTTTAAAACCCTCTGGAGAAATCTTAGTGAGGGCTACACATCTCATTTTCCATGCACTGGGCTTAAATTTTTACCCTCTGTGCCCAATTTGCTCTTTTCTTTAATTGATGTTGTTGCATGAAGTTTATTTGGGTCATTTGATGCCCTGGTAGAGATTGGTTGCCTAGCTATCACCTCTGTAGGATGCTGTTAAAAACCATATTTGTGCTGTTAAGTTAAAGAGCAGATCAGCACTTTCTAGGCTAGCACGCTGGTCGATTTGCATCTTAGGTATGCAAATATATTGTGGTATGTTAGAAAGCTGGTTTGGCCAACTATGTAAGAGTCTGTATTGCCACTGTCTTTGGTTCTTTTTGATATCCCACTGCTTTAGTTACTGAAATTGGCATTTTTTAAAGCTCCTCTGCAGGTGGAGTGCCTCCTGTTCCTCCAGTGGCTCAGCAGGCTAGCCAGGAGCAAAACCAACAGCACCACGGACCACGTTTGTCAGGTTTGCATCGTTCCCTTACCTGCTCCACGCAGCAGGAGCTCAGCTTTTCTTCAGCAGGTACAACCAGCAGGTTGGGATGAGAAGCATGTGGTTTTGGTCCTGACTCCAGCTCCTGTACAACAACAGGTATCAGGTT
The DNA here is from genome assembly GCA_013399015.1 of Galbula dea. Taxonomy (NCBI): domain Eukaryota; kingdom Metazoa; phylum Chordata; class Aves; order Piciformes; family Galbulidae; genus Galbula; species Galbula dea. The sequence goes on along the minus strand of VWZX01004391.1, from coordinate 1,397,619 downwards.
TGCATATGATATTGTGCAGCAGGAGAGAACAGTGTGCTAACCTCTCCCTGTGTCCTAGCAGTGTTGTCCTTTGTGTTTTGTATTGAGACTTCACGGAAGAGAGAATTTATTACTTCAGCATGGGGAGAAAGGAGCAAATAATTGCAGTAGTTTTTGCATAAGACTTTACCAGGCACTAATAAATTGTTTCTGATAGCCATTGTATAGCACAGCTGGGTATAAATCTTTCTTTACAATAAAATTTTGTGTTCATTTAGGTTTAGAATGCTCTGTAGATAGCTTTATCTCTCTTTGGGTTTTAATTAGTGGTGCAGACATGCAATATGATTTTTTGTGAAGAAAGAAAAGGAATAAGAAGGAATCAGCCAGATTCTCTAGGGAAGTAGAATTTGTTCTTGTAATTAAATCCTAGAAGGAGATTTTAATTAAACAGAATCAGTTATTATAACATTTTATGCAGCATAAAAGGAGGAACCACAATGAAAGTTTGTGCTGCCTGTGCTTCCTTGCCAGCTGTTGCAGGATGCTTACATGTGTTAATAAAAATGCCATCAACTGAATGTATTTTCATATGAACTTTTCAGAGAATCCTGTCCATCTGCCATCTGGCAAAGCATTCAATCCTCTGAATGTTCTCCCTGAATCAGCCCTGCCCTGCTGATGAGATCTAGAGGTACTACATTTTAGGAGGAAAAAATAAGTCCTTAAAATGGAGTACCACTGCATCCCAAACTCCTCTACTGATTTTACCCAACACCACTGCATCACAAAGCCCTTCAGTGGCTTCACATAAATCTGCACATCATGTGTTATTAATTATCTTAATAAAACACAACTTCACACAGAGTATAATGTTTCCATGGACTGAATAATCATTGCTATTGATTCTTCATGTAACATTTCTCACAGTGTCTCTGTCTTGTTTCTGTGTAGGGCAATAGTAAATGTAAGTTTAATTATGTTTCCTTGAAGGAAAATGAAATTTTACTGTGAATATCAGCAGTGAGGAAAGAAGGTTTATGGTCTCTGAAACATCTGCCCAGACTCCAAGACACCCCAGGGCCCAAATCACACCATGATTATCTTCTGGAAGAAATGCAGTGGATGGCAACAGATTTTGTTCAAGAAAGAAGATGGAAGAACTGCCAGGAGAGTAATGTGAATTTGATATTTTCAACTAGAAAAGAGGGGAAGAACAGGCAGGATTTTCATGGATAGGATGTGATAACTGAGGATGTGAATGTTGGTTTGCCTCCCCACTGTGCTTGTAAAATTTGGGCACTACTCCTGAAAGGTTTGGTTATTTTTTTTGTTCTTTCTTTAGAAATATGCCTTTTAGATAGCACAGAGTTAAAAAAAAATAATGGTTTTATTCAGTTGATTTCAAGTGTGGCTTGTCATCATGAGGATATGCTACTTCAGAAGGAAGCATGCAAGAAAAGAGAGAAGCAAGTGAGGGCTGTTGCTGCTTTTACTGCTAGATGAATTGAATATTTCTGGTGCACCATTGAACAGGTAAATGTAAAAGAAAATAAAAGAAAAAAAAGACATACTGAATAAAAACCTATTAGACCATAACAGCAGGAATCTTACAACTGAGCTTTGCTCAGGCCCTGTGGTGAATATTATCTGTTGGTGAAGATAGCTTCATGTTATGGCTGGGTGAATAATTTCAGGCCTTAAATGTCATGGAGGAGAGTGCTTCATTAATCCTAGTTGGTGCAGTTGGCTTGCTGCAGACATGTGGATATGAGTTATTCTTGGGTAGCCTGGTTTAGTGTGTGGATGGCTTCTATTCAGGGCTAGGTTTGGATGCACTGTTTTTTTCATTTGAGTGCTCTGCATTGTAGCAATGTCTGATGCCTGGCTTACTGCTGAAGAACAGTTAAGTAACTCAGAGCAGTATTTGAAGCTAAATGCATTCACGTTTGTCATTTCCTTCAGCTCCTTCCCTCCCCCCCTCCCCAGTTTTAGGTGGTAGGTTTAAAACTGCAAGTAGAGTTAGGAGAGAGGAGGGAAGTATTAAACTCACAGAACATCTCAAGAAAAGGTAGTAAGAACCTAGGATGTTTTAATTTTTTGATGCTTTTTTTTGGTCTTTTTTTGTGTTACTGGTAGCTTACCAAAATAAATATTTAGCAGCTAGTATTTTGATCTTACCTTTGAGCCATAAATATCTCCTTTCTGCAGCTCACTAACTTCCTGTAGCTTACTAAAGCTTTGATAAATGCACTGGAAAGGCTTTTTGTTGCTTGGTTGTATCAGGGTTTAGTTTCATGTCCCTTAGGGGCCGTGCATGAAGACTGAGTTCACTCAAAGTGTCTAGTGTGGATTTTTCCAGTGAATGTGGTAATTTGAAGTGGCTTTTATTCAGGTGTTAAAAACCCATCTTAATATTGACACTGTGTTTCATATGTTGTCCAATGTTTTGAGAAATTCAGGTTTATAGAATGTGAGTTTTAAAATTAGGATATATTCTACAAATTATTAAAAGTTAGTGTGAATGTGAGAGAAGCTGGAGGAATAGAAGGCTGCATTTTTAAGCTCACACTTTTCTAAGTTTGATAACTTGGTATGATCAGATTTATCCAGAAGAACAATTGGGCTATGCAGAAAGACCTAAGCTCCTAAAAAGCACTGGCACTTTGAAAGATAATTTAAACTATATGTTCATGTTAAAGGACAGAACTCAAGAATGTCTTAGAAGTGAGCACTTTGTTGGTGTCCTCCATATTCTGTGCAGCTGCTGAGGGTGTGTAATCACCCTCATCTGTTAAGTCCCTGGCTTCCCAGTTCTTCCTGTGGTGTTAGGCACACTGGTGTTTACAACTGCTTCACTAGTGCTGAGTGCATTAGGATGGGATCAAGTAGGGAAGTAATTCTCTTGTGCTTGGGAGAGCAGGTGGCTTAGGGTATAAAATTTCTTACACATAATTCAGGTTAAATTTCAAAATCTGCATTGCTAATTCATTTTTTATTTCAGGAGCAACTGCTAAGATTATAAATAATAACCATTGACTTTATGATGGCAGCACTAAATTTAGTAGGTACTCTGGGAATTGGCTAGCCTTATCAGAGAAGGTCAACATCTTCTGCTTTTGCTTAGAGTTCCCAAACTTATGGGCTTTGAAATCAAGGGAAAGGTGCTGTTCTTCTGTCCTGAGGAGGAGCAAGGCCATAGTTAAGCTGTGCACAGCTCTGGAGATAAGAAGCTGTATCAGATTGCATGGTTTAGTTTTAGCTGTAGTCTGTTAAAGTTACATTGCAGGGGATCTGTTGTGGGTTTTTGTTGTTCTTTTTTCTTTTCCTAGTGATTTCAGCAATGCTAGAGGCTTAAGAAAGACTGGACAAAGCTAAAACAGTAGCATTATGGGTCCTGGGAAATTTAAATGGTTAGTTACTACTTCAGGCATGTTGGAAAAATCCTTTTAGGGTGCAGGAAAAGAGTGACTGTCAAGGGCTTGTGAAGGAAGTAAGGTTAATGTATCATGATGGGAATGGATGAGCCTGGAATGCCAGCTCTAGAAAGACAAATGTTTTAATTACAAGCATTGAATTAACTGCAGAGCTTGTAATTGGAAGGTGCTGTCCTGCTTTTGACTCTGAGTAACATGAGCATAATGCTCTGTTTTCATGGTGTTGGCTGGTGAAATCTTTTAAGTAATGGCAGCTGCTCTCTGCAAGATCACATGACACTTGGCTCTTCCATGCTTCAGTTTAACAGTGGCATCCACTCTGAGCTTTTTTTTCCTTGTTCCAGAACCTCCAGGAATGGCAGAGACTTGTTGGAAATATGCTTTTGCATCAATGAAAGAAAAATCTCTCAGCGTTGCTCTGCCAAGATTAACAAAAGGTGCTGGGCTGGCTTTGCAGATTGCCTTCCATATCCATATCCAAGTACTTCAGAGGTCCTAAAGGATCCATTCCAACATTGAAGCAGCAACAGATAGCCCTGGAGGATGTTGTTACTAAATAAGTGAGACAAATCCATTTGCAGTCTTTGCACAAATTTAATGGGGTGCATGTTGCCATCCAAAACTGGGTATTTATGTAAAGTGCTGTAAAATGCTAGAAGTGAAAAGTGAGTTGCCTTGTTTTGTCCTCTTTGCAGGCTGAATTCCACATGCAGAATCTATTTGCATACCCAATATAGAATTTTAGATCATTCTAAGATTTTAAAACTCCTCCTAGTTCCATGGCAATTGTTATGTATCATTTCTACTTTATTTTGACCTACCTTGTATTTTTTGTGTGAATACTTACAAAAAAGTGGGAGTTGAAGTCAGCTTATCTTGGTCACTTTACAGATAGTGGTAATTTCTTAACATCTTGTTCTGATCTTGAGTAGTGTTGCATTTACTTGATGTTAACATAAAACTTCCTCTACTGATTTACTTTCAAGTACCTTTAACTAGCTCCTTATGCTTCCATGCAGACATCTTTCTTCCTGGTTTTGAGTAGTTAATAGCCCAAGCTGTTCAAAATGAGTATATTAAAGTTGATTTGTTTTCCAGAGATTTGTGTGTATTGCCGGCTGTAGCTACTGCTCGTCCACGTGTGTATGTAGCAAATCCTCCTTATACCCATGAAATGGAGGTCTTGAAGTTTAACCTGAAGGTACAGATACTTCCCTACTTCCATTCAATGCAGCAGATAGCAAGGCCTCATCTACAGTTTCCAGGTCCTTGACTGCTGCAGCATGATTCAGGTATTAAAACCTCACCCTCTCTTATAAATGTGTGCATGACCTTTCTCTGATTCTTGAATGCTATCTGCAGAACCTTCAAGTTCTTATTTCATCAACAGGCAGGATGGAAGCTCTGGCTGTCTTGCTTTGGAAGGAGAAAGCAAGAGGACAAGGTGTGTTGATTTTGGCACAGGTGGTTCCAATGCTTGATGTACTGAAGCTGTTCTACAATTTTCTCCCCTCTGTAAGAGTCAGTAAAGTGGTGCTCACAGCTGGCATTGTCTGGTAAGAGGACCTCTTACTCAAGCTAGTAGTTAATAGATGTTTATAGTGGGAGGGAAAATGCTAAAGGGAAGTCTGATACGTTTGCAAAATTCATTTCCATAATTTCATTAGTTACTTAAGCAAATTATGTCTGCAGCTGTAGCACAAAATCTGTAATTATATAGGAAATATGTCAGTCCTATTACTGTTTGATGAGGCACCCGGGGTATTTCCAAGAGCAATTCCCACTAGTTGTCCTACATTTATGAGTAATTTGTGCTTGAAATACAGACATTTTATTTCACAATAGCAATCTGATTAATTGCTTTTGTTTTCATTATCTGTAGCTATCTACAGTGTTAGTACTTTAAGCGTTGTTTCTGCTTTTATGTTGGCACTTCCTCAGCCTTACTCCAGGGGCTTTTGTTTTGTGTGGAGTGCCCTGGCATTGCCTGAGGATAAATTGAAAGTATGCTCATTTCCCTCCCCAGCATGATTCTCAGTATCCTCTGGGGCCTACAATTGGAGCAAACATTAACAATATAGTTAAGTTACTCTTTTCATATTTCAGACTTTAAATTGCATTGTTATGCATTCTGGCAGAGGCAGTATGGAACATAAAGGATTTGCCTCAAAGCAACACAAGGCAGCACAACAGAAGGGATTCAGTGTAGTCAATAGAGAAGAAAAATGATGAAGCACTCACAGGATGTAATAATCCAGTCAAGTGTGCCTAGTCATAGGACATCTTTAGATTTTTATCTGCTTGACTGCAACATAAATTAATAATGTTAATGATGTACAAATTTAATTTTGAATTCTGTAGATCTCTAATCTGGGCAGATAACTTAAAATGTTTGCAGACTGTGTAGGTTATGGAAGTAATAAGAAAGCAGTTTTTCAGAACTTACTCTGTAAAAAAAAGTTTAGTTTAGACATGTATGCTTTATTACTGTGAACCTGTAATTAAGTTGCTTGTCTCCTCAATTTAGGAATCCATGAAAATCTTCAACCAAGACAAGTGATTCTTCTGTGCTATTCTTTCTTCCCACACTCCTTCCACAGGTGTCAACAGTGTAGATGCCAGTACTGTTGTCTTCTAGTGGTAATTCTGTCAAAGAGAGGCTGTTGAAAAAAGGTATTCAACATCTGATTCAAGAAGTGGCTGCTCAGGTACTGTCACATTAAGAATGTGAGCAGTTTTGAATGATGTGTGAAATCCAAGTGCTTTACTAGATCAGAGTCAGAATTTTAGACATCATCTCATTTTATATTTATTTCCAGACTTGTTTGGGTGCCAGTGGTATGTGATCACAGTCAAAAGCAGTAAAAAACTTGAATCCTGAATTGTTAGCTTGTATAAAAAATCAGAAGATAAAAATATCTAGAAAGAGAACTGTGTTTGTTCCTGGGATAATGATACAGTTTTTTGGCATTGTTTTGATCAAATGAAAACAACATTTTCTGCAGCATAAGCTGTCAAATATTTCTGTAATCTGACTTTTCTAATCTCAATTTTAGGATGATTACAAAACTTACATTGTCTTACTGAATACTTAAACATCATGTTTCCGTAAGGTTCTTTGTTCTGAAAATGGAAAAGAGATTCCAGAAGGTTTACAAAAGAGATGCTGTCTGAGATAAGAGATGACAGATTCAGAGTGATATGATTCAGGAAATACCATGGTTCCTTTGCAGGTAGAACAGCTGGCTAGCATTGTGAATCAGGTATGGTGAGTTCTCTTGTTTTAGGTAAACCTTTAGAATGATTTGAAATTTACTTTCCTGTGCAGCAATCAAAGAATCTTATTTCCATTCCATTTACAGAAAGCAGTTGTGTGCAAACTTAAATTATTGAAACAGTCCTGGCAGGTAGTCTGAGCTTGTTGATGTATCTGTTCATATACTGAAGCATTTAAGTCTCCAAATGCTCTCCTGGGGATTGTGAAGTGCATTGGACTAAGTTATACCTTGTGATATAAAACTGTTTTACAGTCCTGTGCTTTGCCAGATACTTGTGTTTTTCCTTAAAGGCCTTGGATCTGTTTCTTCTTAGCCATTAAATGACTATTCTTAGCATTCCCTAAATTCTGTCAGATTGTCTCATTTTCCCTTTGGCTACTTGTGCAGGACCCAGGTAGCAGCCTCCTTACTAACACTCTCTCTGGCCATAGCTCTGTGTGTGGTACCCACCGTTCCAGCACTGCGTTTTCAAGCAGAAGTATTTGACAGCTTCAGTTGTAACCATCACTCTGAGACCTATGTAGATACTTTTTGATTACTCCAGTTATATCTGGTAACCTTTTACTTTTTATATTCAGTTCACATTTTACTATTGAAAATCAATGCTCAATTCTTTATTAAATAGCACTGTTTACTTTAAAATTTCTTGACAAGAAGTGAAAATGAGGGGAGAAAAAATGAGGGCAGTCAGTCCTTTACTCTTTAGAAAATGGTACATCCCCAGATGCTGTGTTTTTAAGGCAATTACATAGAATTATAAACAGTCATCTTTGTATACTGTCACTTGCTTTCAGTTTTCTCTCAGATGGTTTTCCCTCTATGCTTTGATCTAGTAACCAATATTTGTTTAAAATTTTATTTTAGATTTAGTTGCAGGAAGTTCCAGTAACCCACTCCTGATCCTCTGATCACGGTGCCTTCTTTGGCAGAGGTGAAATCCAGACAGAAGTCACCCTGATGTCAGCCTCTGGAAAGCAAAGCTTTTACTTTTACCCTGGATTCAGCATACACAGCCCCCTCAGTCGTGGATGTTAAAAGTAGTGAATAAGTCTGGTTTGGGAATGAAAACTGACTAGAACTGTGGGGCATGGAGGTGGAAGTTGTATTTTCCGTATTGCTGAACTATTCCTCAGGTTTTCCGGCGGTTTTGTAATCGAGTAGCACTAAGTTACTTTTCTTTTTCTCCCTTCGCAGCGTATGAGGTAAGCAAAGAGTGTATAGTGCCTCCTCTAAGCAGGCAAGGTTTCTTTAGAGATTTTTACACTGAATCTTGAAGAAACCCGTCTGCGCTGTAACCTTCCCGCTCAGAATTTACTCTGGACTGATATCTGCACTCCCATCTCTGCACTGTAATAAACCTTCACCTTCTGCCCTGTCGCTGGGTCTCGTTCCTAAGCGCGGGCGCACTGCCCCCTGTCGCCACACACACCGCCAGCACCCTCTATATTGGCGGGGCTCTAGCGCGCAGGTGCTGGCGACGGCGCAGGCGTAGAACAGGCAGGGCCCGGCGGAGTGGCGGCGCAGGCGCCGGGAGCGGAGCAGAGCAGAGCGCAGGAGGCGCGGTTTGTCTCTTGCCGGCGCTGGTAGCGGCTGCGGCTCCGGCCGCCCCCCGCCCCCGCTTCCTGTGAGGAGCGAATGGAAAGTCTGGCCCCGGCGCCCGCGGTAAGTGGGGCCCAGCCGGGCTCGGAGGGCCGCGGGGGGCGGCCGGGCCCCCCTCCTTCTCGCCTTACCCTTCTCGTCAGACCCGCAGGCCTTGGGCCCGAGGCCCNGGGGGGCGCCGTCCTCGGGGGCGGGCAAGGCCGGCCGCGTCCCGCCGCAGCGGGAGAGGGCGGGAAGCGGCGGCGGCGTTTCCCGGGACACTGCCTGGGCGGGTCAGCCCCGCGCCAACTTGGGTCTGGGGAGCCGGGTGCTCGTCGTGGGCCCGTTCCGCCCTGTGGGGCCCTTGGCCGGGTTGGGTGTTCGCACACAAAAGGCGATACCTTCTCCCCGGGCGGGCAGAGGCCGGTAGCGAGATGGTGACGCTTCCTTATCAGCGTGTAATTAATTAAGTGTTTTCACTTGGGCCGTAGATGTTAGCGAGGTGTAGGTAATTAAAATAATAAGACCTTGTTACTGGTGATAGGTGATATCCCTTTGAATCTTAATTATTTGTTATCAGCGCTATGGAAGAGTCACAATACTACGAAGTATTGCAGTCTATTTAAATCTTTCGGTAGAGGTGATTGTGAGGAGTGGATTTTTTTTTTCCCCTTCCCGCTCTGCTGCGGAATCTCCCTCATAGGTGAGCTCCGAGAGGCAGGAGAGACGAAACCTGCCCCGAGCAGTGTTTAGTCCCCGTGCAGGCTGCGCTCCGCGGCACCTGCCTGGCCTGGCAGCTTTGGTGCTCTCCGGCAGCCCTTTCCCTACTCTTCAGCCTCTTGGCACCAGCACGTGTGTTGACAGCCCTGCTCTACCTCCTTACCTTACCGGACAGCCGACTCCTTCCCGGGGGCAAGGGAGGGAATATCTCCATCCCTGGGTCTCGGGGCGGTTGCTGCTGTTTGACGATTCCCTGCCTGCAGCAGGCGGGAGCGGGGCGGGCAGTTGGCCGGTCCTTCGGTCCCGTCCAGGTAGTGCTGATGTGCCTGTTGCCGCTTGTAACCAACTTGGAGTCAGGCGCAAAGATGAATGGCAGCGTACTTGTGTGTGTGGTTGGCTAGAAATAACAAAGATGAAACCGTTGTTTTCAAAATAGGAGAGAGATGTTGAAGCAAAAAATCAGGTTGCAGTTTTCTTTTGCTTCAGCTGCTGCGTGACACCGAGCACTGAACCTACCTGTTAGTGCTTCTTACTGGAATTTTTGTTTGTCAATGATTGAATTACAAAGGCAGAACATTTTTGGGTTTCTGGATAGTGTGGCTTACTAAACAGCGTTTTAAATGAAATGCAGATTTGGATTAATTCTTACCCCTTTAATGTTCTGAAGGAAAAAAGGCAGAATTATGTATGGCATAAAATAATTTTTCAAACATTAGATAATTTGGTAAGAAGATGTTTTATGATGCATTTTTTTGTAAGTAGTTGGAACAATAAAGTTGAATAGTCTGGGTCCGTTTTAATCATATTTTTAGTTATATTTGAAGAAATGTACTGCACATTTTAAGTGGCACATGTTTTCAAGTACATTGTATTAAGTGTTAAAAGCACTGATAATGAACACAAAAAAAGTGCAGGTACTTTTGATACTGGAGACTGTTGATTCTTGAAGTTCCACAGAAAGGGAAAAGTGTGGTTTTTTTTGTTTTTTTTTTTTTTTAAATATTTGAAATCATTCTAACTCACTAAGAGGAAGATATGATTTGTAAAACCACTCAGTAGCACTTTTTTAGCTGGGGAAGTATATGGGAGACCTAAGTGAGGGGTTTTGGATAATTTGGTGTAGGATGTGGAACATTTTGGTCAAGTGCAAAGACAGGGTAACAGAATTCTTATCACAGTGTAGCCTTTCCAATAGTGAACTAAATACTTTCAGTTACAGAAATAATTTTACCTTCCTTGAATTTCTGTTTTTGTGTATTTCTTTAGAGTATACTGTAGAAAACCTAGAACAGTGAGAATGCACCATGGTAATGGTCCTCAGAATGCCCAGCGCCAGCTCCAGAGGTCCAGGTCCTTCACAGGCAGTGAGGGAGAAGAGCAACAGGCAAATTTACCCCAGTCCCCTGCAGCTTCTTTTGCACCTTCTGCAAGTCCATCTGCACCCCAGTCCCCCAGTTACCAAATACAGCAGTTTATAATGAGTCGAAGTCCGGTAGCTGGGCAGAATGTGAACATCACCCTGCAGAACGTTGGACCGGTGGCTTCAGGGAACCAGCAGATAACTCTTACCCCATTGCCAATTCCAAACCCGACATCGCCCAGTTTTCAGTTCAGTCCTCAGCAGAGGCGGTTTGAGCATGGGTCCCCATCCTACATTCAAGTTACGTCACCGCTGCCTCAACAAGTTCAGTCTCAAAGCCCTACGCAGCCCAACCCTGTGCCAGTGCAAACATTACCGAATGTTCGGGCAGGCACTCCAGGCCCCGGCTTGGGAATGTGCAGCCAGAGCCCTACTAGAGGGTTTGTAGATGCTAGTGTGCTTGTGAGACAAATCAGCTTGAGTCCTTCAAACGGTGGACACTTTGTGTATCAAGAAGGACCAGGGATTGCACAGATTGCTCAGGGAGCTGCTGCGCAAGTACAGCTTCCATCTTCTGGGACACCTGCCACGGTGAGGGAACGCAGGCTTTCACAGCCTCACTCACAGTCTGGTGGCACCATTCATCATCTGGGTCCTCAAAGTCCTGTAGCTAGTGGAGCGAATATGCAATCTTTGACTAGCCCGGGCCATATTACGACGACCAGCTTGCCACCCCAAATCAGCAATATTATCCAAGGGCAACTTATGCAACAACAGCAGCAAGTGCTTCAAGGACAGCAGCTAGGCAGACCCATTGGATATGACAGGACTTCTGGTGGATTGATAGCAGGAGTTGGAGGACCTAGTGCATTTGGAATGACATCACCACCTCCTCCCACAAGTCCTTCACGGGCCACTGTACCGCAGGGGCTGTCAAGTCTTCCTCTTACTCCTACAGTTAATACAGCAGTGAAGAAGCAGCCCAAAAAATTGGAGGAGATTCCCCCTGCCAACCAAGAGACTGCTCAAATGAGGAAACAATGTTTGGATCATCACCACAAGCAGATGGAAATTCTTAAGGAGACTTTCAAGGAATGTTTGATTGAGCTGTTTTTCCTACAACATCTTCAAGGGAATATGATGGACTTTTTAGCTTTTAAGAAGAAACATTGTGTTCCACTGCAAGCATACCTGAGGCAAAATGACTTGGATCTGGAGGAGGAAGAAGAGGAAGAACAATCTGAGGTCATCAATGATGAGGTAAGAAATCTGTTGGTTAACATTTTGAAATAAAGTCTTAAGTGGAGTTGTGGTAACTGGATTGTGAAGTCTTAGAGAATGTGACAGTGCTTGAAAAATCATTTTTACTTGATGAAGTATGGCAATTTAAAAGAGTTGGTCTGAGAGATGCAGTTCTGCTAGGTATTGTGATTTGATGGTTTGGTTTGAGTGTGCTGTTACATGTGTGTATTGAAAAACAGAGGTTAAAGGAGCTTTCTCTGTCCTAGTTAGTATCACAAGTAAAGATGACATTAATGTGGAAGCTGTTTTAATCTATCCAAATGAATATGAATCATAGATTAAATTTCATTTACTAGATTTACACAAACTAAAAAAAGAATGAGGAAGAAGTCTTCATAAGAGGCTAACCTTTACTTGACTGGTGTGACTTCTGACCACAGATGGTTACTGAAGTTCACTGTTGCTGTGGCTAACAGAACCTCTGAATTAATCTAATTACTTGGAGAGAACATATGAATTATAAGGTGTATGAGTCCATAGTAATGAATCAGGCTGTTTGAGAACTCTGATTATGTATTGCTGTCTAAAAGATTAAACCACTAGCACTCACAGACTGGACATTGACAAGTTAACTTTGTTATTTAACTAACTTGAATTCACTGTTGATTAATGGCAGAGGACTTGAAATAAGCTTGCCACAGACAGATGCCATGCAACTTTTCCTGCACGTTTGTAGCCACTTGTGTAGCTCTGGACCTGCAGCATGCTGTGGGTGCTGGGGCACTGCCTGTTTTGTTCAGGGCCTACCTGCAAGCCTACATGGCAGGTGGTTGCCACAGGGTAGATAAATTGGCACTCACTTTTTAAAACTTGTAAAAACATCTATGGGTATGTAGCTTCCAGTTTGTAAAGAACCAAACCAAATCTGTTATGTGAAGAAGCTCATGTTGCTTTGAAGTATCTGTTAGAAATGATTGTCTTTAGTGAAAATTGATGACTCTCTGAAGTGAGAATCTTCAGCAATCGTAGCTTCAGTTGAAATTTGTGGGAAATGTTAACAGCATAACAGCTGAAGTTAACTTGTTCATTGCTACGTTGTCTAAACTTCTTGACTAGGAAAAATATATTGCTACTTGTGATAATTATTGATAATTTTGAAAGAATCATTTCTTTCTATATATAGTAACATAAGCTAGCCTGTTGTTATAATTTATTAACAATGGATATTCAGTGGTTTGTTTTTTTTTTTTCACCTGGTTTGTATTTTGTCAAATTGTTTAGGTGTTCTTGTTGGGTTACGTGTTTGTCAGCTGCAATCCCAGGTATTTTTAAGACACATTTTGAAGGCTCTTTAGTGGGTGTAAATTGTATAGGTTCATTGCCGTCAGTGATGCTACTACAATTTACATCAGTTGAGGCTCTACGCCTCGGTCTCTCGGGTTTGGGTTGTGCTGTGCTTCACTGCCTTCTCGTGATGGATCATCTTCTGTTTGGGAAAGCTGTGTGTCTGCTTAACTGCTGGAGAATTTTGCCAAGTGCAACAGCAGGAGTTTTTATGTGTTTTCAAATAATGAATCCTTTTGAAAGATTAAGACATCTTTTGAGTGTGTTCTTTCTTTGTATTTTTTTGTCTTCTTCTCTTTTACTTCCCCCTTCCCCCTCTTTATCACTTTCTGCTAAAGCAACGCGCTTCATCCCTTGCCTGGAAAGGTTGATCACTTTGGGAATTCAAGGGGAGAGCGAATGGTGGCTGTGCTCATGGCTTAAATAAATGTTGGAGCTCTCTTAAGTTCAAACTGTCTGTCATGCTAATTTGTTGTCTGTTAGGAGCAGCAATCATGAAATTTAAAACATACTTTTATGTTAACTGGATTTAAGAAAGGTTTCCAGTGATGAGAAGTCACTATAAATAGTTAAGGCTGTATGCTGTTCTGCTATTAAAAGTGAGACAGAACTCTTCTGAAACAGCCTGTGCTCAAACCAAGCTACACTGATGGTGGCTTAGTTATACTCCCCTCTTCAGTGAGGTACCATCAGGACAAAATGAGTGTGTTGAACAGTTTCAAAAGAAGAAAAAAAACACTTTTAAAAAGAAAATGATTCTCCCTTCTTTTTTTTTTCCCCAAATATTTCTCTCAGGTAAAGGTTGTGACAGGAAAGGATGGGCAGACTGGTACTCCTGTCGCTATAGCAACCCAGCTTCCTCCAAATGTTTCTGCTGCTTTTTCATCCCAGCAGCAACCATTTCAGGTACTTTTCAATGGTTCTAAAATGTAGTTTCATCCCAGATTTTTTTTCTTCATTCAGATTTGATATTTCTTAGATGAATTAGAATTTTCCCAAGAGCCCATCCCTTATCATCTGAACAAAACAAAAAACCCTTTTCACTCTTTGAATGCATCAGTATTAATGAAGCCTTCAGGAAGTTAAATCTTTGTCTCCAGGTTGCTGGCTTGTTTCATTAACTTTCAGCTTGAATGTTTTCACTTTGGTTTGTTTGTCTTTTGTTTCCCTAATGCATTTGGTTCATTTGTGCATTCTGCATAGTGATAATATGGTTTCTTTTGTCTGTGGCATTGTAATTGTGGATTTCTTCTAAATTTCTTTTCTTTTTTTCCTTATCTATTAAAGGTTTTGCGTATGGCTACAGAAGGTTTTGGATTTGCCTTCCCTGAAATGTTTTAAACCACAATAATAACGCTTTGACACTTTTTTTCTTAAAATAACTAACTGCTTTCCATTAGCTCTCCTGTAAATGTTGGGAAGAAGAAACTGAAGTGCTAATTTTTATTAGCAAAGTCCTTTAAAATTTTTTTTCTTTTTTCATTTTTTTTTTTTTTTCCCCATGAGGGAATACTGAGCAAAGTAAAGAAATGAATGGGATAATTGGTTAACATTTTTGGGGATCAGTGATGACACAACTTTTGAATTCCAGCTAGTCTGATTTATGGAGCTACCTTCAGCTCTGTATTACCCAGACACCATTGTTTATATACCCTGAGAAGTAATATACCCTAATTCCTGTGCAATTAAAATATTTACCTTTTAGCTCAATTCTGTATGTTTAGCAGGTGCTACAGGGTGAATTACACTACTGTATGGTAGAAGCTTTACAGTCTGTACTGCCTTCATTTAGATTTTGGGAAATGGAGAGTAAAATGCAATGGAAAATTGTTGTATTCCCTTGTGTTACAAATGAGATCTTCACTGCGATATTTTACAGATGAGTTGCATAGTAAAGGGGCTTGCACTGAGAGCTCTTTGTTATGGCCAACACTGACATGTCTTGGAAGTCTCCTTAGCTGTTTAAAGTATGTACTACTATGTCAGGTTATTTATTATAGAGATTAGGGCTATCATCAAGCTATAGCTACAGTGTGGTGAAATACCCTTGAAAGTATCTCAAACCTGTTTCAGAGAAACTAGCAGGTACATGCCAAAAATGTCCAAAACACTGTGTAATTCTGATACCACCCTTTAGCACTAGCTGTTAAAAAGTATCATCTCTTTCCATCAGTCTTTCTCTTTGTAACTGTTTATAGGGAAATAATGTGTCCCAATCAGCAGCATCATTCCAATTGGAGTGCGTAAGTGCAGCACTCAGGGTGATTGTTGTGGGCGAGCTGCATAATCATGACCTCCGGAGGACTACATTACTTTAATTAAAGTTAGGAGGCTTTTGGTCTAATATTACTGGTACGTGACTGCAATTTATGAAGACATAACGTCTTTGCTCTCTGAAGTGTCTGGCCTAAATTATGTGGTGCTAATGCAGACAGCTGGGAGGCATACTCTTAAGAAAATGCCAGTCAAAAATCCTAAAGTAGAGATGCAGCCTGAAACTGTGAGTATGTGATCATCCAGAGTAAGAGGTCATCCGGAGTAAGAGTGCAGGTGAAGTAAATGGCATTTGAAGCAGAGTTTGGAGGACATACTTGCTTAAACTCTTGTCCCAGAAAGCATTTGATGCAAATGGGGTATGAGCTGAATTTGTTAATGCAGTAGCATTGTGCAAAGTAAGTTTTAGTGACTTATTTTGAAAGTTCTCTAAGTGTCTAATTGTATGATGTTCTGCCAGACCCTGGCTGTTGCACCTGAAATATGCTGCCTGTCTACCTTGTGAGAAGACAAACATGAAAACTTAATCCATATTGAGTGCGAGATAGAGTGAACTATGACCAGTAGGGATGAATATGTCAGAGATTCTTAAAACAAAATTTCACTTCTTAAGGCTGTGGCTGTATTGCTGGAGTGTTCACAAATGCCTGCACAGCAGTAGAGATTAAGTGTTATTAATTCATAGATATTGATAGAATCTGAGTGGCATGAGAATATATTCAGCTCAAAAAGAAGCTTATGAAACAGAGTTATTTTAGAAGACATTGGCTATGTTAATACTGTTCTGTGAAGCATTGAAGGTGCAGAGTTGTGACTGCTGCAGTTTATTTCAATATAGGCTGGTGTGTACTTCTTTAGGCTTAATTTACATTGGCAGAATTTTTATTAAAAATCAGAGGAGAAAAGACCTGTGAATAAATTGGAAGATTCTTCTGGGAAATTGCTGGTTTTGCTATGTTGTCATAACAAATTTTCACAACATTTGCAAACCCTTGCTGTACATCAGTATGCTTTCACCATCAGAAAATTACAGTTAGAGAACTAGAGTGCTAATTTAGTTAATTTTCTAGGGTGTAGAGG
The DNA here is from genome assembly GCA_013399015.1 of Galbula dea. Classification (NCBI taxonomy): domain Eukaryota; kingdom Metazoa; phylum Chordata; class Aves; order Piciformes; family Galbulidae; genus Galbula; species Galbula dea. The sequence continues at coordinate 1,381,327 of VWZX01004391.1, read as the reverse complement.
CTGCCATACATAAAGTCCCTGTTTGTATTTTCTGACAGAATCTCTCATATTAAATTTTGTGGTAGAATATTGGGTATAGCACAGCTAAATATTGAGGAGAACTAAAAGATATGATTTGGAAACTCACTGGAAGGAATTGGGCTTGCACAAACAGTGATGGACATTGATAAGTAGTTGCCAGTAGTGCTGAGGGCCCAAAGAGCATGGAAATCATCATATTCCCAAACTTGATGGCTTCAATAATCCTATACATGAGTCTGCCATCTGAGTTGGGTCCTGAAGGATTATGTATGATATATTCTCTGCCATTGTTGCCAATATTAAATGTAGTAGCTTAAAAATAAAGTTTTAATGCACTGTGTAATCTTACAGAAGCTAAACTCCAACTTGCTGAATCAAACCCTGGTGATTTCTTTCCCACCTCAGTTTCAGTAGTGCCCTTCCAGGCTTGTTAATTCATAGTTGTGTGACGTTTAACCTCAGACAGAATATCTGGTACTTTCTGATGAGCTCTGATGCCCCAGTAGCCTTATGGCAAGATTATGTTTCCCCTCATTGAGTTTCTTCATGGTACTCATTTTGCCAAAGTGGTACAAAGCTGGCATCTGCAAAACTGGAATTCAGCTTGTGTAACTTGGCTGAGATTCTTTTTGCTCATCTTCTGAGTCTTAGCAGTTTTTCTTGAAATATTCCAAGACTAACTCTCAAGGAGCTCTGTCCTGGGAGTGACGGTGGTAGAGACTAAAGTAGGCTTAAACTGTCTTCAGGATGAGAATTAATTTGTGTTACTAATGTTTCACACAGAGTGAAAAGGATTAGCTTTCACAAATGTATTGACTCTCATTTCTTACTTTTGTGTCTTGTTAGTTATATTACAGTTTATGCATAAATTCTTTCTTAATCTAATTTCTCTTCTAATTAACCCTGTAATGAAGTCACATTTAATTTTTGTCATGTCAGCTTATTACAGTTATATACTAGCTGAACACATCATTTTGACTTCATTGCAGCATTATGCAAATGACAAAGGGTAATACACCAATGAAAATTCCGTTTATTAGAAAAAAATAAAAAAGGAAAAATATTGGGCAAGTTTATTCTTGACATATCCCATTTTCCTGGGTTTGGTATCACTTGTTAGAAAGTGCAGATGTGTATTCTATATAACCAACTTCATCAGTTTAGCTACCATTTCAAAAATCTAAACTCTACGATGACTGTCTGTGTTCTGGACATCTAAAACTTGATAGCAGATATTGAATGAGTCTTTTCTTTGTTGTGCAACTGTTCTGAAGAACTTGTTCTGTGCTGGCCTCTTTAAATCCATTTAAATTACATCTTGGTGTTAGACTATCTCCAGATTGAGCTCTTGTGGTTTGTTTTCTTTTTCCAATAGCAAACGCATACAGGGACTCCAGTAACGGGGACTGTGAACACCATAGAAATTGAAGCTTTTAAGAGACAGCAGGCACTTGCACCAGCAGGTATGTTCTGCAGACAGAATTTCACTATGGTTCTCTTTTTTTTTTTTTTTTTTTTTTTCCCTTTTCTTTTTGCTTTCCAAACAGTTAATGGAGCCCACTGTTCTGTAACTCTTCAAATACAGTTTTGCCTCACCTTGGGAATTGCCAAATCCTTAGGCCTATCTGTTGTGAATGGTGCTGTGCGAAGAGTGCACTCCACTCACAATATATAGGACTGGATTTGGCAGGCATGGAGACATTGTTAGGTTGATTGTTCTGGCTAAGAAGATTGGAGATGGCCAACTTGAAGTTAAAGGGACTCTGCCCTTGGAGCATGTTCTTCATAAATGCTACACATGTACTGTAGTTGTAGCTTTCTGAGCTAATGTTGGAACCATGTGTAGTAGTTTGCTTTGTAAAACTGAACCCATTCCATTGTACCATGCCATAAATGGAATTTGAATATCACAGATTCGTCTAAGAGACCACGAATTGAAGTGGGCCGTCATGGGATGGTTTTTCAGCACCCGGGTGTGGCTTCAGGAGTTCCTCTTCAACAGCTAATGCCAACGGCACAAGGTACTGTGTCACCACATGCCAATTGCACATTAATTTAACAAGGAGATGTTAGTGATGGGACTAGAAACTTGGGCTTCCGGCCTTCCAAGATCCTAGTCCCACCACACACTTCTCCATGTAAATTAATCCTTGGTATGCAATGCCTGGTTTGTTTCTGGAGCTGAGTGACGGGCTCCGAAGGTGCATGTGGGCATGGAAATACGTCACAGGTGCTGATGCAAAATGGCTAATCTGAGAATTCTGGAACCCAGCCAATCATTTATGAGAAGGAAACCATGACAAATTTTTATCCATTAGTCATGCCAAGCTTTAGAATATGTGTTCAAGTGAATGTGTTAACAACTAAATATTATTTATACTTGATGCCGTTACGTTCTGTTAAATTCCATTAGCTCACCAGTCTCTTTTTTTTAAACGTACAAGAAATTCAGAAGACATATAATGACATGGTTTTTTATATTTGCTGTGCTCCAAATTTTAGTTGCAGTCCTGTGCATGAAATACTTTGTTGTTTATTGTAATGGTGATTTATTTTGTGATTGTGATGTGGTATTTTCAAGTGATGGTGTATTGTGGCAGAGTAAGTAACAAATCAGTCTATTTGTAGTTGATTTCTTCTTTTCATCAGTAAAGAGCACTGAATGCTTTAATTTCATCTGTCCTGTGTTTCCTCTTGCTTTGTAGGTGGAATGCCTCCCACTCCTCAAACTGTACAGCTAACTGGACAGAAACAGAGCCAACAGCAGTATGACCCATCAAAAGGCCCTCCTGTGCAGAACGCAGCGAGTCTGCATACACCTCCACCGCAGCTGCCGGGGAGACTGCAACCTGTGAGTGCCCCCACGACATCTCTCCCAACTGCACTGCAGCTGTCACAGCAGCAACCACAGATAGTGGAGTCTCCAGCTCAGCCTCAGATTCAGGTGAAGATCCAGCCTCAAAATGTACCCCTGATGTCTGCTCCACTTCCAGCACCGCTTCAACAGCAGGTGCCACCAGCAATCCATGTGCAAGGACAGACACCAAACCAAGTGTCACAGCCACAAGCTACCATACAGCAGCAGGTATGTCAACTTCATTGGAGTGAAAATATGTTTATTTTATTGCCCAGTAGAATCTAAGAACACTATCTACCTGAGAATAGATGAAAATGTTCATGTTTTTTAATTCCAATGGACACTTAAATCCTTTCCATATAAAAATGCAGGTGTACATTTTTTTGTTAAAGTCTGCATTGTGTTCTGCTGTAGTGTAGACAGTATTGAATCCTAAACTCATCACTAAGAAATGTGTTTCTTGGGCAGACTGTGACTCTGACACGACCATCTGCAGATCCTGCTCAGACTTCCCAGCGTCTTACAGCAAATACACTACCACCTACCTCATCTGTTGCGCCAGCAACTATCTCAGGCACAACACCGCCTTCTACATATCCAGTACAAACAAACAGGACCTCTCCAGCAACTAACAAATCCCTGTCTCCTATTACATCAAAACCCCCAGGCTTAGCAGTGGCAGCAGCAGCAGCGCCTAAAACGCAAAGCCCAGCTCAGAATGCAGCAGTATTACCACAGGACAACTCTCAAGACAAGCTTGCTGAGCAAGTAAAGCTGGTAAGATTTTGGGGTTTTCCTCCACAAAATTTGTGATTTGTTGAGACATAGGTAAAAATGACCAATATGCTTCAGCTATGAAAATGGACTATTGCTACTTTACATACTGAGATTTGCTTTTATTGGAATTTGGAGAAGTACTGTTCTTCATACTGTTGTTGCATTCTTTTTCAATTATATTGATTCTGTCTGCTCATTCAAGGTGACTGCAGCTGTATTTTTATAGCTAACTGGAGGTGTTTTGCTTATTTGACAGGAACATGAATGAACTCATGAGTGTTTTTTTTCCTTCTTTCACAAAATCAAGCAGGAAATGTAGTAAATAAGTAAATATGCAGTAAATGTAGTAAACATAGGTACTTCTCTTTAAGGAAAATCAAATCCATCAGCGAATAGCTGAACTGAGAAAGGAAGGTTTATGGTCCCTGAGGCGACTGCCTAAACTCCAAGAGGCTCCAAGACCAAAATCTCACTGGGATTACTTACTGGAAGAAATGCAGTGGATGGCAACTGATTTTGCCCAGGAGAGAAAGTGGAAGATGGCAACTGCTAAGAAGGTACTTGGAAAACATTTTTTGACTCAGAACAATAGATCTTGGTATCATTCAGCATGGTGTCATAGTTATTTAAATGATGTTTTTCTACAGATAGAAGTTATGCTTACTGCAGGGGGGTGGGACTAGGTGACCTTTAAAGGTCCCTTCCACCCTAAAGCATTCTGTGATTCTGTAAGGCACCAATTTTTAACTTAAACGAGAAGCCTTGCTGTCAGCTTTGGATATTCTAGCATTTGAAACAGACTAGATAATTGCATTGATTATGGATGCAAATAATAGTTTTGGATTTTGTGGATTTTATTCCTCTGGAAATTAAATAGCTTGTTATAGAGACCCAGTCAGTGTACTGACTCTGTCATCTTTGAGAAGTGTGGCTGTTGTGCCTGTCTCACAAATCAATTATTCCCTCTGAATTAAGAGTAAATATAGAATTTTGTAAACAACTTCCATTGGGTGTCATTTTATAATTCTTCTTTCTTAATCTCAGAAAAAGATGAAGGAGGAACCACGGAGTTCTAAGGACAGCAGTGGAAACATGGTAGAGAACTGTTTCCATAGGGGAAGAGAGCAGCACAGTGAGAGTAATTAAGTCAGTGATGGAATGAAAATTGGGGTGATGTGAGATGAAATACATAAAATCTGTTTATTTACTATAAACAAGTTTTCTATGGATTCTAGCAATGTTGCATCTTTGTTACATTTATGACCAGTTTGAGGTAACAAAGAGAGCAACTGAAGGTCATTAGTTTAAATTGTATTCTTTCCTGATATATATTCTGAAATGGTAGAAACTGAGAACTCTCCTCCTTATAAGCAAAGTATTGCAACAGGTGTGTAATTCTGTAAAATGAAGATCTGCATTTTGAATGTAATTTAAATGTGGATTTGAAGCAGTTACTCCATTTGTGGCCAATGGTAGGTTTTTAAGAATAGGAGAAACGTGAAGGGCAAAAAAGCAATGATCCTTTCCCTGGCAATATGCTTCAAACTTCTGGAAGTCAGTGTTTTAGGGACCTCCTGAGCTAAAGGTTGCAAACAAGGGAGTCCTTAAAAAGCCATTGACTGATCTTTCACTCATGTATGTACACTCTTTTGAGCTTGGTTTGTCTTTTGGTCTGTGACATTTTGTGATGTGATTTTTATGACTTTATATGTACTGTCTGAAATAAAGTTTTGTGTATTTGCTGCTAATATCAGTAGATTTTTTTTTTTTTTTCTATTGAGAGACTAGTGAATGAAGCTTCCTACTTGATTGCTTAGTTATAGTTCTTGTATTTTCTTTTTTCCTTTGAGTTTCATGTCTGTTGTTGCTTTACTGGCATGGTAAGAATTAGAAATATTGGAGGTAAGTGCTACGTGTGTGAAGCTGTGTTCAACATCTGATTGCTGGTAACTACTATAATTTAAGAAACACAGTGATATGTGTTTCAAGGTAACCTAATTCAGTATCTTTCATGGTATTTCAGATGGTAAGAACTGTGGCTCGTTACCATGAAGAAAAGAAACTTAATGAAGAGCGAGCTAAAAGGGAAGAACAAAACAAACTAAGGCGAATCGCTGCATCAATTGCTAGAGAAATAGAATACTTCTGGTCTAACATTGAACAGGTAAAATACTGACTTAGTAATACTTGTGCAAGTCATGCACAAGTCATGCAAGTCATCTTCAGTAATTTACTTATAAAATGTAAGTACTTTATTAGACTTGATTTACGTTTCAGGTTGTTGAAATAAAGCTGCAAATTGAATTTCAAGAGAAAAGGAGAAAAGCTTTGAATTTAAAGAGGATTTCAAGGAAAGGTAATTGTATTCTGTTTCATGAGACATCCAATATAAATTCTGATGCTATTGTTTGACATAATTTTACTCAGTAGAGTTTAATCTTGGTGATAGATTTCCAAGATAGCAATAGTAAATCATGAACAGATCTGAACTCTGAGTTATGGGGTTTTAGTATGGTTTTGTATTACACTTTCTCAAGGTTTTTTATGTCGAATGCATTTACAAGTTCATGTAAGCAACATTAAAATTGCTAAGTTATTAATACATACATCAAGTATTAATAATTTTCCAGGTAAGGATACAAAGCCTGCAGAAGACCTTTTATTGGAGAAAGACAGTGAAATGGTAAGTCTTTCTGTTTCTTGAAAAACTCATCAAATTAGTTCAATTATGACTACCTGTGTGGAAAAAAAATTATAAACATGATTGTTTTTCATTAAACAAATGGTGATGGTAAGCAGATTTCTAACTGTTAACTGACAACTGAACACGTAGCCATGAACACAAATACAATTTTTTCTGGTTACAAACAACGAATTTTAATGGGGAAGTGGATTGCAATTGATAGGTGTCTTTTCAAGGAAGAATTCGTACTTACTAATTGACTTTGAATTACTCATTCTAAGATTGCAGGACCAAAAAGGTGTACAAATTAATTGCCAGACTTCATTTTGGACAGGAATTTAATTTACCATAACCAGGTGTAAACTTTGTAGGGCATGAAAGCATGTTTTCAGCTGTTCAGCAATGATTTATTTACTGGGAGATGTAGGTATTTGTTACAGAATGGATCAAACTGAATGAAACCTCAGTGTCTTTTACCCTAGGCAAAATGTGTGCTAGGACTCCTTTGCTACATCTGTGCAATTGGAAAAAAATGGATAAAGGATTGTTCTGAGGCCCTGAGCCATCTGGCATGGCACAGCTGATGCCCAGGCACTGAAATGCTCCCCTTTCAGCAAGCAGAATACCTGCATCTGAATTGCCTATTGGGAACAAGCTTTAGCTTGTGTTGTCAGCCAGTCTGTGGCCTAGCACTGTCTGTGAGTGTTAATGTGCACAGACTAAAACGTGCTACAAAGTATGCTGGACAGCTGAAAGTGAACCATCGTAGGCCCGTGCCATGTCCTTTTTTTTATTGTCTGGTGAAAATTTAGTCCTTGGTTCCAACCTGGGTAAAAGTTTTGTACCTCAGTAATGTTTTTAAGGGAAGGAATGTACTGTGGCTTGGTGCCACAGCTAGACCTGAGTCATTTGAATCAGACACACTTGAAGTGGCTGATTGCACGCTACCTTCAGTACAGAAGCAGAGTAGCTGTTTTTGCATGACCAGGGAAATGCTGATAGGTGTTGTCTATTAGCAAATGTTATGATTGCAAGGGAATTTAAAAAACCCCCAGAAATAAAAGCCTTCCCTAACTTTGTTTTCTATGATTTTAAATATTTTAATTATTTAATTCTAGGGTTCTTCATCTGGAAGGAAAAGAAAGGCAAGCACATCTTTGACTGATGAGGAAGGTATGTCACTTCTCAAAACTGTGCATCTGTAGCATAGTACACAAGTTGGATATTGAGATCCTGAAACCACAGGTTTTCATTCTATTACAGCATGGATGCAGTACTTTTCACAAAGCAAACACAAGCCTTCATCCATTTCTTACAGAGGTTAGATTGTCAATTAAGCAGTAAATTTTTCTTAACAGAGCTTCAGTGAAAAACTGCGAAGAAAATTTTTCCTGAAAACACATAGCCATCATTGGTGGTGGATTTTAATTCTTTCTGTCCTCATTCCTTCATTTCTCAAGCCTTACTAATGGTCTCTTGGGGACATCTTTTGAGGATTTCAGACTGAATAACCCATCTACTTTAGTTCCTTTCTTGTGATCACATCTGTGTCATGTTTCAGACAAAGAAGCTGCTGTGGCTTAAAGCTACAGAATAACCTGTCTTTGGAGACCATTGTCAACCAACACTTAACAGTCAAGACTGTCTTCTGTCATGAGGCAGAAATGCTTCTTTCCTTTTCACTTATCTTTTAAGTTCTGTATATAGTTGCTTTCAGATTGTCTTTTTTTTCTGTTCACATCTGCTTTTGAATCCTGCTAACTCCTAATGTTCTATGCTAGTACACTTCAGGGGTGTATAATTACAAACTTCCTGAATTGTTGTCTAATTTGAATGCCAAATTAGCATTTGTTTTTATTTTAGTTGAAGATGAAGAAGAAACAATTGAAGAACAAGAAGCTAAAGAAGGAAACATAAACCATCAAACTGAATTATCTGATCTAGCCAAAGAAGGTAGGCATGTAACTCGATTCTTCTCTGTGGTGGGCTCTGGAACAACAGGTAGAAAACGTGCAGCAGTTCCTGTTTTGGTAAATAGTTATAGATGAGAAGTTGAATGCATTCAGATGTCCAGTCATATATGATCCATATTTATTTTTTCTGTTTGGAAATCTGTAGTGGTTAGTTTATGGGCTGTTGATGGATGTCTCTGCTTTATAAAGCACTCCATATACTTAATTATTTGCCATACAAGGTGGCTGGAGAAAAAGTGTTTCTTGGCAGAAGCACTGCATTTCTTTAAAACCTCACACAGAAACACTCTCTGCACATGATAAATACTTAAAACTAGAAGTGTATCAGATTGAACACAAACGTTTTATCTTCAACTGTCTTGAGTATCTGAGAAGGGTTTTGTGACCCGCCTGAAAGGGCCCTGAAGTACTGATCTTGAGGGGATATAAGTACATGAAGATGAGGGGCTTTTGGGGACAATGCTTTGGCTAGCAGCTCTCTTTTACTAGCGGCATAACAATAACTGCCGTGCTGAGCTCAATGTATGTGAAGTATCCCATAGGGATCACTTTATGTATCATGGTGAAAACCTTGCTGATTTTGAGAGGTAAGCTTCCTGTTAAGCTAAGCCAGCCTGGCTGTTAATATGCAGTTTCCAGATCTATTTGTTTGTTCTGTTTGGCAGCTCAGTGGCTGCAGCCAGGTGGCCAGTTGGAGGGGTTATAACTCTTGGGCAGTCTGCCAAGTTCCTAATGAGGCTGTTTCCTGATGGATCGGCCACTGTCAGTGTGCACAATTCCTGCTGCAATGGATCAGACATGGGGTTGTGGAGATGCTGTTTATTGGGGTTGAGGTCCAGCTCAGTTTTGAGACTTTGAGTTCTTGAATTATCTTCCAGCCACTGGGCTAGATTTGATGCATCTAGTCTCCAACCTGTGGTTTATGTGATGAGTTTGTAATATAGTAAAAAGCAAGCTGGGTGAGCAAACTGCTTGGTGTAATGCCAAGAGCTCTATATAATTGAGGTCATTAAATAAATGCTGCCATCATCCACAAATTACCTCTTCAGTTAACTTCTGATTAGAGAACTGGTTTTGTACAACTCTGAAGAATGTAATGAGATTAAAACCAATGGTATTGATTGTTACCAATTTTTAAACTTGCCATTCTTGAATGACCTTCAGCGGAATTGCCTCTGGAAGATTTACTTAAGATGTATGAAGGTGCCTTTGCAGAAAATTTTCACTGGCCCCAGCCAAAGCCTGACGGTGAAGAGGACAGCAGTGAGGAGGGTAAATTAATTTTTGTTTAGAAGAAGTTGTGTTGACATATAAAGTGAAATAAGTTGATTAGCTCTTCAGTTCTCCCTTAAAAGACATTCTATATTAGGGGAAAACTACTAGTGAGTGAAATAAGTGTTTAAGTGAATGTTACATACAAGAATGAGTGGGAAGTACAATGGCTTTCTTGCTAAGCATTTGGAATCATCATTAGAACAGTTAGATATATTCCTGTTATTACTAAATATACTTGGATAGTGATCTGTGAAGAATGTCTTCCTTTGTTTTTAATTTCTCAGTTTATGAGAAGAGGGTAGTGTTTGCCTTTCTTAAAGTCAAGATGTGTAAGATTTTCAGAAACAATGTCTGAATTCTAGTCATCTCAATTCCTCTGTGTAACAGTAAGTTCATTTTCAATGTCAATGTGACTTTTCTGTCCTGTAGAAATGGAAGACCATATCTCTGATAGGGAGAGTCCTCAGAAAGAAGTTGTCCTCATAGACTCCCTTCTTAGCATTGACCAGTACAAGGGTATAGACAGATCAAGTCCTCCAAGGAAGCATATGCGAGACATAGCAGAAGTTGCTGCTGCAGCAGAAATGCTATTACCTAAAGGCAGCGCTAGGATAACGACAGCGGTAAGACTCTCTAGTTTTGCTTCCATGTGCATTCACTTTTACATAAAGAATGCTTTTTTCATGATTTCATGGGTTTTAACAACAAACTACAGTAAATATTTTCTAGTTATTGAACTTTTAAAGTTAGGCTTTATGGTGTGCTCCATGGATTTAACTCAGAAAAAAAGTGTTGCGTTTCATTCACATTGCAGGTAAAATACAATACTCCAGCACTGCTGTATGGACCTCTCAGAGAATATCAGAAGATTGGGCTGGATTGGCTAGCAAAGCTGTACAGGAAGAATCTCAATGGTATTCTGGCAGATGAGGCTGGGCTTGGAAAAACAGTACAAATTATTGCCTTTTTTGCCCACTTGGCTTGTAATGAAGGTAAGTTCATTTGCCTAACTGGGCCAGCATTATCTGTTCTATGAATTGTAGCCTATGGTCGATTTTTTTTCTGCTGAACCAGTCTTTAGTTAATGCTCAAAGTAAGATTATATCAGAAAAACTTTCTTAGATTGTGTGACACAGGGGTGCCTTCTTATCAAGTGTACTGTTTGATCGATCTGCTGTTGCCTTCTAGGTAACAAAATTCTTCTGAAGCCTTGTTTATTAGTATAAAAAAGCCTTAAAATTGTTTAATGACCAGATGGCCACGAATTCAAGGAGTAAATGTGAACAATTGGACAAGTCTGTGTTATATATCATCTCAGATATTACTAATAGTGGTGTTGTATTGAGGTTGGTTTATGAATATAAGCAAGGCAAAGCTTGTTTTGGAGGTAGTATCTTTCATTTAAGCAGTTGATCTAGTTGAGGGAAAAATAGATATTAGGTGCAGAGAAAAATAATATAGAATAGATTAGTCATTAAAATACCTCTGCTGTTACTGGATCTCACTTTTAATGATGACTTTAGTGCACTGCATTTAAAAAAAATCAGAGAGGTAAGCCATAGGAATTGTCAGGAGTCTCTTTCTACTGTTAACTGCTCTGTTTCCTCTTCTGTAGGTAATTGGGGCCCTCACCTTGTTGTTGTACGGAGCTGTAACATACTGAAGTGGGAGCTGGAATTGAAACGCTGGTGCCCAGGGTTGAAAATTCTTCTCTACTTTGGCAGCCAGAGGGAACTTAGGGCAAAAAGACAGGTACTGTATTTTGCAACTACTGTGCTGTTGTATTTAGTGTTTTAGATGGCAAGACCTTGTAAGTTGCGTTTATCTGTATGTTCCTTAAATCCTGATGGGCTCTGAGAAGATTTTAGCATTACAAGTTGGTTTACAAAGAGACTCACACCTGACAGTTCTAGATTTTCAAAGGCATCTTTAGAACTCCTTGCAGTTGAGCCATATGTGCAATACTTAACCTGTTTTCTGAAGTGACAAATTCAAAGACCAAGACTGTCTTTTGAAATGCTTTTGGGTCATGCATCTTTCTGTTCTTACTGAAAGAAATAGCTGGTTGTAAAACACTCAAGAGTTCTGCTTTAACTTTTCTGTCTCATCCTCTCTTTCCTTTTCTGTAGGAATGGACAGAACCCAACAGCTTCAACGTGTGTATCACCTCCTACAAACAACTGTTCAAAGGCCACCCAGCATTTATGAAACTGCGTTGGAAATACTTAATAGTAGATGAGATGCAACAAATCAAGAACATGACTGAGAAACACTGGGAGGCACTTTTCAGTCTCCGCAGGTATGGAGCAGAGAATTGTTTTCCTGCTGGTGTAGTGGGTTTTTCTCTTTTCAGTCACACTGTTCTCTTCTTAAGAGAAAGCTAATAGAAAACCTCTTGATTTGGTCTGACCAAATTCCTGTGCAACAAGCACCTACAGAAGTGCCTTCAGGTGAAACAATCAGGATTCAGCGACACGCTCAGGATCTTTTTGTTGCCACTGTCATAAGGCTAGAATTCTTTGCTGATACTTTGTGCTCCCAAATAGATTCCCTTGTAGATTTTGATACTCTGCCATGAGGAGGCTAGTTTGGTGATATATGCAGGATTAAAAATTAACTTATCCTAGATTTAATATTATTAGCACTACTTACTGCTTCTGTGTATCCGACAACCCTAAAGCCACAGTAAACAGTGTTTGAATATTGATGTCTTTTTTATCATGATACTACCTACATGATGTATGGTTAAAAATCCTGTTTTATTGTTCACAGCCAGCATCGTTTGCTTCTGATAGACACTCCTTTGCATAATACGTTGATGGAGTTGTGGACCATGGTACATTTTCTGATTCCAGGAATTTCCAGACCTTATCTAGATTTTCCAGTAAAAGCACCTAATGAGGAGAACCAGGATTATTGTCATAAACTGGTCATCAGGCTACACAGAGTATGTTGTCGTTTTTTCTCATCTGTCCTACTGTGCTAGTTAAGCTCTTCGGGGAGGGGAGGAGAAACTAAAGAAGAAATAAAAAGATGTGGTTCAGCTTGAAATTTCTGGCTTTTCTTACACTTTGTTCAGTTCGGGCACAGAATCCTCCTGAAAGCAGGGGCAGAAATTAAAGTAACAATTCATGCCTATACAACTGTGCATAGCAATATGATTATATATGGCATACGAGCTTTATGACATCAATTGTGTTGGATATGAATGGGTTTAGATTCCTGTTGTAAAAGTGTCTTTAAAGTGAGATTTTTTTTCCCCCCTCAATTATGAAATGTTTCAGATGATTCAGCCCTTTATTCTGCGGAGATCAAAGAGGGACGTTGAAAAGCAGCTAACAAAGAAATACGAACACGTGCTGAAGTGTCGTCTTTCTAATCGACAGAAAGCTATGTATGAAGATGTCATATTACAACCAGGGTAAGGGCTTAAAGAGAAATCAAAATGCTATCATTTTTGGTCATGGTTGGAATTGTTTCTGAAAATTTCCATTACAACCAGAATGTGATTACAATGTAAAGCTAAAATTACAGGTGAGTGATGCTATGGGCCTAAAGAAAGATGTGCATTTCCTTTTGGAACCTCAAACTCAAGTTGTAATGGTCTGGTTTGCTGCTATTTTGTTTTAAGAATTGTCTCTAATGAGTGATTCTTTATTTCTTAAAGCCCAAGGTGTTTCTCCTGACACCCACCCATTCACCTGTGCTGTGGTATCAAATGATTATTGATAGGTGCAAGGATGAAACCAAAAACAAAGCAGGTAGAGGATAGGGTGCTGGGAAGGACCAGTGCTACCTTACTCAGATTTGGCTGTAAGGTAGCACTGATCCTTAAGTATTTTGTTTCCAAATTTACATTGCTACAGTGCTACTTAAAGTGCTCTAGAAAGGCCTAGGTAAAATCTAAGCTGGTTTTAAGACTTTAGCGTAACATACTGCATTGCACATTCTCACTTTGATTTAGGGACATCTCTGTAAAAGGTGTACTTAATGTATTTCTGTATAAATTGTTTGGTAGAACCCAAGAAGCCCTCAAAAGTGGACACTTTATCAGTGTCCTGCATGTCCTGATGCAGCTGCAACGGATTTGTAATCACCCTGATCTGATAAACCCACGGCTTTCAAGTACCTCTTATGTATCAGAAACACTGGAATACAGAACTGCGTCTCTGGTACTGCGTGCCCTGGAAAGGGATATTTGGAAGGTGAGTAGAAAAGTAAACTATTTGTTTCTTTTTTAGTGCTCTTGTAGAATTGCAGTACTTAATATTGGGGTTTTATACATCATAAGTCTACCTGAAGTTTATAAATAAAAGGAATTCCCTGTTCTGTAATTGTGCCTACAAAGTGCATACTTGCTGTGTCTCCTTTTTGTAATAGTAGTTTGAGCTTTTTAAGTGGCTTGTAGTCAGTAATTTTTCATTAACTACTTGGTCAAAGAGAAATTAGCTTTGCTTTTATCATACTCATGTTTGTAGGAGTTCTCCACACTGAAACACTGTGTTGCACAGTGCTTATTTATGGCATTCTGTAATTTTCTTTCTGCTTTCAATAGCTAAAGGAGAGTAGAACTTACTCTTTTTCACATAAGAGCAAACACTGATTCAGTGACTGAAGTAGTACTCCTCTGTCAATCCATTTGAAGTACCAGTAGTTGTGTTATCATTAAAGGAATTATCCCCCACTTTGAGATAATCAAAGGAAGTAATTGCATTGAAGTATGAGTAATGGAGCAGAGGAGATGATCTTTTAGTTGGATCTTCTTTCTGTCTTTTTTTTTTTTTCTATTCCTAAATTATATGAATGCCTTTATAGTTTGGCATTTGAGCTCTCTAATTGGTAAGCACCTTCTAAGAGTTCTACTTAATTCTTCGGAAGTTATGGTGTATGAAGAGTTGTGAAATGTTCCTTGCTTTGATTTCCATAACTGGCTAATGATTTAAATTCTTTTTCTTCCGATGCTGATACTTAAAATGAGACTATCAGTTTAAGATATATTTCCAAGGTTTCTAGTCAGTTTTGGCTAGTAATGAATAGTTTACTTTTAAACTTGGAGCATTTATTTCAAGCTAAAAAGTAAAATGTAGTAAGTGAACTCAGCCTAGAACATGAAGAGGACTTAACTTATAAACCTTATTTTACAACGTCACTAGGAATCAGACCTGTCTCTTTTTGATCTCATTGGAATCGAAAACAAAATGACTCATTATGAAGCACAAATATTGCCAAAACAGAAGGTTACTAGAAAGCTGATTGAAGAAATCTACAGCTCTCCTCTGCCACCCACTAGGCCCAACCCAGTGAAGCTCAAACCAAGCAGGTAGGCACAACTGTCCTCCTTTTCAGCTAGAATTACAGGAGGAAAATGTAGGTTTTTCTGCTGTATTTACAGAGTTCTGTGTGCATCTGTGATTCACATAAAACCTCAGGCTTGACTCTGCATTTTATTATTTGATTGCTTTCCCATTTACCCTTGAAAATAGGGATTCTGTTTTAATATTTTTTGATACACACAATTCTGTTTGAAGTTTTGTTTATAGATTTCCCAGGGTTTTTACTTCAGTAGCAGATTGGGGCCATTGTTATGGCAAGTGAGTGTTGTTTTGCAAAATGAGCATGGAGATAATTCTTCATAGCTAAGCTGGGCCTACAGTGTTAGCTGTGTTTACAGTGTTAGCAGAGGCAGGATGTTTTAATAGCAGTATTTTTAGGAGTATTTCCTAGTGAGGTATTGATCTCAAAGGAGTGCGGAACTCTTTTTTTTTTTTTTCTGATGCAGAGGGGCTGCCTGACGAGCTGCTAGCATGTTGATGATGGAAATAGGACAAGAGCCCCATTATTTTTCCAGATATTGGGCTAGACTCTTTAAGCTATTTGCTGTTAATTCTGATACATCCTGCATTAAACTGGATGCACTGCAATGAAAGTTTTCTTCTTTCTTGGATTTGGCAAAATGACTTAGTAAAAAGTCCACACATGAAGTTTGCTGAAGCCTTGCCAGCTTCAGCCATCTGCGAGAAAGAGATTAGCATCTAATGTGATCAGTGTGTACCTTCCTCAGGTGATAGAATTGATTTTTGAAGACCAAACTGTGATCCTTCCTACAGACTTTGACTTCTTATGTTCTTTTCAGGTTGTTTCAACCTGTTCAGTATGGTCAGAAACCTGAGGGCAGGACCGTAGTTTTCCCAAGCACTCAAGTGCAACGCACAGTGACCACAGCGACAGTAACTCAACAGGGACAAGTCCGAGGAAGATCACCCATAGCTACGGTGTCTTCAAATCAAGGTAAGAGAGTTGGCACTAGGTTGGTTACCTGAACTTCTGTGTAGATGGATACAAGTTAGTATGTTAATAGAACTCCTCTTCCCTCTAGCTTAATGGTCTAGAATACTAATGGCTTAAAAATACCAACAGACTAATTGCCAGTAAATTTCCCAACTAGTATCTACAGTATGATCTGCCAGTATAATGCAAAACTAAGCTTTGTGTAACCTAACTGTTAGTGTGGAGTAAATACAGCACAGTTGGTGTTTAAACCCTGATCATGTGCAATGTTCTGTCAAAGATAGGAATTTACAGTGCTTTTGTGTATTTATTTAACAATGCTTTCCAAATAAATAATGTTGTAAAAATAGGATGGAGTAAAAGGTGTGGATAGAAATCCCAGTCTGTTAGGACGAGCCATTCCTGTAGCCATTTTAATATCCTGTTGGAAGGTTTCTTTTCAATGCAGGTTGTTTAAAAGAGTGGAGTTAAAACCTCTAACAGCTTGCACAAACAACCCTTATTGATTGCAGCTGCAGCAGCACAGTTTCAGACAACTCAGGCTTCCACCAGTGCTCCAAGACACCAGCCCGCAGCGACCTTCACCACAGCAACTAGCACAGCCAACCCTGTGAAACCACGGGGCCAGACCTCTGCGCAGGCCTCCCAGCTAGGCCAGGCCCAGCCACAGCCCCCCTCGCACACCATCCAACAGAGTGTGCTGCCTCAGAGGCTGGTTCTGACCTCTCAGGCCCAGGCACGGTTGCCTAGTAAGTGGCCTCCCCTTTCAAGGTTTCTCCCACCTTTGTACTACAATGAGGTTAAGTTACTAGGCACCCTAAAAATGTGTACAGAATCGTTGTTTTTTTTTCACTCTTCTGATTAGCCTTGCTCAGTATCTTGTTTATGACCAAGGAAAATCGAAAATTGGATAAGAAACAATAGAATTGCTGTGGACATACATTAGCGGTGTCAACTTAATCTCCTATTTCTGCATGTTTCTTCTGCTGGCAAGACTTCCTTCAGACCAAACGTTGTAACTCTATCCTAATTATTCCTTTCATATTAAACACTAATCCATCTGCTAAAGGCCTTTCGTGGAGAGAAGCGTTGCAACCGTTAGGCAGAGAAAAGTGATGAGGCTTTGCTTTAAGGTTGTATGTGCACTGCCTATTAGCATGTGTATAGAGTACTGAGCACTGATGTATTAATTTTATCTCTGGGGTAATGCACTGCCTTTACAAAAGCTGGATTTTCACACCAGTATTTTCTCAAGATCAAAAAACTTAATGCTTAAGCCTCTAACCTTTCTGCATTTAAATCACAAAAAGCTTGATCCTTGTCACTTGAAAGCTTTTTGGTTTGTCTAAGTGCAGATCGCTTAATATAAATCACGTTTCAAGAGCAAATTTCAGGCCATTTCAAATGGGTATTTACATTGCCACATGCGTGAATGGTTTTTGTCTCTTCCTTAAACCCTCCCTTGTGCTCTTGAAAAGGCAGTGGAAATCACTTTAATGTCTATACTTGTTCTGTTACAAAGTGTCACATGAGTTTTCAGGTAGCTCTCCTTTGCCAATGAAAGTGATAACTTCTAAAATGTTGATGTT
Organism: Galbula dea; assembly: GCA_013399015.1. NCBI lineage: Eukaryota > Metazoa > Chordata > Aves > Piciformes > Galbulidae > Galbula > Galbula dea. Next base: position 1,363,864 of record VWZX01004391.1, on the reverse strand, counting down.
CTTACCCTTTAAACAATCAGCTTTTTTCCAGTTTGTCCAACAAATACAGAAAGCAATACCTGCTTAACTTTTATATGACACTTTTGATGCACTAAGTATAATTATGCATGGAAGGCGCTTCAGCACCAGTTTACTAACCAAAACTTAGACTTGTTAATATTGAAGAACCTGCCTCCTGCTTTAGTGGTTTGTTTGTTTGTTTTTTTTCCTAATGCCTGTTTTCCTCCTTAACAGGTGGTGAGGTAGTAAAAATAGCCCAGCTGGCTTCTATAGCAGGAGCACAAGGCAGAATCGCTCAGCCAGAGACCCCTGTGACACTGCAGTTCCAAGGGAACAAGTTCACTTTGTCACATAGCCAACTTCGCCAGCTCACTGCAGGGCAGCCCTTGCAGTTACAAGGTACTTATTTCACACCAGGAGGTTCTCCATTGTTCAGAATGCTCGTGTTTTGAGATGGGCAGCACATTTCTTGTTGCTTTCTATTAAGGAGATTTTTCCACTGCCTGCTTGTACTGTTCTGTTCTACCCGTTTTCTGTGTGAGACAGGCATTACAAGGTAACTCTATTTTGAGAAGTAAATGTCTATCAAATGAAAGACAAGGTTGATTTCTTTTCCTATGTCATAGTTCAATATTTTATTATTGAATTTGTTTTCACATGTATGCAGTACAGCTAACGCAAGGCGAGGCATTATTTCAGGTAAAACTCCCTGATGAGCAGAGACAGACAAAACTGAGGATGTTGTTGGTTTGTTCTGAAATGATGTAAATAGTACTTTAAAGATTGGTGTGCTCTGAATTTTGACCCAACTATTAACCCTGATCTGCATGTTCTAACCACAATATATTTTTGCCCTCAAATTTTCCTTGATGGTGGTTTGTGTTGCCAAATTCATGAGAACCCAAAATCTTGATTCTCTGTGACCAACAAAATAAATGGAGGGAACACTAACAGAGGATTTTTTGATGGATTGGATTTTATCTGAATTCTGCCTAAAATACCTAGATTTAGACTGATACCCCTATGATGTCTCCTTTTTAAGTACGAAGACTTGTTTCCCTCCTGTTGGATATTGTGGAGCTTTATTTCACATTGGTGTAAGGAACTCACCTGGGAAAACTCAACTTACTTTGAAACAGTAGTGATGAGTTTGGAACAGTAGTATCTCTTGCAGGAGAACAGTATTATTTTCCATTGTATTCAAACTATTTTTTAAATCTTTCATTGCAGGAAGTGTTCTTCAGATTGTTTCAGCACCTGGTCAGCAGTACTTGAGACCTCAGGGCCCTGTTGTCATGCAGACAGTTTCTCAAGCAGGAACAGTTCAGAACGCTCTGAATGCTTTAGGAAACCAGCATCAAGCAGGTGTCCCAACTTCCACAGCAGTGACACAGCAAGGTAGGTTTTCTAGCCTGAAGAAATGTCTCCATCTAAATATTCAGTTATTAAAATCACATTGGTATGTACCTCCAAATTGTTACAGATTGCAATTCTGTAAGTTGAGGTCAGAAGCAGGTAAACTGTGAGACAAAACCTTTGTGCATAATGTGTCCTGGAGTTTTAGATAATTTTTTAGTGCAAACTTGGAAGAGCTTGAACCTATAATAGAGAGAAATTTTTTTACCATTTGTGTCTTAGGTCAGATTTTTTTGGGGAAGAAGTGAGTTTGAAATACTTTTTTACTCGTTTCAAAGGGAGATCAGGGTGATTGTTTTTTAAACTGACAGAGAATGTCCAGTACTTCTCTATTTTTCCACATTGATTTTGCTATTATCTAGTTTTCTTTGTTTTTCTATCTAATCAGGCTACTGTGTTCCTTTTCCCTCTCCAAATACTGCTTAGGTGTTTGGTGCTTTACTGCAAATGTGCTCAGTTCCTTGCTTAAAAAGACAATCAAGATGATGATCAAAATGACAATAGAGAACTTGCTGTCTAGGATGCACTTAGATCAAACCAGCAGACTGTTAAATGATGATAAAAGCAGTGCTAGGAGTTCATTCTGGGGAATTGGCCATTTGCCGTAATTTTTTCTACATATCAACTGTTCCCTTAAAACAGAGTTTTTGGTGCTTTTTGATGTATTAATATATCCTTAAAGTTCATATTTTGACCTTCTGAAGAGTAAACATCTCGTCACAAAAGGGGAGAGGAAGCTTCAACGACCTCCCAGTTGTTGAGAGGTAAAGGATTACTGTCATAGTTTGGGAGATGTGTGGCTCAAATGTTTCACCCTCCAGCTCTGATTACATTACAGCTACTGAAATGGCCACAGGTCAGAATGAAAATTGATGTAAGGTTTCTACCAAAACTCACATATCTTACTACTCACATGATGGTAAAAAGAGAGCTCCATTAAAAGCAATAGTAACTAAGGTACTGTTTCCAACTGATAAAACAATACATTACTTTTGCTGTTTATCTTTGGAGGAAGATATAAAGCATCTTGAAAATACTGACTTTGCTTTTCTGAATTTTGGATAAATTGACAAATAAATTCCATTGCTTTGGGTGACTGGAGGCTCTAATTGCTGGGATCATGTGTAACTGTGCAGAAAAATGGGATTTATAGTCTGTCTGTATTAGCTTGTTTGTAATAAAAATGCAGGAAGGCAAAGTTTAAACCTCTGCGTGCTCCTTGGAGTCTATTATTCTTCATGGAAGGGCTAGCACCTGCTTGTAACTTGAATGCAGGTCTTCACTGGTGTATCGACTTGCCACTAAATACAGTTTCACAGTGATAAGTGGAGGGTCATGCTGCTTTTCTAGTACAAATAATCAGTGCTGATGAGCAGAGCATTCTGGCTGAGATAAAAACCTATTTATCCTATCAAGAAAATAACTGCTACACAGTGTTTGTAGTCTGCTAGTATAGGAAGGGTATTACTGTAGTATCGATTAGTTTACTTGGGTGTAATGTTCTTATAGGTGAGTTAGGGGTCATCTGCTGGTGGGATTCACAAGGAGGTTCCTGTGAGATTCCATCACAGGATTCCATCAGTTTGCAGATAAACTGAATTCATATGTTTTTATTTTGAAAAATAAATTAGGACAATCTTTTCCTGATCTAGAGTGTAGCTTCTAAATACTAATACCTATTGCACTGTATATATCATTCGAAATAAAGCATGAATGCAGCAAGTCTTTGTGCAGAGTAAACTTCCATTGACCTGTTTTGGATTGTTATGAAAACAGTTGGTGTAAATGTCTGTCACATATCTGATGTATAACAAAATACAGATTTGCAATACCCATTGGACAGGTAGGCATAATAAATGAAACCAATCTTCAGAAGAATACATATATAAACACAAGGTTTATCCTCAGTTTGTATTCCAGGTAGAACTGCAGTCAGTAATCTGTCGTCTGGTGACATGGGAGCAGCCTTAAAACCAGCATCTGCACATGGACAGTCACAGGTACTTCATTTTTATTTTTTGATGGAAACAGGGCTTTTCAGGATTGATACTAAGTCCATGGGATAGTTGGAAGCTGTAGTTTAGAAAGCTGGAACTAACTAGGAACTTCGATAAATACAGAGTAGGTAAAAGGCCTAACTTTTGTCACTTTGAGGTTGATAGATCTGATATGTTTTCATCTAGAAACCATAGTTTAAAATAAATTGTGTGTATAAAAGCAGCTTAGAGCTTTCTTGTGCTGTGGTAGCAGACAGGTTCTTATACCTAATACATCATAACTAGTAATGCATAAATAAAGAAATCATCAGATTTTTGTGTGTGTTTTGAACACAAAGGCAACTGAGCAAATTTTCTAATTTTAAGTTATTAGAAAAGATATTCAAGGAACCTATAGAGTGTAGGGAAACATCAAGTATATGTTAAGCTGTGCAAGAACCTGCACCTTGTAATGTGTTAATGGAAATGTCCCAAATATAAATGATTGTTTTATTTCTAAAACTATGAAAGTACTTTTAAAAAAGCAAGAGAATACTGAACTAAGATAGACCTGACTCTTTAATATGAATTGAATTTAGCTGTAGTCTTCAAATGTTACCAGAAATGTACACCTTTTGTGACTAGTCTTAAGCAGTTGTTATAATCTAGGATGTTGGTGGTGTAGAGCACACAGTACTCTGAACCCTGATTGCTTCATTCTAAAGAATCTCAAATTCCTAAGTGGTTCTGATGAGCAGCAAATGTTTTTGTCAACTCTTGCTGTCAAAGGAAACGTATGAGGAGAAGAATCGGCTGCTGAAGGAGCGCCTGGACAGGATATTTTCTGGCAATGAACGCCGTTGTTCCCGGGCCCCCATGTATGGCAGAGACTTGCTGAGTGTTTGTTCTTTAGCTGGTGAAAGAAAGCCCTCTCAGCTGCCTTCCAGTACAGACAACAGTTGGAGGTGGGCTGGCTTTGTGAACTGTTGCCTTTCTTCAAGTGCCTGTGGAGGCCCAAGTAACCCATTGCAAGAAATGATCCTAACTTTGGTTCAGCAGCAAGAATCTCTAAAAGATGTTGTTAACAGGTAAAGTTAACTCTGCCTTCTAAGCCTTTACCTCATGTAGGTATTTATTGAACTCTCCTTTTCTAAAAAGCTTTAAAACCTTTGTTTCTGTTCATGAGCTTGTTTCATTTAGACTGATTTATTTAGTGGCAAATTATGTGCAATATGAACATAGAAGTAACAGTCACTTTTGTTTCCTTTAGAATCTTTATAATGAGAGTTTTCAGTGCTTTATTCCTAATTTCAAGCCCAAATTCAGCTGACCATACTTCAGTTTACATTCTTATGCTTTGGATTTACTTCTGAGTAGGTACCTTTTGGAGCCAACCAACAGGAATTAAGACACAGATGTAGGCAGAATCTAGTTTAGCGAAGGCTGGCATTTAGTGGATTGTGTGCAGAGCAATAGCTACAGTTGTGTAGAAATATGAAACAGGAGAACTCAGAAATGTTTTGAATTGCTTTCAGTAAGTGTGGTATGATGGGTGTTTAGTGTACTTAAGCTCCAGTGACTGAATACAGAGCTCACAGTGCAAACACCTTAACAGAAGCTATAATCAAAGCAGACAAAGCAAAACAAAAAGGTAAAGGGAGATAGAAAATATTAACAAGTTGAAGGTATGCAGCATTTACTACATCCCTTCAACAAAGTGGTTAGGTAATAGTGTAACATTACAATTGACAGGCAGGTAATTATTGCTGCAGTTGATCATTTTGTATGTAACTTTCTAAACTGGCATTCCCATGTTTTGGTGCTTTTCACAGGGCTCTCTTCGTATTGCCAGCTGCAGTTGCTGCTCCCCCATGTTTGTATGTAGCAAATCCTCCCCCTTCATATAGTCATAGATTGAAACTCCTTAAGCATGGTCTTAAGCAGAAGGCAGCTCCACACCTGCATCAGTTGCAACAGATGACAACTCCTCACTTGCTGCAGTTCCCTGACCTCCGGCTGGTGCAGTATGACTCAGGTAAAGGAGGACATTTGGTGATTGTATTTCAGTAATTTCCTGTTCCACAGGAATGGAATTTCTACATCAAGCCATTATTGTTTTTTCTGTTTGAAATACAGGAAAATTAGAAGCTCTTGCTGTCTTGCTTCAAAAGTTGAAATCGGAAGGGCGCCGGGTGCTGATTTTGTCCCAGATGATTCTGATGTTGGACATACTGGAGTTGTTCCTCAACTTCCATTTTCTCACCTTTGTGAGGATTGATGAGTATGCCAACCATGAACAACGGCAGGTAAGTTTGCCCTAACAGTTGGGCACTGGGACAGCAATATGTCTTGCTCGGGCTTCTCTATGCTACAGCAGGGGAAGGAAATTTGCCTTGTTTCTTACTCATTTTGAAACACTTGCCTTTTTTTGGCTGTTTTTCATTAGGCTACAGTGAGTTTGGTGTTTTATTTTGGTGTGTGGTTTGTTTACTCCTTGCTTTTATTCTGTTAATGTAGGAGCTGATGAAAATTTTCAACAGAGACAAGCGCATTTTCTGTGCAATCCTTTCCTCTCACAGTCGTTCCACTGGAGTCAACCTTGTTGAGGCAGACACTGTTGTGTTCTATGACAATGATCTAAACCCAGTGATGGATGCAAAAGCTCAGGAATGGTGTGACAGAATTGGGAGATGTAAAGATATCCATATATACAGGTGATGGTTACAGATCAATGACTGCTCTTGAACATGCTTTAATGTAAAGTTAATTCAGAGAGTGCTGCTCTGTGTGACCTGAAGTAAGGTGGAGACAGTGCTGAAAGCTTCATCTTACTTCAGAAAAAAAGATGCCAGGTTGTCATATGAAAATGTGATCCTTAAGATGAAATGTGAGGAATGAATCCTGTCTGCATGGTAACTGTTAGTTTACATGAAATGTTTTGAATTGTTTTTTTGTTTTCATTATTTTTTATATTTTTTAATTCTGCACTGACTGTTAAAAGAAGACTTTAAAGTACAGGTGGTAGTGTGTGTTTTCTTCTGAGCCTGAATCAGAACAGAAAAAAAGCCAAACCCACAAACCACCACATTTTAAGAATTCAGTGTTATTCTTTAAGGGCCCTTTTTCTTCTTGTTTCTGAAAGCTGTTTTGGAAATGATTTACCAGATTTATTTTGTTTTGGTTTTCCTTTTTTCTTTTTAGACTTGTCAGTGGTAATTCTGTAGAAGAGAAGCTTTTGAAAAATGGCACAAAGGACTTGATCAGAGAAGTAGCTGCTCAGGGAAATGACTATTCAATGGCCTTTTTAACACAGGTAAGTTAGTATTCAAACACTTGTGTTGCAGTATGTCATAAATTCAAGCATCTGTGTTGGAGTGTTTAATAGCAGTTTAGTAGAAATCTATTTGGACTAGAGTTGACAGGTAAACAAATTAGATTCCATGATTCATGGGCCACATTGTCACAAATATGTCCACCTGCTTTTTCTTTTTGTTACTTGCCTAGTGGTGCACAGGCATCACCTATGTGACTTAATGTAGTCTGGTTTCTTGCACCCTGCTGCAAAATTCTGCAGAGCTTGTCAGGATGAAGGTTTCAGCAATTTTAGAAATGTGAAATAGAAAGTTTGGATGGTTAGTGAGATAGGCTCTCAGCGGCTCTGAAGGTGCAGAATACAGTCACTACACAGATGAAGCTATTGCATCTCCTTCAGGCACTCCCAATATAGTGGTGCAGGATGAGACTATGTATCTCTGACTTTCCTATAAACCATGTTAACTCTTTTTATGCTACTCCATAGTCCTGCAAGAGAAAGTTAAAGGGGAGAAAACGGACAATTTGAAGAAGTAATAGATAGAGGTTGACTTGTACTTTAGTCAGTCCATAGTTCATCAGGTTGCTTGAACCTGAGCTAATTCAAAGCTATATAAAAAATAGAGTGGTCCTGAAATCTGAATGTACTTAGTTTTTATTTTCCATCTTCTACTTATCAAGCAAACGATTCAGGAATTGTTTGAGGTTCATTCTCCTATGGAGGATTCTGGATTTAGAGTGAAAGCAGAAGAATTTGTAGTACTTTCTCAAGAGCCATCTCCTGCAGAAAATATTTCTCCTAAAGTTGCAAGACCATTCATAGAGGTAATTATAAACATACACATTAAAAATGCAGCTGTGCAACATTAGTATTAAACAGCTGCCTTGTCTTTTTTTATTTGGGTAAATTCTGTCCATCTCTCTTTCTGGTAGTTTTATGTTGTTCTGTGGTTTTTCTTTGCACCAGAACTTTCAAAGGCCCACAGTTGGGTTGTATAGTTTCTGGGGACTCTTTCTCTTGCCTCAGCAGAGACTTATTCCAGAAGTTTGTGTTGGATTTCAGTGGACTTATGTTGTTCTCCCCCGCCCCCACCCCATATTTTTGAAGTCTTTCTGATTTTTAAAATACATCTTTCTGAAGGCCCTCAACAGTATTGAACTAGAGAATGAGGAGTCAAATGATTGTATACAAGAAATGGGACCTGAGTCAAGTATTGAGCCTTTAATCTCAGAGCTCTGCGAGACAAAATACCTTGAAGAGCCCTCGCAACTGCAGGAGTTAGTTGCTGTTGTGGATCAGGTACTGTGATTTTTCCATGAATTTTTGGTTAAAAAGTAATGTTTATTTAAAATATTTCAATTTCTTAGCAGTCTGGCCTTAAAGCACTTTGTCTATGAGGTTGATAGTCCCATTCGATGGATGGGAGGTCTCCTACTGACATGTTAAGACATCAGAGAGCAAGATTAGTTTTAAGGAGAGCTTTGATATGCTCTCTGTCTTTCAGTTAACATTTTTTTTGTTATCCTCAATACTAACTTTTTTTTCCTTGATATATTCTCTCAGCTGACTCCAATTGAGAAGTATGCTTTGAATTATTTAGAACTCTTCCATGTTTCAGTTGATGAGAATGAGCCACGGTTGAATGAGGTAAAACAACACAACTTTCTCTTCCATGCTGTTCTGTCACAGTATGTGCAAGCAGGCTTCTGTTTTCAATGTGAAGTCTAAGTTTCTCCAGTGACATGGAATGTATTGTGAGCACTTCCATGATCTTCTCTTGTTATACATTATGAGCACCAGAATGCCTTACAGAGAGACTATTATTTTGTGATTCTCTTGGTTTAAGAAGATCTCAGTGCTCAATTTCCTTTTTATGAAATGGGAATGACATCCTTCAGCACAGCTCAGCAAATATTTGTTGTACTCTATTGGGAGCGAGAGAAAACCTTTCATTAATTTCAGTCAGCCTGCCTATTTGGGTAAAGGAGCTGTGTTCTGCTTGTCTTGGTTATTTGACTGATATTCTGAATTAGGTTTATTTAGGGGGCTTAAAGACCTTCAACAGAGACCAATAAATCTCTTGTGAAAGTCTCTGTTAGGAAGTTGCTGTAAGATTTCTCTGCCTGAAAAATGCCAGAGTTCAAGGAGCTTGTCCATAAAAATAAAAACTGGTAAATTTTAATCCAGTGTCTGTTACTGCATAAAGTTTATAAGGAGTCTGACTTTCCTCTAGATGGAATTGAAAACTGCAAAAAAAGCCTGGGAAGTCCAGCATATGAAGGAGTTAAAGGAAAAAGAGCAAAAAATGCTTTGGGAGGATGAAGAGGAACTTCTAACCTACACTCGGGAGGATGCATACAACAAAGTAATTCCTGATTAGCCTTGTTTTAATTAGTAGTGTATTTAACAGTTATTCTGAGATTACCTTCTCCTTCAGGGTTCAGTTGGATCATTTGAATTGTGTTCTCTTTTTGTTGTGTAGGAATATGTCTATGAAGGTCCAGATGGACAAACTGAAATAATGCCAGTAAGTAAAAGTAGCACCAGCCAGCCTAAGCAGGCGTTTTATCTTTTGAAGCATAAAGGTCAGGGGAGAGTTAATATTGAGTAATTACAAATTTTGTTCTGTGCAGCTTTGGACTCCTCCCACTCCACCTCAGGATGACAATGATATCTACATAGATTCTGTTATGTGCCTGATGTATGATACCACACCTATTCCAGAATCAAAGTTACCTCCAGTGTATGTCAGGAAGGAACGTAAACGACACAAAACAGATCCATCTGGTAAGTGTTTGTTCAAAACTATTCTGAGATTTATTGCTGGAAAGTTAAAGAAATCAGAGGGGTTTTTTAATACCTCCTACCTTCACCTGTCTGGTGAAGTAAAGATCAAATGTGAAGATTCGAAGAGGTTAAAAGTAGCTTTTAAGAGGCAGTGTCAAATACTCTAGCACACGTAGGAGCATTTAGTGGCTATGGGTAGTAGAGGAGTCAAAGAATGGTAGTAATGATTTACCAAGAGTGGTTTTCTTTGTCTTAGCTGCAGGTAGGAAGAAGAAGCAGCGGCATGGAGAGACAGTTATTCCACCTCGGTCACTTTTCGATCGAGCAACTCCAGGCATGTTGAAGATGCGCCGAGAGGGCAAAGAGCAAAAGAAGAACATCTTGTTGAAGCAGCAAACACAGTTTGCAAAGCCTTTGCCAACTCTTGTCAAACCAGCTGCTGAGGCTGGGCAGGATAATCCGGAATGGTTGATCAGTGAAGACTGGGCACTTCTGCAGGTCAGATGATAGCTGCACTTTTTGCTGTTATTTATTGTGTTTTTGCTTCTCATTTCAGAAATGGCTCTTCATGCACTTTCCCTCTTCATGGTTATTTCTGATTCTTAACAGCTAGTTTGGCATTTTGCTGACTTAGAACAGATTTGCCTATCATTTATGTTCCTGTAAGGATAAATTAAGGGTTAAACTATAAAATGCATAATTAAGTCCTATTTTTCTTTCTTACTATGATGTTCCAGATTAGTTATGTTAGCTGGACATTGGATGATGCAGCTAAGGTTCTCTCCAGCTTTGAGAAGAGACCTGCACTTGAATGGCAACTCTCTGTCCCTCTTACAGCAATCTCCAAGTGTTCTCTTGCACGTCAGTCTGCGTAACAGCATTTTATGCTTATTGATTCTCTGTGGCTGTAGGTGAAGCCATAGCCTGCGCCCTAAGCTATCTGTATCATTGTAGTAATGGTGCATGGACACATGCAGATAAGGGTAGATTTGGAAGCCTGGAATGATTTGTCATCTAAAGCTTTTGTCCCTTTATCTGTTGCAGGCAGTGAAGCAGCTGCTGGAGCTTCCTTTAAATCTCGCTGTTGTATCGCCAGCACACACTCCCAATTGGGACCTTGTCAGTGATGTTGTTAACTCCTGCAGCAGAGTCTATCGCTCGCCAAAGCAATGCCGAAACAGATACGAAAATGTCATTATTCCAAGGGAAGAAGGAAAGGTGGGTTCACCTAGAAGGATGTGTCCTTTTCTACCTGAAGTTTGTAGTCTTTTTTTTCCTTATTTCCATAAACACTTGGGTTTTTTTTTGTTAAATGTTTCAACAGTGTAAATACATAACTTTTAAAAGATTATAAAGTTATCCTCATCAGGATTTCCAGTTATTTTATGTGATTTCTTTGAAAAGAAAAAGCACCTGAACAAAATCTTCCACAAAAGATCATCTAACTTTCCTTCTTATTTTACAGCTAATGTACGAAGCTAATCCTAAAAAGAAGACAAAAAGTATTTATAAGGTGTGCATTGGTATTCTTTCAAAATCAAATCTAGACACTGTGGTATTTAGCAGCAATGGAGGTGGGCAGATAATTCATATGAGATCCATGTTGAGTGTTACTTGAGTTCTGAAACATCAATTAAAACTCCAGATTTATTTTTCCTTTCTTTGTTGATACAGTGGATTGACACCAGACTTCAGCTTTTGGATTTGATAGATAAATTTTAAATCATGCAAGAAGTTTGTGATTTCACTTAAACTGTAGAGGCTGTTTTTCCACCTAACAACCACCATGTAACTTACCCTGATTTTTATGATGATACTTAAGATCTGTAAGAATGTACTTCATTCTAGAGTCTAAGTGGATTACAAATATGTAGTGAATTTAATGTTGGAAGCACCTTTTAGCAAATGAGGATGATAGTACACTACAGAAAGAAAAACAAATTCATGATTATAAACAACCTTTTCCAAACTACAGCAATTTATGACAGAACTGATTAGAGAATCTAGAACTTCTGACTGTAGTCCCATTCTCTGACTAATAAGCAGGTTTGTCCCTGACTGGCAGCTTCTACTTAGGAGAAGCCAAATGTTAGAGTGGCATGGTGTGCTGGATGTTAACATAGCTTTGTTGGGAGAGCAGTGCAGTGGTGGTTTTGTTCTGTTTTGTGTGAGCTATGCATAACTATAAACTAATAGGCTCTTGGTTTGGGTACTGAATTGAACTTGCAAAATCTAAACTAAAGCAAAGATAATTTTTTTTTCAAGTTAGAGTTTGCCATTTTATATGTCCCCAAGTGCTGCTGCCAGTGTGACCGTGAGAACTGCTCCTTATTCCGCTCTTTCTTGATACATTTCCCGTAGTGTTTTGTGTAACAGGAAGTTATCAGTGACACGAGGCAGAAACCAGTCTGTGATAGCTATGTTGGAGTATGTTTTTAAATAACACACAAGTGCTCCATGTGTTTGTACATAGACAGAATGCCATGGGGCTGTCTTTGCAATTGAGAGTTGCTTTGTTTTCATTTTTTAGACTAAAAACAGTCGCCCACTTCGTACCAACCAGATCTATGCTCAAGATGAGGGTGCAACCCACACGCAACTTTATACTAACCATTTTGAGATGATGAAAATGATTGCAGGGAAAAGAAGTCCACCTATCAAACCTCTGTAAGTTTAACTGGGGTCATGTGGATCTCCTTGTCACCGCAGATCTCCTGGAAACTCGGCTCTGAAGTGCTTTGGCAACTAAGAATGATTTTACACTTTGTTTCAAACCGCTGTTTTGTTTCTGTGTTCTTGATCTCTTTCCCTGTGTTAGTGGAACGCCTTCATGTTTCATGGGTTTGGGTTAGCTTTTGCTTGCTGCATGGATTTGTTTTGTGTGATAAAGAGAAGAAAAGCACTTAGTTGGGTTTTTTTTAATCTATTTTATAAACTACACTGTCCATTTGCCTGATTTGTAAACATTTTGATGTCTGTGCTGTTTAGTAGTAGTACATAGTTTTCTATGTATAGCCCTGCAGTAACTTCTGTATTCATTTAATATTTATTCTGAGTCTTTCTAAAATGTCTACCTCTATGCAGGCTCCAGTACTAGTGGGAATATCATGAAAACTTCACCAAAACTGCAGTGTCATCTTCTAAAACATGTGAAATGAAATATTCTTTGAAAGTTTTTTCTGTCTCTGGTAATACAGTTTTGCTCAATTTCAGACTTGGCATGAATCCTTTCCAGAAGAATCCAAAGCATGCATCAGTGCTTGCAGAAAGGTGGGTACTCTCTGTCCTAAAGGAGTTATGAACTGCATAGAAGTGCTTTCTGCTTTTGTAATTTTCAGTTGCTTATTTTTAATGAGTATGTGCTTTGTCTTATCCTTGTTTCTAGTGGAATCAACTATGATAAGCCACTTCCTCCAATTCAGGTTGCATCCCTCCGAGCAGAACGGATTGCAAAAGAGAAAAAGGTATGGGCTGCATCCTGTACAACTGCAGTAATGAACAGATTAAGACAGCAGAGGACATAGGAGAAAAGTTGCCTCCTGGGAGAAGCTTGGCAGTACAGTAGATGTTATGAGCAGCTGCAAATTGTTCTCATACAAGAGTTTAGATATCCAAGGTCCAAAGTGAGACCTTTCCTTGGGCCTGCGTGTCATAGTCATACTGGGTTTTTAGAAGCATCTTTGGGGAAAATATGTTAAAAACAACTAAAAATCTTGTTTTATTCTTGACCATTCTGAAGCCTTCTCTCTTATGTTATTCTGAAAGAGATACTTGTCCTTGCGTGTTGGTGGTAAATTGCTTGTTGTGCTGTGCTCTAAGCCATATAACCATGAATATAGCTTACAGTTTGAAACTGATTAGGCTCTGTAACTTAGGAGTTAGCGAGTTACAGTGAAGAAAGATGTGTATCCTGTCTCTGCACACATGGAGTATGTGTAATATATGCTTAGAATTAAAGGGATTTTGGGTTTTGCTTTTTTTTTTTTTTTGATTTTCAAAAAAACCCCAACAACCTGATTGTTACATGTTTTGAAGTCTGTGAAGCTGACACTTTGATTTCCTAGGCTTTGGCTGAACAGCAGAGGGCACAGCAGCAGACAGGTCCACAGCCTCAGCAGCAGCAAGCTGGCCAGCAGCAAGCTCAGCAGCCAGCTGTACAGCAAGCACAAGCCCAACCTCAGCCGCAGGCTCAGGCACAGGTAGTTCAGCAGCCACAGGCAGTAGTGCAGACTGCAGTAACTACTGTGGCCAACACAGCAGTATTGGTAAGAAAGAGAGGGCTTGGTGCCTCTGATGTAGTAACTTCAGTTCTTCTGTATGTACCATATTTGCATGTTTTTATTTTTTCTGAAAAGGACAATTTTAGGCCAGTATAGGGACATAAAAGCTGTTTCTTTCTTTCTGTCACTTTTCCTGAGTATCTTCTCTCTTTGCTTCTTTATGAAGACTGTGTTTATACCATTATAGCAATAGGCCTTGCCATTCTGAGGTAGAAAACCACCACATACTTTGCAAATACTTTTTGCCTTTTCCTATTTAGACTTTTAATTTAAATTTAATTTAAATTGAGTCTGAGCAATTACATTTAAGCAGTCAATGAACAGTGTCTATCCAGAAAACCTGGAGAATAAAGAGGAAGTAGCTCTAAGAGCTACTCTGTAAGTTTAAAACCCAAAGCTTTACTAACTTGCAAGGCAAGTGGAATGTTACATCCTACAGGGCCTACCATGGCTGTTTTATTGAAAATCTGTACTAAGTTTTCATGACTTCCTTAAATCTAGAGTCTTGTTTGAATAAATCTGACAAGTCTCAGGCTTTTGGTTTTTAGAGCCAATCCAGTCTGCATAGTAATGTGTGCAGGCAGTGGTGATTTCTATTTTGCTTGTGGAAGGGCTTTTACAGAAAGAGGCAGAGGATAGGTTCTGACCCATAAGTATTGCTGTGTATCTACTGCTCAGTGATGCTCATGTGAGAGTGGCTGTTTGTGGCACACCAGAGCAAGATACTGCTCCCTTCTGCCAACAAGGATGTCAAATAACCAGTATTTACCAAACATTTAACTGGTCTCCAGTTGCTCCTTAGTGTGGCAGAATCCTAACGGATGCATCAGTTGTTGTCGATGCATAGAATAAATGAACAACTCCAGAAGTATCTATGCATTCTACTGCATTTTTCTTAGTTTGTCACTTTTGGAATTCAGCTTTGTATTAAGCAGCATAGTAGAGCAAGAGCTATATTCAGTTTTCCTTTGTTTTTTCTGAACTCTTACCTCGATTGTCTTCTGCCTAGGCGGGCACAATCAAACCAGCAGTTACAGGGACAAGCATACAGACTGGTAAGAAGACTTTCTAAGTAGGCATTAGAGCTGGTAGGGCATTCAGATTTTCACTTTGAAAATTTCACATTTTAATCCTGGCTTGCTTTCAGCCACAGTGAGTGGAAATGTCATAGTGAATACCGTTGCTGGAGTCCCTGCTGCTACCTTTCAGCCCATCAATAAACGTCTGGCTTCCCCTGTTATACCTGGAACCTTGACTGTGAGTAGATTGCATCAGTAGTTATGTTCCTGCATTCATCTTGGTTGCATGTTTTATCAGCAGATCTGGTTTCCTCTTTAGCTTTTCATGGTATCAGAAACTCTGCTTCTTACAAATTTCATGTGCATCATGTGATACTGTGTCAAACCCCTCTTCCTAACCAAATTATCACAACACATTGGAACAGTTATCAGGGAAAAGTGCCTGATACTACTGTTTTTCTGAGAGTTCATAAGACAAATGCTGTCACAAGCAATATCTTATGTCATTATAATGTCCAGCCTGTAACTGTTTTGTGCTTTGTTAATAATGATATTTTGTTATTATTTTAATGATTTAGAACTATGGAAGATTAAGCAAAAAATGGAAAGGCAGTAAAATAAAATTTCTGTAATGTAATTAAGGGTTTGGTGGTCAGCCTGTCTGAAAAAGATTTAACCAGATGCAGATTGAGACATGGCCAAACAGTGTTAGAAAGATTTGGACCTTCTTTGCTTTAGCATTTTTGATGTTTGTTTCTAAAATTGTATAGCCCATTTCCAGAAGGTGCCATAGCTTTATATAAAGTATGGAAACTGAGAAATAGTGACTGTGTTCCTTTTCAGACTTCGGGAGGCACTGCAACTGCACAAGTGGTTCATACCCAGCAGCGAACTGTGGCTGCTCCTGCTGCTTCCACAGAGCTGGTGACCATAGCATCTACCCAGGGAGTTCGTGCAGTAACATCAGTGACAGCATCAGCAGTAGTAACTACAAACTTAACACCTGTGCAGTCCCAGACAAGATCTTTGGTGACTCAAGTTACACCAGGTAATACTTGTGTGTTTAAGAATTTTTTCAAGGGTACCTAAAGGGCCCCAGAAAGGGGTCAAGGGTTACTTGACCACCATAGCCTCACAACACTGAGAATCTGGATTAGTTGGCAACACAGTTAAACTGTGCTGTGATTTTTAACTTGCTTTATTGTTGGTTCTCAGATTACATTTTTCTCCAGTATTCCAGGATAAAGTGTTGCAGTAGAGAACTGCTTCACCCCTAGGCATTGCAATTAAAAAGATTATTAATAATATAATATTAAAATACTAGCATTGACTGTCTAGACTAAAAGCCATTGTGAAGAAAGGAGCATATATTTTATTGCTTACTCTGCTTTTGTGTCGTTGTTATGGTAATGAGTTGTTATTTGTAGTTATCCCACAAACTGTGCTGGAGCAGAAAAACACCCATTTAACAGCTTGGCTTTTCAGGTGAAATCATTGAATTAAAATGAATGTTGAAAAATCTTTCTTCAGAGTGGTGTTTTTTCTTTATTTGCAGCTACACCAACAGTCCAGCTCTCTGGCAAAACAATCACCCCTGCTCACTTCCAGCTTCTGAGGCAACAGCAGCAGCAGGCTGCTCAGGTGCAGGTCCCACAGATTCAGGCTCAGGCACAAGCCCAGTCTCCAGCTCAAATAAAAACTGTGGGAAAACTGTCACAGGTGAGGAAATGCTTCTTAAGTAATGTGATCTGTTACTCTCTTTGTTATTGTAAGCATCATTAGCAATGTGTTGTGTCCTGTTTTCTTGGACTAAAGTGAAATGTAGCTCTTTCTTAAATTTGATCCTACTAAAATTTCTTGAAGGCAGTGTGTCTGGTAGCCTTTTCAGATAGAACCACTGTCACAGTAGATCAGGGTGTGAAGCACTTAACTGTTAGTTACTCACTGGCAGCCCATTGTGTAAAGGACTTGTATTCTTAGCTCTCTGATCTTAATTAAAGCCTTGCATAGAATGTTTCTCCTTTATAGCTCCAGAGTCATCTCCATTTTTTTCCTGTAGTCATGTAAGAGGTTGGAAATGATGGAAGCGTTTGATTCTTGCAGGAGCAACTGATAAAGTTGCAGAAGCAGAAGCTGCAGCTTCCCCAGCAGCAGGCAGCGCAGCAGACCCAGCAAGGGGCACAACAGCAAACAGCACAAGTACAAGTGCAACAGCAACAGCAAACACAACAACTCACTGCTGTTACAGCACCTCGTCCTGGTGCGGTCCTCACAGGCACTACTGTGACAAACCTGCAAGTTGCTCGTCTTGTAAGTTGTCTTAGACACCTTATTCTCTTCTCTGGTTTAAATAGACTGGGTACTGGTCATTCAAGTACAAAAGTGCCCTTTGCATTACTCAGGCAATATAAAAGATACAGCTGTAACATAAATAGCTTTAAGTTGCACTTACCCACTGATACCATCTCTGATTTGTACTACAGTAAAGGAGCAATTCTATTCAGAAACATTTACAACTATCACTTTATAATGACCTGTTATATGCAGCAAATGTTTTTTGTGCCAGTACAATAATCTTCATTCCTTACTGCTTAGACTCGTGTTCCTGCTTCCCAGCTTCAAGCACAAGGACAGATCCAGGCCCAAACTCCTCAAGCAGCCCAGGTTGCTTTGGCAAAGCCTCCGGTGGTGTCTGTTCCAGCTGCTGTGGTGTCATCTGCAGGAGTCACTACACTCCCTGTTACTGTTGCAGGCATTAGTGTTGCCATTGGGCAGCCACAGAAAGCAGCAGGTATGTCAGCAGACTTGCTAAAACATCATAAACTTTTCAATCCCACTTTTTGAAAGGTAGCATGTTTCAAATGTCTCCTGTGGGACACTCACGCTTGTTAAAAACTGAAGGGATAGAGGTTGACATTCCAGTTTGTTTCGAAAATGAGGTAGGAGAATTGAGCCTCTTCCATTCAGTCTGGAGGTTAGCATATCATATATCTTATTCCCATTAAAGTCAGTGGGATATTAGTGCTCAAAGCTATGCAGATGCAGAAGTCTATAAAAAGCACAATCTGTGTTTGCAAGCTGTGATTACTGGGACAAAGCAATAAAATGAATACTCTGAGTTCTAGTTGTTTTCTGTAATTTTCAGGAGGCCAGACGGTAGTTGCACAGCCACTGCATGTCCAGCAGCTTCTAAAACTCAAGCATCATCAAGCAGCACAGCAACAGAAAGCTATCCAGCCTCAAGTTGCACAGGGTCAAGCTGCTGTGCAGCAGAAGGTACTTGTTTGCTCTCCCACTGAGTTATGTAATGCTTCTGTGGTTGCAGAGGTTCATGAACACTCTGAATTACAAGGACACTCCTAGAGAGTCAGCCAGTATTTCTGGGGGGGGTGTACATATATAGGTATATCTCAAGAGAACAGTGTCTCATGTGTCTGGTCAGGTGCTGTCAGTAAGACTGTTGTTTGCTGTGATCTCTCATTCCCAAACTGGATTTTGTTGTTTTTTTTTTTTTTGTTTTAAGTAAGAAAGATGAAAGTTTCTCTTTAGTCACTTTTAATATAAGCAAATGTGGAATAATCCCAAAGATTTTCACTGTTTACAATATAAACTGTGCAAAAAACATGCTTTTTTCTGAAATGCTGGCATGTGGTGGACTTTGCTGTCAGTCAGACACCAGTGTGTTTTTTGGAAGTCTACTGTTGTATAAAGTGTGTGTTTGAGAGAGAACTGTTTCAGTAAATACTTCAAATGCATCAGAATATTTGTGTAAGTGTGTGAAAACTCCCTCCTAATGTTCCTTTTGCTGTTGTTGGTCCTGGGAGGATTTTGTTTCAATAATTAAATGTAATTAATTGTGTTAGCTACATACCTATTCTTTAAAACACACTTATATTTTGTATTCACTGATGTTTTTGTTCTCTTCTGCAGATAAATCCTCAACAGGTTACAGTCCAAACCCAACAGCAGACATCACAGCAACAAAAAGTAACTTATACTACACAGCCTGCCATTAAAACACAATTCTTAACAACTCCAATTTCCCAAACCCAGAAACCAGGTGGAACCCAGCAAGTGCAGGCCCAGATTCAGGTACAGGTAACACAGATTTACACCCTTAAACTCTACAGTGACTGGAGAGCTGTAAGGATGACAGGTGATGTAGCATTTTAGCATCCACTCCTATTCATTCTAGTCACACAGTTTGACTTTACAAACATCATTTGACTTTGACATCCCTTCTGGATGGGGTTCCCCAATTCGTTGGTGCTGAGTATGTGGCCTTGGAGCAGGTCAGAGAAACTCACTCTTTTTTGTTAAGCAGGGAATTCTGTACTGTGTTTAGTAGGAAAATTGAGTCAAGAGTTCTTCCTATTTTCTGGTGCTGCTCCTCCTAGCTTGACCTCTGGTAGCCAAGAGCAGCTGGCAGTTACCTTATTTCCTGCGTAACTGCATCAGTCTAACCAAGGAAAAGGGAGGGGGTTAAGAGTTGGAAGCCTTACTCCTTCAAAAGTGGATCTGAGATCATGTAGTCCAGTAGAACTTCTGTACTTCCTTCAATTTTATACATAGGAGAAAACAAATAGATTGCAGTTAAAATTGAAAATATGACTTCTCCCCTTCTAGCTCAATTCCTCAATACACTGATCTGAAAAGCCTCTTCTTACAGTAGTTTAGTTCCCACTGAGAATGCCAAGCTGCAGCTTACCAGGAACAAGACTTGGGAAAGGTTTTCACTTGGTAGCAGTTTTCATAGGTGTGGTGTGTTGCTGCTATTAGCAGTTCTTTAGTTTGACTAAGTCTTTATTTCGTGTCACTACAGGTTGCAAAGCTCCCACAGGTGGTCCAGCAACAGGCTGCTGTAGCCAACATTCAGCAGATGGTTTCAGTTTCCCAACAGGTAGGGGTTGCACTTGTCAAATACAACACTAGAACCATCATGCTATTGAAAGCTCGTTTATTTGGAATATGGGTATTTTTCACCTTCTGTGTGGCATAGGCAGTAGTTTTCAAGGACATAGCAAGTTTTCTTCTGTAAAATTGAGTCATGTGAATACTGAATCAGCTGCTGTGTATTCTCTGGTCTAAAATTGTGGTAGCTGGAGCAGTGTGTGTTCCTCACTGTAGATAAGGTATGAAATGCATTTAGAAATACTTTCTAGAGCTGGAAGAACTTTAAAAAATTGGTTTCTTGTGATACATGGTCAAGATAGCAGATAATTGAACTAATGAGCACCATCTGAGTTTGTTCTATAAAATTTGGGACAAACTCTTTTGTTCTAGCTCATAAAGCTGCACCAAGTGCTTGCTGAAGTCATAATGGTGTGGTATCTGTTGTGAATGTGGGATGATAATGACAGGACTTAAGGCAAGAGGAGGTCAAACTGTTTGGTCTCTGCTAATTACCAGGCACTTTATTTACTCTGTTAAGAACATTATCATTCAGACTGTTAGCAACAGGCATAACTTACTCTGTTGATTGGCAGGAATGATTTAACTTTGGACGGTGGATGAAGTTATTGCCTTCAGTGCACAAAAATCTGAGGCAGTCAGCTCTTAATCTGTCAGAGTTTATAGTGCAGTATAAAATCTGTGACTATTTATCTTAAGATGATGATAAAGTGGTGTAAGCTGACTGATAACCACCTCAGATGTGAATGCTTCAAGGGCAAAGTAGACAGCAGGGAGTAGAAACCTCATCAGTCAACACAAGTTGAGTTGTCCTCTGGAGTCAGTAAGAGCTCCTAGATAATTTTTCAAGGGACATTAAAAGCTAGATTTTCAAAAGTCATTGATGTTAGCACAACTCTGGGACACTTGAGGCCCCCGGTGAAGACAAATAAACAGCTCCCCTCCCACATGACATTAGTGGCAATAGGACTAGACCATGCTAGTATTTTTAAAACTGCAGTCTTAATGTCTGTGTGGCATTCTTTTTACCTGTGTTTATAGTGTTTCCAAGTGGATTCCTCTTGGATGGATCAAGAATTAATATTCCCTTGGGGAAGTCCTTGCAGCTTCTTGTGGCTTCTGCCTCTGGCGAAGGCAGCTAAAGCTGCTCAGTTTTCATTACTTTGTCTTCTGAACATGGAGACACTCAGCTTTTTTGGTTTTTTTTCTCCCTTGGCTGGAGTAGAGCAATAAAAATAAGAGTTCTGGATGGAGTTCAAACCACACTGCCTTAAATTGGCAGTAGAGGCTGGCAGCTGTAGTCTGACACTGGTAGGAAGCCTCAGTGGCTGTGTTTATTGTCACAGTATGGGTGCAGAGTGGGCATTTTCCCTTCTTTTATCCTCCATCTGTCCCTCTCTTCTTTTCTCTATTCCTTCTCTTCTGCTTCTTTAGCACAGGAATTTTCCTGTTTATCAAGTAGAATTTTTACCTTCCTTCTACCTTCTGTGAAGAATCTGAGGGAATTTGCTTTGATTTGCACTGCAGAAATCCAAGTTACAGGCATCTTGGTTTCTAGTGCTTACTTACAGGCTCCAGGAAATGGAACAGAACATTTTTTCTCTCTGAAACCACAGAGCCTTATGTTCCCTGAATCCTTCCCAGCCTTCCTGCTTTAGCCAAGATGCTTCTCAGTCAGGAGAGCAAACTCCCGTATCACTAAGATGCCTGCAGTAGAGCAGAAATATTATCAATGCTCAGATTAATGCCAAACTACTCTTTTGTAACTGTATTGTCATCCTAATGTCTAGGTACAAGCTCAGCCCCAAACTGTGACACTTTCTCAGACGACAGCAGGTCAACAGCAGGTTCAGGTGATACCTGCAACAACTGCTACTGCTCAGGTCGTCCAGCAGAAACTGATACAACAACAAGTGGTGACAACAGCATCTCCTCAGATTCAGGCTCCAGGTGTACAGAATCCAGCCCAGACACCAGCAACCTCTGAAGCCCAGAATCAGCAAGCAAAAGTACAAATGAGGACGCCTACTGTCAGATTGAAGGCACCTACTAAACCAAGTTGAACTAATGATTAATATGCAATAACAGGGAAACACAGCATTGCTTGTCTGCTAAGCCAAGTGAGAAGCTACTCCAAACATCCAAATGAAGACAAACCACCTCTGTTTTTATTTTAGCAGAAGTTTTTTTGCTGGTGAACATTGAAAGATGGAAACTCTACTATAACTTCAGCATATTGACAACTGTTTAGCACTCAAAATCTGTACAGGATGCAGTCTGCCAGTGTTCTCTGTGCTCCTTCAAACCAGATAAAGCAAACAGTGCTTACACTTAAATTCTGCCCAGCTTCACAAAACTCAAATGATAGTATGCCATAAGTGTCAGTAAAACTCATCTGTGTTAGCATACCACAAGCTGCCCATGGGAATATGCAGTTTTTTGTTGTAGTTGGGATGTGTGCTCAGTAGCCACTGTGAGACCATTCCACGAACCCAGGGTGGCTAATACAGCAAAGTATTTGCCTCCTTTGTAGAAGCTGCATCTTGTTCTTGCTTGAGGCAAATACCTCTGGAAGATCTAACATGTTTGAAGTCCTCCCTGCAAAGTTTAGCCAATAAATGTGAAAATCTGTAAGTATATGTAATTAAAAAGAAACAAAAAAAATGTTTCATTCTCCATTTTTGTAAGTCTTTTAAAATGTTTGTTAGTAGCTTTGTGTACAGTTTACTGTTAATCACCCAACCTGTTGGCTCATTCTCATATTTCACTTTAAGATAATGGATATTTTAGGCATGAACTGAGTAAATACTGTGTTGATAGTAGATGTGTATTAAAGTGTAGCCCATTTTTTTGGTAAAGAGTTGTTCAGTGGATACAGCTAAAGAAATAGTTCATAGCTGTTTCTTACGGACTTGAGTCAAGGAAAATCTCCAGCTGATAAAACTTTAATCTCTCATTTTCATTCTGCTTTTGCAACATGTTTAAATGTTCTGTACTTTCTACTCAGCTTTCAGCTCAGGGGGGTGGGAGGCTGGGGGAAGGGAAGAATAGTGAAATGAAATTTAAGACTTAATTCTTTAACTCTGTAAAGAATAAGATCTAACTTTTGTACTATTCTTTTACTAAAGCTAATGATGAATGTATCTTCAGGTGGGTATTCTGGATGTGAATAGAGCGTGGCCTCTTCCTCCAAATCAGTTTGCCTTATTGTTATGAAGAGAAAAAAAAAAAAGCAAGCAAAAAGCTGCATAGAACTGTGGGGGTTTTCTTTACTTTTCTTGGAGAAAATGGAAAATGGACTGTTTGCAAACAGCTCTGAGTGAGGAAACAAAAAGCTCTTAGTGGCTTGAATGGACTTATTTTGGCCATAAAACTGCACGATGTCTAAAGTTCAGACAAAATTCTAACATTCCTTTTCTGAGATGATTTTAAAATTATTTTTTCATTCTGTGATCTTTTTACTCTTTTAGGAGGGGAGCCTATTTAAAGGCAAGGAAAGCATATCTTTTGTTCTTACCTCTGTCTGTACACACCTATTGGTACCTAGCCATCCCCATGGCTTAAACAAGAACGAACACCCAGCCAGCTCCTCTTTCAACAGGGTGGGAGCAGCCTGTTCTGTTAGGATCACGAATGTAAACACGGGGTCAGGCAGCCTTCCTGATTTTCTTTGTTATTTTGTACCTCTTTTCTCCTGCATCCTCTTTTTTCTGTGACCCTCAAGTCTGCAATACGGGGGCATTGTTGAGTTTGTTTAAGCTGTTGGTGCATGCAGTAGTATTCCCCTACCCCTGCTGAGCTACTGGTTTGTGCCATGACCTGAGCTCCTGAGCTGGTGCCCTTAGCAGCAGCGTGGTTCAGAATGCAAAGTGAACACGGTGGTAACAGATAACTGACACTGTGTACAGTGTAGTGTTGCTCATCCAAAAGTATTGCTTAGTTAGCCCCAGTTTTACGTTTAAATGTTTAGCTCTTATTATGTGCATGTAAGCTGGGGGGGAGGGAAACGCTTCCAGCAGCGGAAAAGCTGTTTGACTGCATCATTGTGCTGGTCTGATTGGTGTCTAAAGAGGCAATGGTTTCTTGTTTAGGTCGTTAATGAAGATAAAAATCACTCTTTTTTTTTTTTCCTTCTTCTTTTTTTTCTTCATATTCTTTTTTCCTTTTGATGTGTCTTTCTCCCAGGAGTGTGTTAGGAAGTCAATCTGTAAATACCTGATGAACATAAGCGTTTGTACTTGATCCAGTAGGATGATAAGTAGTGATGTATCCTACCTGAAGGTGTAATAAAGTGTACATTTTTATAACGCCGCCTCGCCCTGTCTTCTCTGTAACTCGCGGGGGACGAGATGGGTGGCGGCACGGGCACTTTTCCCTCAGATTTGCGGTGTTCGGGACTCAGGGCGGCAGCCCCCGGACTGTGCTCCGCCCGCAGGCGGAGCGGAGCGGCCGCGGCTCCTCCTCCCGCTCCTCCCTCTCCCGCCGGCAGCATGGCGCGGGCAGCCGCGCTCGCCGCCTGCGTGGTGGCGGTGCTGGAGAGCCGCAGCAATGCCAACCGCGTCTTCGAGCTCTTGGAGCTGCTGGCGGTGCGGGCCGGGCCGGGCCGGCAGGGAGGGAATGGGGTGCGGGGTCGGAGCGGCGCTGGGCCTGATGAGGCCGCGGCTCGCAACGGGGCTGGGCCTGGCCTGCCTCGCCTCCCGCTCCTCAGAGACACGCTTTTCCCCAGGGCCAGGACGAGGAGGATGTGCTCTGCGCAGCCAGGAGCTGCAGCCGGCTCTTCGGGGCGCTTCTGGAGCGGAGGGAGCTGTTCGTGGGCCAGCTGCCCGCCGAGGAGGCCTCTCTCGCTGGTGAGTCGGGAGCTGGGGGCGCTCCCGCGGCTCAGTACCGGTAGGGGCTGGGCTCGGAGCATGCGGCTCTTCGCGGCCGCTCTGGGCCTTCACGGTTCCTCTGTTTCCCCCTTCAGATAACTACAGCGCTGAGGACAAGTACAAGATATGGATGAGGCACCGCTACAAGGACTGCGTGGACTGCTTGGCTGAGCTGATGGGACACGATTCTTTCCAGGTCAAGGTAGGTCTGACCTGCAGCAGAGATACGAGTTCCCATGTAGTCCCTTGCTGTGCAGAGGCAATTGCCACTAATATTTCAGTGTGGGAGAGCAGGCAGTGCTGTAAGAAAGACACTGTTGGTGCTCTGGCTTGCCTCTGCTCTTCAGCTTGCAAGTAGCAGGTACACCGTTTTCACAGTGAAGAACATCGTAGTGTGTTCTTCTTCCCTTAGATGTTGCCTGCTTTGGGTTTGATCCCTGGTGTCCTTGTTGAGGTGGGGTTTACTGTGTTTATTGTTTTAAAAGGAATTGTCACTCTGCACCCTGATGAAGTTTGTTGAGTTGGAGGCACGATATCCACTGATCAAAGTAGAGTGGAAGGGAAGTTTAACTTTTCCTCGTGAGCTTCTTAAGGTAAGTCACAGAATTGAAGAGTTCTTCCTGTCAGTTACCAGATAGCACACGTGACCTCTTGTGCTCACCTTCTCCAGGACTGAAATTTCCAGCTAGGTGATTTTCTGTGGTAAGGGAGGGTGGTGGTGTCTAGAGAGAGCACCATTACCTAAAGCTGCTGTCCCTGCTGAGGTGACACCTGCAGGTGTGGGAGCAGCTGCTTTGTACAGGTTCGAGCTGGATTTCTGAGTGCTTATGAGGTACCACCTATTGGGTGGTTTTTTGGAGCCTCTGACCTCACTTACAAGGACTAGAAGATGAGAGGGAGGATACCACCTTTGGTGCAGATACTGTGTGATTTCTGAATGACATTGTCTTTGCTAGAAGGGGCCCATCTCAGAGGTTAGGAGAGCTTGTCAAAATGACTTGTGAACAAGCTCTGTGGCAAGCAGCACACAGTTGCACTGGCTGCCTTTCAGAAGGACAGGAGGATGCTCTCAGCCATCACAGCTTGCTGGCTGCTCTAGTACTGTAAGAAACTGACTTGTTGCTTTCTTTACAAACCCTTTGCTAGGTAGTTGTTGATGGCTTACTTCCTATAAACGAGGATGCCTCGCTCCTGATCTCTCGCTTTCAAGAATACATGGAGTACGATGACATTCGGTACTTTGTCATCAAGGCAGTCACTGAGAGTGTTGGGCAAGTCATGCAAAAGATGAAAGAGGTAACCTTGTTACTGTTGAGGAGGGTCTGGGGAAACTGCTCTGAAATGTGTATCTTGTGCATGAAGCAGAGAGGGCCTAATGGTGTAGGGAAAGACTGGAAGCAAGAGAAGGGAGTGTGCCCGCCTGTAGGCATTGGTTGTGTAATTTTTTTCCCTTGTTCACAAGGTAAGCCAATTATGGTAAGGCTGTCTTCAGCCTCAAATTGGAAGTAGTTCAAAACACACATACTGTTCTTGCAAATCCTGCTCTGGGCACTAGCTTTTATTTTACCCAAATCTCTGTTTCTCAGGTGAGACACAGAACTTTTGACACTGTTTTCTTTCTAGTGCAGAAAAAGAGTCTTGTCTCTTTAGTTGGATCCACCACTGTTGGTGAACTAGAGTTAGTTCAGAGATGGGTTTTGTGTTAGGCAAACAAGTAATATGCCAGGATGAGGCAATGAGAGAGAACATACCCATATGTAGTCCAACCATTAGCATTTTTCCTTTCCTTTTTGTTTCCTAAATATGTTCAGTGCTTGGGAAACAGGGCAATGTTGAAGTCCAACATCTTACCACCTGTTGTGGCACTTGCTTCATGTTTCTTTGGATGCTTTTTTCTTTTCCAGAGGCCACTGCCATTTTACCAGCAGAATGTGTTTTCCCTCATTTCACCCATTAACATGCCTAACAAAGAGAGTGACCTGGCCAAATTCATGGTGAAGCAAGGTGAGTAAGCTCCACATGATGGACTGTGTATGAAAAGGAAAATCAAGCTGTAAGATTTTTATTGTGTTAGCAGCCTGGTGTTGTCTGCTAATGAAAAATGTCTGCTGCTGTGGTCACAGTGATTCTAAACATTACTACAGAATCCCCAGCCCTCAGTTTCCAGTGGGGTCTGTCATGGCCTTGGGTCAAGACAAGGACTTCAGCCCAAATTTGTAGGGTATCAAAGGACTAAGTAAAGGGGGTCATCTTATTTTTTTAAACATCTGTTTCAAGTTAAACATAATTTTCTTTTTCTTCTTAGATAACTGGGAGGAATTGAAAGTGTCAAAGCTGCAGGTAACTAACTGTTCATTTGGTGCTTCAGAATTGAAGGTTTTTTTACTTTAAATGGAGCTTTACCTCCCCCAGAGTGTTTTAACTCACTGCTTGCAATTCTGTTTTAAGGCACACAAGCAGGCATTTGAAAAAATGTGGCTGAGTTTTCTGAAGCACAAGGTGAGTGTTAACTTCTGCACTGATCTGCGCTGCTTTCCAGTTGCTGATTGTTAGAGGCTGTGGCTGTGCTTGCGTGGAGCTCCTGGTGGGACCCCACTGTGCTTTCAGTGCCAGATGACAACAGCCCAGTCACCATTTCTGCTGAATTGTTCTCCTGCCAGTAAACATGACCTCATGCATGGTCTGCTGCTTCCTCTTACTCTCAGCCTTTTTTTTTCCTGCCTTAATCAAATCTGCCTGTAAGGAATGATCTGTAGCATGACAGTCTATCTTCATAAGTTGACTGTTTCCAAGCCTTTCTGCTGCTGACTTTCCCCTCTGAGCTGTAATGACACTTTCAGTGGTGAGCACCTGCTTCTTTAAATGAACTTCATTGTCAGGTGTCACTTGTGAACTCTCCCATTTGGGAACTGTTGCTGCAGGCCAGTCTGTATTGTCCTGTGTTGCCTTTTTGAGCCATGAGTTGCTGTTCTGAGTTCTCCCTGCAGTGATTGTTTGTTTCACTGTGTTGTTTTGTCCTACACAGCTGCCCACTGGCCTTTACAAGAAAATTCTTGTCATTCTGCATGACTCCATCTTGCCTTACATGAATGAGCCCACTCTCATGATGGACTTCTTGACAGTGGCTTATGGCATAGGTGAGTGAAAACAGCCTTTTTGTCCTTTGGGAGGCTGTGTAGCATGGTATCTATGGACTTGGAAGGGCTGCTGGATGCAACACCACAGCCTGGGTGATGAAAGATGCAGTTGTGGCTGGGATGAAGCCAAGGAACTAGTGTGAACTCGAGATGTTTTCACCTGTTTGTTGGTCTTGTTGCTCCTTATATGCAAGGAAGGTTTTGGGGAGAGTAGAATACTGGAGTGATTTCTTTTAATTAAAGAGTTCAGCCAGCAATGCTGATACCTGGCCTGCATCTGGACAGGATGTGCAGATTGCTACAGCCATGCCCTTTTCCAGGAGACTTTTGCCTCCCCAGTGTGGCTTTCTTGTGTTAGAGCAGCAAGCTTGTGTCTCTCAGTCCTTCAGAGCCTGTTCTTCTAAACTACAGCTTAATCTCTGTAAGTGATTTATGAGCCTCTGGATGATTTTCAAGGAAATTGTGTTGCCTTACAGCCATTGTGCTGGCTCTGATTTCAGGTACTCTTAGTTTTGTGTTCCTTGTGGGAAGGTTTTATGGTAGAAACAAGTGGAAGCTGATAGTGTTTTCTTACTGTGTTGATACCTGCCTGCTTTCTTACAGGTGGAGCAATCAGTCTTCTAGCCTTAAATGGATTATTTATTCTGATTCATCAGCACAATCTGTAAGTGAAAAGAGTATCTTCTTTAAAGGAGCATGAGTTTTTGCACTTATGTCTTTATAGAAAGGATCTGAAATGGATTCTACACATCTTCAGGCTTTAGAATTCCCCTATGGGAAAATCAAACTCTGTACAACAGCTGTTTGGATGCTGAGCTCTTTTGATAGCCTGACCTTTTTTCATCTGAGCATAAATATCCTCTTCTCCAGACTGTGGTTGCTCAGCACTTGAAAATCGATTTCCATTGATCCGATTACATGGTGAAGCCATAGTCTTTGGTGTGCCTTTTACTGGATCCTGTACCATTTGCAGTCACTGAACATAGCTTCATATCCTGAAAGTGGCTGGACACTGCAAAAGCCAGAAATTCACCTTACAGCTTGTTTTCAAGTGGTGGCTGTGGAGAGAAGCCTAAGAAGGCTAAACAGAGCCCAGCAGTGGTAGTCTGAGGTAGTCTGTCCCAACAGCAGAGAAGCATTTAGACACAGTGGAGTCCCACTGTACCTCACTAATGGATGTTGGCTTTTTCCCTTGTGTTAACAGGGAATACCCTGACTTTTACAAGAAGCTGTACAGTCTCTTGGAGCCTTCTGTCTATCACGTGAAGTACCGAGCCCGCTTCTTCCACTTGCTTGACCTCTTCTTGTCTTCTTCGTAAGTAACATCTTCATTGTGCATGTTCCCATGCTTTCCTCCTGCTTTTCTGTTGGCTGGAGACTGTTCTTGACCAGTCCTCTACATGTCTGGATGTAATGTATTCAGTGTGCCTACTGGATGAGATCCATTTTTACAGAGGAGACTGTATCCAAGAGTGTTGTGGTAGTGTGGTGTAATTTTTCATGTGCTATTTTGGAAGGTTTGCCACACAGCCATCTAGTATTGGCAAGTAAAAATGCAGTTAGTTAGCTGAGTTTGATCTGCAAGTGATTATGGATGTATTTTGATTTGTATTCTCCTTTGGCTCAAAGTTGTCATTTTTCTGTCTGTCTTTATGAATATGGAAGAGGAACATTTGCAGGCTTTCAGTAGATCATCAAGCTGTTGATAAATCTGTGACCTTTTGCTGACATATAGCATTGAAAAAGAAGTGTTCCACAGTCTGTCTTGGTGCTGCCAATGCCTTGGACACAGGGAAGAAACCAGATAAGCAGCTGGTCATGCAGTTGCCATCATATGTTACAAACTAAACCAAGAGGAACGCTTTACAGTTCAGACTCTTGTGTTCATAGTGTGCTTGGGAGAGAGCAACAAGATCTGACAGATGGTGTCCTGTGGGGTGGCTTTGCTGAGCCTCACAGGTGTGGCAAACCCTGGGGCTGAAGGCTGAGTGGCTGAAAATTGTCCTCTTTCATCCTGGCTCTCCTGACCCAATGAAGTGCCAAGAGGAGCTGATTGCTGTTAGAAATTTGCATTTTTACCATAAAAAAAAAAAGAGCTGTCCTGCACATTTACATTACAGCAGCTTTATGTTCCCATTAACAGCTGTGCTGCTTGCTTTACTCCTGAAAGTATTACATAAATGACATAAACACTGTGGCCTGTGTATTAATTAAAGCCACAAAACTCCATTAGAAGAATGTAATTAAGGTTGCATGGCCAAGCACTCAGAAGTTTATAAAAGGACTGAATAAAGACTGCCATGTGAATGACCGTGTGCAAGAGCTGTGCTTGGCAAGTGCCTGGAGTGGTGCCATGCATCTGGATTGAATCACAGACTGAATTATTCACTTACTGAATAGAAATGCCCCCAGATTTGTTCCTGAAATGGCACAAGACTCTATAGCACTGCTTGAAATCAGGATTCTTACAGTTTCTCTTGACTCCATGGCCCCCCCAAAGAAAAATAATCTGAAGAGCCCCACTGATCTCTAACCTGCCATGCTGTTTGGATTGGTGAGGCTGTTGGCTCACTTGCTAGGTCTTTCACAGGCTGGTTTCTTCTGTCTCCTTGCCACCAGTCACTTGCCAGCATACCTGGTGGCAGCGTTCATAAAGCGCCTCTCCCGCCTGGCCCTGGCCGCTCCTCCCGAGGCTCTGCTCATGGCCATTCCCTTCCTCTGCAATCTCTTCCGGAGGCACCCTGCCTGCAGGGTGCTAGTGCACAGACCTCATGGACCAAAAGGTAAGAGGGGAAGGTGGGCAGGGGACTTGTCTTATGCCTTTAGACAACATAAAGAGCGGGCAGGATTCCTATGAAGGAGGAGGGGAGATCCCAGTCCCAGTTCTGAGGTATAGGAGAATTCCTGTGTCCCTTGAGTTTGAGGGAAGCCAGCAGGCAGCTGCTGCAGGTTCTCTGACTGTGAAGACCTGCCTGCATTGCTCCTGTCTGACCTTAGGCCTCACAGTTGGCTCCCCTGCCTCTATGATACCATGGGTGGAGGTTGCTTTGTGCCTGGCACACTGACCCAGGCTACTTCCAAGTGCTAAAGGGCTGAGGGAGCTGTACCAGGCACTGACACACTGTCTCCTTCACCTCAGGACTATAAAAGGAAAAACAACAAATGCAAGGACCTCTTCTGTTTCTGTCTGTAGTGTTTTTATGTAGGTGGCCCTATTAGGGCCTCAGCAGTCTCCTTAGTTATTACTTCATCTTTCCCTGATTTAACTGACCAGTGTTGTTCAGCAGTGACCATTCAAAGTTGCTAGAGATGCCCTTTGCCTTTGCATCATACTGTTCCAGGTTTTGTGCCTGTTTCCTCTGCTCTGTAAAAGTGTTAGGATTCTGTAATGCTGCTAACAGGAACTCTTGGGTCATTCTGGGATGTGTCAGCTTGTTCCTGGACCCTAAATGTCTTGGGAAGGAGAAACTCTGGCTGCAGCACTGCTCTGGGCCTCTGTATTCCCTTTGGAGTTCTGTACCTCACACAGGAGGTATTAGCCCTGTATCTCTGTTTCCTTAGATATGTCAGAAGATCCATATATTATGGAGGAGGAGGAGCCATCTGAAAGCAGGGCTTTGCAGAGCTGTCTCTGGGAGATTCAGGTATGTTAGCTAAAAAGGAACATCTGCACCTGATGTGGGTTTCTCCCACCCTTGCTGCATCCTTGACACGTGTTGGCAGTGAGCAGTCCCACTTAGAAGAACCTGCTACCATATGTCTTGCAAATGAGATGAGTTTCTGGCTGATCTTCTACTCTGCATTCTTTTCTATCCCAGCTTAAGAGGCAAAGGATTCCATACAGTGGAGAAATTGTACATGCTAATTAGTAGGTGACTTGTGAGCACACATCTGACCATGCAGCTCAGAAGTGTAGTTAATAGCTGAAACAGGCTTAAGTAGCTGCAGATGTATGAAGCTTTTTATTTGCTTTGGAGGGGAGAGGGGAATTTGCTGAGCACTGATGGAAATTAATTGGGTACAGCCAGGTCATCCGGTAGAAATGGGTTTAAAAATGCTAGAGAAGATTGTAACATTCACCTTTCACCTGGGTCATTTGTAGGATGCTGTATGAAGGCTGGAATTGCTTAAATTACACCTACTGGCTCTAAAACCTTAATGGCAGACCTACCACTTTCTGTATAAATGCTATAAGGATTTTCTGTAAGGGGCTGAAGCAGCAAGAATAATGTTGTGCAAGAGCAGGAAGCCCAGAGAGCAGGAGCTCAGACACAGCATAAGGGTTGTGGGGGGTAGCAGAATGAGGTTATGCATTGTAGGCATGGCTGGTGGAGTAGTCCATCTGTCTTGAGCTGGATGTGAACTAGGTGAGAGGTTGAAAGATGGCTGAAATTAGGATTTCTTCAAGCTCTGTAGTAGCACAGTAGAGCAAACTTGCCTCTGCCATTGTTTGGTGTTCACTGAAGATCTGGCCAACAAAGGGGCAGACACCTGTGTGGGAATCCAGATGGATGTGTGTTCCTCTGTACTCATTAGACCAGCTCCTGTTTGTCTTGCTTTTGCAGTCTCTACAGAACCATTATCACCCAGATGTGGCCAAGGCAGCTGCTGTCCTGAACCAGTCTTTGTCTGAAATGGAGGATGACATATCAGGGCTCCTGGAGCTTTCAGCTTATGAGGTAAGGTTGCTGTGCCTTTGTGAATGATTGGAATCAGAGGAAACAAAACTCTTATTGATGCAGTATGTCCTGTTCATCAACCCTGCTGCTGAGGGAGGAGCTAGGCTGACCTTTGCTTACCCAGAGCCAAGGAAAAACAGGAAAGTATATGTTAGATAATGGAGCATGAGGCAGCAGTGGTGACAGGGCTGGCTTTTATTTGCTGTATCTTTGAAGGAGTTAGACTGAGCAGTGATATCAGCCAGGGTGAAGAGTTTATACCTAGTTTTTCCAATATCTTTTCTTTTTTCCTTTGTAGCTTTTTGAGAAAGAAGTAAAGAAAAAGGCTGCTGAGGTGCCCCTGGAGTTTGAGCAAGTGCGAGGTTTGTTTGGGAAGAAGAATGACATTTTTGCAGAGCACTTCACTTTAGATTGATGGGATCTCTTCTGAACACACCTGCACACCTGACTGATCTTAGGCACAGGCACAAAGCTCACATGCTGTGCTCAGCAATCCTGCCTTTGAAGGATCTCCATGTGATGAGAGCCAGACTGCAGCCTTCTTCAGTCACCTTTCTCACTACCCATGGATGGACTTTTCCTTTCTTTCTCATGCTTGTGTGCTGCCATCTGATATTTGGGAGGGATTTTTCCTCAGAGCAACATTTTCTGGACTTGGGCTTCCAGCCCTTCTCTCCAAAGCTGCTGGTGCTGACTGTGATGGGTGACTGCATCATGAAACCATCCTGCTGCTGATGGATGGGACTGAGGGAAACACTGGTCCCTGGCTACTGCTTTTGTTTTACAGATGTTGTAGCAAGTGACTTCAGTACATGGCTGTAAACACCTGATGATATTGTAATTATTTTTTCTAGACACTTTTATACTCATCTTCAGAGAGATGTTTACCTTCCTGTGTCCTCATTTTCACACTCCCACTGTTGGCACTGAAAGCTCTGGTTTGTCAAAAACAGCTCGTAGAGGATGCTCAGTAATTCCATCTGTGAAGTGTTGCTGATGTTCCTTCATGTACATCCATCTAATGCTCATGAGCTTTTGGCAATAAGCATAATCCTGGTGACTGCTGTAGCTAGGGATGCCAACTGCTGTGTCTAATCCTTGATTTTTGCTTCAGAATGATAAGCAGCTTGGTGGAGTTTTGCTTGCAGGCTGCAAGTGTTGGAGCTCTGGCCAGTGTGTGGCCAGGTGCTAATAAAGTTTTAACTTGTCCACTGCTACTGGGTGCCTTTGTTAATTAGAGTGGCTTCTGGAGCTAGAGGAAGAAATTCCTTCTGATAGGTTTTGGTTTGGTTTCTCCCCCCTTCCCCAAGGTTCTAAATTTGAGATGAACTCCTTATTAAGAATGCAGATAAACTCAGGACTTTTCCTAATCATTTTCAACAACTTAATGTTATCTTGTTAGACTTTAACTCTGCTTGTGCAGTTTGAAATCATATTTTCTGGAGGAGAAAGTAGAGGCCAGGAAATCAAATTTCTGGCAGACAAGTCTGTTTAAGTCAAGGAAAACTGCAGCTGTCTTGGAGACAGTTATGTTTTGCTCACCATGAGTTATGTTTCATCCAGTTTTCTTCTTGCTTTCCAAGCAATGGACATGTCCTTAGAGCATAGAGCTCTACTGGGTGATAAAGCAATCCTGTCTCCTCCCTGGCCAGCTGGCTTTTCTTTTTCCTCTGACTACTGGTAGGAAGTCTGAATCTGTGGTAGGAAGGCAGAATGGCTGAGATGGTAACTTCAAACTTGCTGACACTGGCTGTTTCCAGTTCTCTTGGTGTATTTCTGTGCTCAGCTGGAAATGCTGTTAGCACTTTACTTAAAGGATGTGCTAGGCTGACTTTTGACTTTAACTTAACTTTACTGGCCTGGTGTGACTGATGGA
This sequence comes from Galbula dea, assembly GCA_013399015.1. Lineage (NCBI taxonomy): Eukaryota > Metazoa > Chordata > Aves > Piciformes > Galbulidae > Galbula > Galbula dea. The sequence goes on along the minus strand of VWZX01004391.1, from coordinate 1,329,602 downwards.
TTTTGTGGTGATGCCTAGCAGGCCCAGGCACAGCCCCGCTGGGCTTGGTGCAGACAAGGCAAACCACAGGCAGCTCAGAGGAACTTACAGCTTAGAGCCTGGGTGCACTTTAGACAAGCCTTGAAGGTCTGCCAGAGGCTTGATCTCCCATCTCTGAGGCTGCATTTGCCTGAGCAGCATTCTTAAAGCAGCTCTAAGGTGGAGATAGCTTTAAGCCCCTGCCTGTCCTTGGGAAAACATTCTACCTGTTCTTTCATCAAGCTTTTATCTTGAAACTTTCACCCTCCTCCCCTCAATAGGAGGCATCAGGAAAAAAAATCAGCAGTTATAAATATTAAAAGTTTCATCTGCACTGAGGGAACAACCCTTATCAGGCTGCACACCCGCTCCTGCTGCTGCTCCACAGGTCTCCACAGGCTGCAGATTATAGATGCTTTAATCATAGTGTGTATTAACTGGGAGGCCAGATTTGAAGTACCAGGCAAAGAGCACATAAGTCACTCCTGTTATTATTTGATTTTTATCAGATGTGGGGAGCAGGGAGAAGGCTGTTCTGGGGGTTGTTGTTGTTGTTGGGTTATTTCAGTGAGCATAAAAGATAGTTTTATGAAAACATTGCCATAGTCTCCCAGCCTCCTCACCCATCACTGCCTTGTTCCCCCACCAGAGGATGGTGATAAGGTCTCTGTGTCTCAGTAGCCTGCACTTGGTTTATTTTCCTGAGCTTTCATTCATTTAAAGGCCATTCAAAGTCATCCCAGCCTGAAGGCAGGAGATAGAGCTGCTCATCAAGAGCATGATGAGATTTATCTGGTGAGTCAAAGCTCTTGGTGACCATGGTGTTTGTGTTAATCAGCTTAGATTCTTACATTTAAGATATTCCTGGGAGGAGTAGAGGGGAGTGTACATTTACATCCATAAATACATGGAGAAGTGCAAATGCCAGCCAGAGGCCTGGAGCAGGCTTGCCCCAAGTGAAAGGATCTCTGCTCTGGAGCAGTCTGTGCCTGTTGTTTTTGACCACAGTGGGACATCAGCATGCTTGGATGCAGGCTGGCAGTGGCCCTCCAAGAAAAGAGGCTTCTGTGTGTAGAGTAACTCAGTTTTCCCATCAGATGTTCAGGTCTCTCAAGGGGATATCCCCTGTCTGTCACCTTAAACTCCTGGGAGTCCACCTCTGCTCCTCTGGATTGCATGTAAGCTCCTCTCAGCATATGGGAGCTGGACACTTCAGTGAGCTGATAAATCTTGTCTTGGCTACAAAGGGGCAAGATCCACAGGCTCCCAAGGGATTAAAAAAAGCACCCAAAACCAGTAAAAAAGGGTTAGTCCTGCTGACCAACTGCTACTAGTGTTAAGGTGGGCTTCCAGCCCTGAGACAAGCTGCAGTGAAGCCATAACCCTTGTGTTTTCCATTACCTACTTCTGAAAAACAAAGCAATTTACAGCTCTGCTCAGGCAAAGAGGGCTACAGGATCTCAGTTGGACTGACACCAGCCTTCTCCAGCACTGTCATAATCAATATTCATTGACTGAAGCCTATTGGACTTGGAGATTTACTGCTATTAATAAACCAACAGTCTGTCTTGATGTAGTTTACGAAGGAAATTTTAGGTCTGTTAATAACCAGAATAGTTTCTTAGCCCTGCCTCTGGGCCATGCTTGCACCTCTAAAAAGAGAATTGGAGTGTGTGGGTAAAGCCAAAAGAGAGAAAAGCAGAGGGGAAACTTCTTTTCAGGATATCTGCCAGCAGTGACCACTAGTTCCTCGTGGGCTGTAGGGCTAACCTTCCTCTTCCTAAGAAATAAGCCCCGATAGCAGGATGCTCTGGTTGATGGTGCATGCAAGGAAGATGGGAATGTCAACTCCATCCTAAAAACCTGTTAAAAACCTGCAGTTAAAACCTGCACTCTCCATGGCCTACTGGTATCCCCATTCTGTAGATAAACAAGTGGAGTGAACCTTATCAAAATGAGCAGACTGCAGTCCTGCTAACCTGGCCCACTTGAACTAAAGATAATTGACGCTTTAATAAAGCTACACATAATCCAGAGGGTGGCTGGGGTGCTTCTGTGAGGAGAGGCATCAGTCACCAGTGGCTGTATTTAACTTTCATCGAATATTTAAGTGGGTGGCAAGGTGCATTCTTGTATTGCTCTTGGAGAAAGAGTGTTGGGCTCTGAGATATGAAGTGAATGAATCATCACATCACTTTTGCCCACATTGGTTTCCTGCAGATTGGAAGAGTGAGGATTTACATATTCATTGTCCCAGCTGGAGACAGGAGAGTCTATGTTCTATGGTATTGGAAACGGAGGTTGGATGGCCAAGAGCTGTCATGCCCAAGTGGAAGGCCTTCAGTCTCATCTACTGGTGAAGAGACAGGTTGGCTGTTCTGCCCTGCCCAGGAAATTTTCTCATGCAACCTGGGCAGTGGCTCCTGGAGTGGAGTAAGCCTTGAGAGAAACTGAAGGTGGAATTTACTGCTGTGTCACACAGGTACAGGGGGGGTCCAGGGTGAAGGATGAAGGCAGTAAGTGGAGTCCTACCACCATGCCTGCCCTGGGCAGACAGCAGGGGTGTCTGCAGTAAATATTGCTGCTGCTTACCTAGCACCTCCCAGCCATGAGGCTCTGCTGTAGAGCCCAGTAGAATGGCTCCAATTAGCTGTGTGATTGGCTGGATCTGTGGAGCAGCACATGGGGATCTGGTCTGATGCATGCCTGAAGGGTGTCTGGCTACTCACCACCCTCATGAGCTCTGTGGGATAGCTCCAAACCTCAGTGGAGTGAAAAGGAGCTGGGACAGATCCACTTTTGCATTCTGTGCTCAGTGTGTCATCTCTAAAGCTAGAACGTGTGGCTCCTTCCAGAGGCACAGTCTTCTGTGAAGCGTTTCCTTGTTAAGATGACTCCTGAAACATCCTGCCTGGCTGCAATGTTTCCTCTGAACCATGTCTGCTCAAAGGCTCAGTTTATCAAAGATATTTAGTAAACGAACTCCTGTTATCTTTAAGGAGCTGAATATAAATATTGATGGCAGCTTTTATGCTCTTTCAGCTTATAAAGAGATTTATGGCCTGTTTTCCTTTAAACTTTATTTCATGCTCAGCAGCAGAGATTGTTTTCCCAGCAAAAATCCTTCCCTCTCTCTGTGGCCAACGGGGAGTCTGGAGCTTCCCATCTTCCTTCTGGGGGGCGTGGCTGCCACTAGCAACCTCTGCTGGGGCTTTGCACCTGGATTAGATGGATGGAGTAGATGACCTTTAAGGTCCCTTGTAACCCAAACCATTCCATGGTTCCCTCTTGTCAGGTTAGCAGATCACAAAGACCAGGGCAGCATGGTCCAGACTGGCCCAGGACCTGCATTGCCATCACAGTGGCTTTTCCTATCCAGGTTTCCCCGAGATCTGAGCACTCTATTCCTGCTCCGTGGGGCTGGCTGCCTGCCTGCTGGATAAAGCAAAGGCTTGGAAAGGGTGGAAGAAATAGTGGCAACTGCTCTCCTCACCTCTGCTCCTGGAGGAACAAGTAAAACCAATGTCTTGCTAATGTTCAGCAGGAGAGCTGCAGGAGTCCTTGTTGGCACCGGGATGGTCCCTGCTTAGCTGCAGGGGGGAAGACGGAGGAGAAGGAGGGACACTGGTGCAGGGAGGACACAGTGCGATCGAGACAGCGAGGGTGGAAGGGGACAACAGGCAGGGCACTGCCAGCGAGCCAGACCTGCCCTGGGGCTTTACCAACTTCTTCCTGCCGTGGTAGGGACAGAGCTGGGCCAGTGGATCGGGGCTGATGGCCACTAGAGGACGGTGCAGACCGGGCCACGTTGCTCTGCTCTGCTCAGGGTGCCGCCAAGGCAGAGCTCCTGCAGGACGCTGGTATCTGTGTGGGAAAAAGAGTGCACAGCCCATCTGCTGCCAGGTTAAACTGAAGCCTCCAATTCCTGCAGCTCCCCTGGGAATACAGGTGCCCACCCGAGCTGGAGCATCCACCCTGGTGGGGGTGAGGTGTAACTGTGTCAGAGAGTAAATCCCAAATTGACGTGGGAGCTAGGGGGACCTGTGGTGGATCTGCCCAAGGAGCTGCCCTACCACGATCCCCTGTTCTGTGAGGGAGTATGGCTCTGCAGGACTGAGGGTGCTGAGAAGAGAGGAGGGAGAAACAGCACCCAGAGTGTGCCAGGCTGTGCTTTGATGTCAGATGGTTGCAGGGAGGTGCACCTGGGTGGCCTGGGACAAAGCCTTGCCCAGGTTGTCTTACAGGTATCTTGGCGGGTGTTGTGAGATGGGGAAGGGAGATGATCATGCTTGGAATGAGTGGTGCCAATTCTTCCTCCCAGTTGCGCTTGGAGGCTGTGGTAAGTTGTGCTCCAGCCCTCCCTTGGTCCAGGTGACTTGTGTGTCATCGGCTGCAATGACTGAGCTCTCGTCAGTGGATGCTGTGTTTGCTGATGCTGCATCATCAGTGCTGTGTAAGCAGCCTTCTCCTGCTTCTTCCCAAAGTAGACACGTGTGGCATTTCATCCTTATGTTTTTAAAGCAAGACCTAAAGATTTTCAGTCCCAATTTAGGAAAATATTCTGATTCAGTAGAGCATTTAAATATAGGCTTTAAATGTCTTGGCAGTTGAAGTGCAAATTTCTGCTTTAGAGCACTTGATTGTGTTATATGCTCGCTGGAATTCCTTACTGAGGAACTGGGGCGGCAAAGCAGCACCCACCAGGCACCTGAACAAAAACCAACAGGGCAAAGACTGCAGTCCCAAGTGCCAGGCTTGTTCTCAGTGGTCCCTCCAACCTAAGCAGCAGTTTCATCTCCAAAAACCTTATGGCAAGACCAAGCACTCGGTACAAGCATTCAGGAAACCTGCAGGAGAGGCTCTGCTCGCTGTCAGGAAAGGTGGTGCCTGAGCAGCAAGTCTGTGCCCAGAGCTGCCCAAGACCAGAGTATGTAGGAGTGTGTAAATATCAGGCTGGTGACCAATACTCAGCCCTGAGCTCAGATAAGATAGTCTCCTGGTCTCTTCTGGCTTTCAATTTGAAGAGAGGGGAGAGATGCTCATACAGATAAAAAATGAGGACAGGAGAGTATCCAATGAAACATCCCAGTCACTCAGTAGGAACAAACCCTTTGTCACTCAGTAATACATCATAAAGGTTCTCTTGATGGTTTCCTACTGTGTATAGCAAAACAGAGCTGGATTCTGTTTCTGGTTTAACTGTTCCTAACACTGTTCTTCATTGCTATATCTAAATGTGATCTTACTCTGATAAATAGGACTCCAAGCAGTGATAAAATAAATGAGATTAAAATAACTACATAATAAACTTCCAGATTAAGCTGAAACTATGGTAAATGTAGAAAGGGCTGTAGAAATGTATCAGCTAAGTTGCATGGACTCAGTATTTTGTTGAATGTCTGTGATAAAATATGTTGATCCACATAATGGCTTTATGTCTGTTTCTGTGTAATAACTACAGTTCAGCTGAGGTTTGGTGCTTCAGAAGATCTCCTTTGGATTTATAACTTGTTGCATGTCTTTTGTTCTGCAAATAGTTTTAAAAAGAGATGTTTCTCTGGTAATAGGTGATGGGTATTGAGTCAGCACAGGGGCTGTTAAGAAAATGGGAAGGATGGATCCCTTCTCCTCCGCTGGGAGCTCTTTGGTTTTCTTTATTCAGTGTGGTACCCCTGATTTATGATTTTTTTATGATTGTAGCTGTAGAGGCAGAGAAGTGTGTGTGGGTGTCACAGTGCACTCAGGGAGTGGCCAGGACTGCTGAGGCTGCTGGCCTCCCCTTTGCCTCCTCTCCCACAGGTAGAGCTGTGTATCACAGGTGGTACAGCCAGGCAGCAGGACACCCATGGCAAGCTGTCTAATAGTCCAAACAACCTCCTGGCCACTGGTTCCCATCTGCCAGCAACGATGATGTGACCTTTGGCTTTTGGTTGAGTTCTTGTCATGGCTCTGGCAGCACTTGAGGGCTGTTAGCCATCTCAGCCCAGGTTGCTAACTGCCAGAGGAGTCTGCTGTGTGTCTGATGGCAAAGGCTGCCTCCTGAGGGGGGAAGCTGTGTAGCTGTCTTTGAAGTGGTGCACTGGCCAGCTGCAGGGACCTTGGGTTGCTGCTTGCATCCAACATCCTACAGTTTGGGTTCATGAAGAGCAGAACAAGGCCAGGAAAGGTGACCACGATGGGAACTGGGCTGGGGAGAGCTGCCCAAACCCTTTGCCTGGCTCATGCTGCCTGTGTTCAGACTTAGCTAGGCAAGAGCTGCTGTGGTTGTGATAATCAGGGCTGTGGTTCTTTCTCAAGCACAGCATCTGGTGCAAGAAGAGAAGTACCTCCTCCTTTTTTCATGCAGGCTTGCAAGTCTGGGAACCAAATTGCTCACAGAAGGAGTTACAGATCATCTTGCTTTACAGAGCTGATGGTACTTTTGTATTCTGTTGATTTACTATTTATTCTTTCAGTTCAGATGTGTGACTTGGCACTTTGCTCTGCTTGGTGTATTGATTTGTCCAGAATCCCATCTGCCACTTTGCTGCAAGATATTGTAAAACTATTGTGAAGCCCTGAAACACTTCCTAAATAATATCAGAGCCTTGTGCTCTCTTTGCCAATGAGCATCTCCTGGAGCAGCTTTGAAGGTCAGCAGGGGAGGAAGATTGCTGGAGTAGGCTTTTAGAGGGAAAAATAGAAATTATTTAGCAATATGATCCAGCCAGGGACCCCCTTCAAGCCTGGGTCCATGGAAGCCCACTTGTTGCTGGAGATTTGCTCCACAAGGTGAAAGGCTCTGGAACGACAGAGTGCCACAGCATGGTGTGGGGCTCTCCAACCCCAGAGCAGGGGGTGGCAGCATGTCCATCTTGCTAAATCTGATCCCTCTCCCCTCCCATGACCATGCTGTATAGCATCTGCAGAGTGAGGGGACGGAAGGGACCAGCTGCTGTGCATTCCTTGAGGCCCAGCACAGAAACCTGAGTGTTGCTGAAGAGAGAGAGACTTTTGCAGACTTTGAGCTGTTATGGAAGGGAGGGAAGCTCAGACTGCAGTGCTGGCTTGCAAAGGGACTTTTCTCCACCTGTGCAGGAGTGGGAGTATGTGCCAAGAGAAAGGGCTCTGTAGTCATGTCAGAGGCAGAGCTTTGAATTCCTTGAGTGACATTAATAGAGTGGAAGCTTTTCCCCCTGCTCTGCACCGCTCCAGAGCACTGACCCTGATCCTCTGGGATGGACCTGATGGGCATTGGGGCTGCTTCTAAAAGCCCCTGCATCAGTGATGGGTAGACTGACTGACAGAGCTGTCTGTCCTCCAATCTCACAGGTCAGGTATGTGGGGCTAAGTCACAGTGGTCAAATGCTTCTCCCCAGCAGAACATTCCTCTCCAAGGGGCAACCCCCTGACACTCCAGCCTCAGAGCTGCATTTCAGCCCTCCCAAACCTACTGATGGGAGAGAAGGAGACTTTGAATTTTGAATTGCCTTTGCAGCTTTGAATTCCTTTTGGAGCATAAACAATGCCTGAATGTTAATGTACATTTCTGTATGCACATTACAGGGTGGTTGATAACTTCAGTGAGTGCAGCAACATTGCGCCAAGGATGTATTCAGCCTGGGATGTTTGCTGGCAAATGCATTGCTGTCAGTACCTGCTTATTCCCCTGAAACCTTCAAGGTTTTGTAGACTTTGTGAGCCAGGAGGACCCCAAAAGAGAAACAACAAAAATACATCTGTATATTGGAAAGGTAAATTGCACCCTCAGAAAAAAATTGATCCCAAGGGTTAGCAACTCACCAGTGAATACAGCAGGCTCGAGCTGAAGAGAGTCCTTGGTAGGTAAGAAGATCAAGACTGGAAGGCTGCTGCCAGTGGAACCAGCAGAACAGAAGTCTCCAGTGGTCCAGGGCTAATCCTGACCTTGCCTGAAACAGGTAAGAGGAGTAAGTGAGTACAGCATGGCTGGGAAGGGGAGGTTGATTTGTCTGGCAGAATATGCATTTTAATTGCTCATTTTCTTTCCTCTTTTCATGTGATTTGATTGTGAGTTATGTTTTCTGCATTTGTAATTAGAGGGTAGAGCAGATGGTGAGGCTTTGTCTGAAGTGATGTAGCCATCAGAATAACTCATGCTGCTGGCTGGCAGTTTGCTGGGGGAAGGTGTGATACAGCACAAAGCTACCCTGGGAGTTGCTCTAACAGAGACTCACCTCTTAAATAGTCTGAGGCAGACCTTTCAGTGACAGAAATCAGCTTTGCTCAACTGAAATCCACAGCCAGGCTGGTTTACACCACCTAGAAAGCTGTTCTCTGGGGAAAATCTACTTCCTCCTTACACCTAGAAGTACCTGCTCTCATCTGGAGCTTGCAGCCAGCTGTGCTGTCTTTATTTATGTGTAACATGCCACAGGCAGCCCACAGCATGCTAGCTGGGTTTCTTTGCTTGTGAGTTTGAAAGGGACAGCTCATCAGACCCTTGGGAGATGCCCAGCTCTGCTTTGTCCTTGTATCCTGCACTGAGAAGCAGGATTTTGTAATTCACAACTAGCAGCAGAAGTTACAAAGCTGCTCTTTGAGAAGGAAGCCTTGGAAAGCTGCAAGAGTTCAATGAGGGGTGAAATCACTTTGCCTCTCTCTGTGTCAGCCAGACACTTCCATTCTTCAGCTTCCCACTTGGCTAGTGATTTGTAGTGAAAATGTTGGATGAGAGTCTCAAAACAGTAGTGGTTCTTAATTGCATTTTTGAAAGAGAGAGCAAACCCTTTCTAGACAGTCACTTCCATATGTTCTAGAGTTTTATGCATGTCTTCTTTTATCAGACAAGCTTTAGGTGGCATGCCAGTGTGCAGAGCAGGGAGCTAAGCTATTAAGTCCCTTCTTGGACCTGTCATTGAATGGGCCTTTTCCCTTTCTGATTTCTATAACTCTCCAGTAGAGGCTGGGCAGCTCTTTGATACTTTTGATGTAACATTTTAGTGAAAATAATTGCAGTGAAAACCTCTGTAGTTCATGTGCATCATTTCCCACAGTTTTAGTATTATTAGGATTGCAAGTATCTGCTGCAAGTTCTGGGCAAAGTTGGGTTGAGAGTGCTGAAGGAGGAGGATGAGTTCCTTTCCCAGCCCTGGTTATTGCTCTTTGCCTCTTCCAGTTTCTAGGGAACCTGACCTGAGAAGAAGATAGGGGCAGTGGTGTGTTAGAGCAATGGCTTGCTCTTGTGGGGGATGATGTGAGGCACTGTAATTTAAGGCAAACTTCAGGCTATGCCTGAATTCATCCCTGAGGACTTTGGTTGCTTCAGAGGCAGCAGAAGGTCACCATGCTGGTGCTTCCTCCTGACCTCCCTTAGTCATAACCAGGCACTTGCACCCCACTCTTCAGGCAGCACTGATGCAGCACCCATATGCTTTAATGCATAAATGACCACTTAGAGGGTCCCCAAACAAATCAAACATTCTTATGGGTCTGTGTATGTGTGTGTGCCTGCTCTGGCAGGGCTGTGTTGGCTTCTGAAACACAAGGGAGGAGGTGTGGGAGGGTTTTCAAAGGGGATTTTGCTGGCCCTGGTGACTGCAGTGAGATGGATGTGCTGCTGTGTGGTAGCATCCTTCATCCTCTGTAGTGATGTGGTTCCTTAGCTGTGCTCTCTGGCTGGTGCTTGTAAACACTAACAGGTTTAGGGTTTTGGGGGGTTTTTTGGTTTGTTTTGTTTTTTTTCACTCTCTAATTCTTTGTAGGTAGGTTTTACAAATGGAGGAGCTCACAGTGTTGCTGTATTAAAGAAATATATTTACAATGTCCACACAGACACACACATGTCATTTAAGACAACAAATAACTAGGCAAGGCAGCAATAATTCACTCTCCTTTTTCCTGACATTTTTAAATGCCTCAGGTTTTCCTCTTATGGTTTATGATGTTATCATGCTCCTGTCTAAACTACTACTTTAAAATAAATTCTACAGGGTTATTTTCTCCATAAAACCCTGACAATAATAATTTTTCCTGTAAACCCTTCAGTTTCTACTTGCACTATAACTTTGGATCTGCCAAGCCACCCACATCTATCTGATGGCCAGCAAATTGCAGGTTTGCAGGTGTCTGCTGTCCCCACTGGTGACTCCTAGTCACATTATGCCACCCTGATGACTAATTCACCAGAGGTGGGCTCTGGTCACCAGTAAGGATGAGAGGATATCAAGAGGCACATTTAATGGACTGTTTCCTTTTGACATCAAGAGTGCTGTCCTTTCAGTCTCCTGCTGCATCTGAACACTATGCAGGTGGCTGTGGAATGGACTCCCTGGAGGTGCTGGGTGGCTGCATGTCCTGACTGTCCTCTCTGATCCAATTTATCCCTTTTGTGTGGTTTTTGCAGCCTGCACCACTGTGAGCTGTGTGGTGCTGGAGCTGCAGCAGCAGGTTGTGCCTGGCCAGGCTGATCATTACCCTGCTCCCTCTTCCAGATGCTGCTGTGTTCACACACACACAGGCAGGGATTGCTGCTGAGAGCTCCCCAGCCTGGAGCTGTGCTAACACTGCTGTTGCTGGTGGTGATGTGGATAACTCAGACAGCCAGAAAGGTGTGATGGGTGACCAGGAAAGATGGCTGAGAATTGGCAGAAGGTGTTGGAAAAGAGATCTGGTGGGGAAGAAGGGAGCATAAACAAGTTTAGTGTTAAATATTAAAACTATTTGGTATTTGTCTAGCAAGCTTCCTGCTTTACCACACAGACAACCCAAGCTTTATTCTGGCCCCAGAGACTGTACAACATCTCTGCCTACAGCTTTGTGCAGGCTGTAACAAAACCCTGCAGTGGAGCAAAAGCAAGCACTGAGGTTTGCAGAGGCATGAGGTCACCGTGAGTGAGGGTGAGCCTGGTGAACCCCATGTGCAAGGGCTGCTCTGGGCTCCAACAGGGCACTCCACAGCGTGGGTCAAGTGAGAACTCACACACAACCCTCTCCTTTCTAAAGCTGTTTGTTTGTTTGCTAGATTAGGTTCCAGCAGGAAAGGTGACCTCTGGGCTGAGCAGCTGATGGAAGCAGGGGAAAGGGGTGAAGGCATCTACTGCAAAGGATAATGGACTGGTTTGATTTGGAGAGCTAGATGTTAAAGCTGCTGCTTTGCCTCGGATTAACTTGCAGAACTGAACTGAGGGAGGCTTTCTGCCTCATTTTGCCCTTGAAAGGCTGACTCAAGGAGATACCATGCCTGTTACACACTTTGGGCCAAATCCTACCCTTGGTAGCTCCTCATTGCTGTTCCCAGCAGGAACCTTTCTCATGTTTCTGTCTTACTTGTTTCCTCTCTTTCCCTCCCTTTAGTTGCTTTTCACTACAAAATATGCCAGTAATAGCTAAATCACACACCAGTGAAGTTTATCAGTATTTTGGGAGAGACATTAGTAGCATATTTACTCTGAAGTCAGCAAGGGGGAAGTACACTAGCAGGACATCTCCTGGATGCAGGTGTCTGTTTTCCCTTGCTGCCCAGTTAGTGTGTAGATTTCTATACAATAAAGCTGACACTGAGCAGCAGATACACCCAGTTTCTTTCCTCTTCCCCTATTCCCTTTATTTTATATGTATATAAAAGTAATATACAGATTAAAATGATACAATATATACTTTCTAATATGTCTCACTCTTATCACAGTTCATATTCCAAGAAATATGCTGCTTTTTCATCCTAGAAGTGGAACTCTGAAGATGAGTACAGAAGTAGAGGTAACAGGAAAAAAAATACAGTAGGTTGCTTTTGTTGCTCTTTTTTATTTTCCTTTTTAACATGACCAAAGCATTTGCACTTCATTTTTCTGCTGTGAACATTTGTACTTGTCCCTGGTTAACAAGCATATTAACAATGAAAAATGTGAGTGGAAAAAGCAATACCATGTGAGCAGCCTGCAATTAGCCCATTATATCTATAATGATATAGCTTGAGGAGTTCCCAGGGCAGGGCTAGTTTCAAAAAACCCCTAATTATAGCAACTGCATTATAAACTGCAGCATTGGTGTCTGCTGCCTTCCCATGCAGCAGCTGAGGGTAATTGTTGAGTCCTGGAGCTGATCTGAAGGAAAGTGCTGTGTTAACAGGGGGAAGAGGAGCAGAGCTGGGCCCTCACCAGCCACACGGCAGCAGGGAGGCTTCATCCTGTGGCAGGGATGTTTCAAGAGTATTGCCATGACAACTGAGCCAAGGAATTTCATTTCTTGCCCTTGTTACAGGTGAGAATTGAATCATGGAATTCAATTTGCTGTTTAAGTTTTGTCTGTGCTACGGTTGTGCTCCATTTCATGCCTCTTACTCTGGATGCGCTTGCTGCAAGCATGAATACTTGGCATCTCATTGTGTCCTCCCAAGTGTTCCCAAACTATCTGGGAGGGGTCTGTCCTTTTTTGTCTTTTTTTGTTTTTCTTTGTTTGTTTTATTTTTGTGGGGTTTTTAATGTTTTGTTTTGTTTTGGGTTTGTTTTTCCTTTTTACATTTTTTTCTCCCTTCCATGGGGTTTGGTGACATCACTGTGATGGGAAACTGAACAACCAGACAATTCAGATGCTTCATTTTGAGAACCATAAATGAGCTTTTAATGCACTACCTTATACCACTAACTGTGAACCAGCAGCACACCTGGATTGTGTGGGGTTTCCTGAGGCAATCAGAGCCAACTCTGTCTCTCTGTCCAGGGCTGGAGGGTGCAACTGGAGCCTGGGAGCACTGGGAAGGGTCAGGATACAGCATGTGCTGTGTGACTTGCCCCCCAAAATAAGTGTGTGTGATCCTACAGCCACCAGCCACCTCAGCACACCACAGATTTATGGTTCTTCTGGCTGGCAGAGGGAGCAGAAAGCCTGGGAAGGGCTTTGACAGGCTGCTCAGGTATTTACTTCTTTATTGGCAGCTTGAATTAATTTGGTTCATGCTGAATAGCTGACAGGGCAGAGGCAGCCTTTGCTTCCCTGGGAGCTTGCTGATGAGTGCAGGGGCTATTCTTGGCTCACAAATGTCCAAGTGACCATGACAAACACCAGAGCATCTGAAGTACCAGCTGCACTCCAGCTCTGCACCAGACCTTGACTGCTGCCTGACAAGGCTGGGCTTTGCTATTCAATATCAAAGGGGCAGTTACAGAAATGATGTTTGGTTCTAAAAAACCCCAAACAGTAAGGTGAGGGCAGTAGTTTGTGTCAGTCCACCCAAACTTGGAGCTCAGAAACCAGGAGCAGCTCACATTGCTTGGGTCACTGAGGAGACACTTCTTTAGAGCTCTGCTTCTTGCTGCTGCACCCCTGGCTTTGCCATCAGGATGAGGCTTTTGCTCATTTCCTTAAGCACTCCTGCCCAGTGTGGCATGGGCTACACTGTTGGTCAGAAAGCCAAAAGTTGAACTTGCAGTGGGATTTTATGACTTTGGTTTGAATAACTTCATTTTGGGTGCAGTTGCTACTTTAATTTGCTGCTTTTAATTGCTTGCTCTATACAGTGACCCCAGCAACTGGCTAAAGCCCAGCTGATGAGATTTTCTTTTTTCCTCTGTATTGACTTTTTATCTAACAGATAAAATCCATGGCTGCTGTGTCCCTTCCCCAGGCAACCCTGGGGCAGTCAAGGGCTGAGTGTTGGGGCAGGCAGGGCTGGTGTGAAGCAGAGGCTGGCCAGGTGCTCTGCAGGTCCCTCTCTGGGTCTGCAATGCCCCATTTGCTTCTCATTTGTAAATGAGAGTACCAAGAGTGGAGGCTAACACTCTACAGTGGTGGGAGCATCAGTCCTATGGCACAGTGAAGTCTTTGGCACCTCCAAAACAAAGCCATCAGTCACTATGAATAAAATAGTACTGAAGGCAAAACAATAAAGAAATAAGGCAAAAGAGAAGCCAAGGAAGGGCTGCCAGTCTTCACCCAACTCACAGAACCAAGGCAGCAGCCTGGGGAGGCCAACTGAAACAAGGGTTGAAGCAGGACTAGGTGAGGATGTTATTCCTTCCCCAGGCCATCCTGGGTTCCTTTGCCACTATCATGGTAGCTACAGCAACTGACTTGCATCCTATTATCTTTGGGAACAGCAAGACCTGCATATTAAAGTGACATATTTATTTTTATTGGATTTATACATTTAATTAGCTGCCTTTGTACAGGGGCCATATCCTTGACCTATTATTTGTGGCACCTCAATAAACAAGCCCTGTGCAGCAGCTCCCTGGGAAATCAGCCTTTCAGAGGCAGGCTGTGTTGGCAGGTTCACTGTTGCAGGGCTGTTCTGAGTGAGGAGAGATTTCTGGCCAATAACTCAGTCATTTGCCAGTAAGTGAGAGCACCCAGCTGAACATGGGCTGTGGGGCAGGCTTGGGCTCTGCCCTTGGAGCACTAAAGGAACCAGCTCATCCAGAATCATTGGCACACAAGAATTTATGCTCCTGCTGGCAGCTTGCTGCCCAAATTTCTGAAGTCATGAGATGTGTGACTAGCAGAACTGGAGGAAAGTCATCAGGCCCATAATCTTGAGCTAGCTAGTAACCCTGCAGGGACTGTGCAACAGGTGACTGTGGGGCTGGGTACTGCTGGGCAGCAGGGTGTATCATTTGGGGACTGCTGGAGAGGGCTGCAGTGTCTTGTGTGGCTTGCAGGTCTCAGACACAGCTGGAATACTCCACACTTGAGCCACTTCCACATGAAGTGGTGGCTTTAAATGTCACCTCTGTGTATTCTCATAGGCTCTCTTCCTGCTTCATGCTGTTATTGTCCTGGTTTGCTCCAGCCCAGACCAGGATGGTTATGTACATAAAATGTCTAATGAAATATCTTTTCAGCTCCCTGCAGATAAAGGCAATGCTTGTTCTTGACAAAGCAGTCTTTTCTGCTCCCTGGGGCTGGAGATGTTTAAGTCTGAAGATCAAGCAGCTGATGGAAGCAATACTGACTCATGACAGTGGGTGATGGGTGCTGTGAGACAATACCTTTGGTGGTGGTGGGGGCATAGAAATGACTGGTCAGAAATGAGGTTAGTAGGGGGAAGAGCTTGCTGCTCTGTTGTCATTCAGCCCAACATCTCAATATCTGTGTGCAAAGACAGACCAGAAGACAGGGAAGGAGAAATGATGCAAGTTCCTAGGCAAAGCTCCACCGGCACCAAGAGTATTTTTAAGGGTTGCACTGCTGAGAGAGGCAAAAAAATCCCATATTTCCACAAAGAGTCATTTGATGATCATGATGTGACAGTGATGTGGCAGGTCTGGAAATCCTGGCACCAAGTGCAACTCCTTTCCACAATCCTGACAATGAGATGTTGTGATGTCCCATCAAAGCAGGGGCCTGTCAGCGTCCTGTAGCACCTCAAGGGCCAGCACTCTAATAACCCTCCTTCATTACTGCCTCAGCAGCAGCCAGCACTGACTTGTGTGATGGATGCTTCAGAGCCAATCCAGACTGCAATCATCACAAGCCTTTTCCAGAGGGGTTCACAAGTGCTTTTGAGTGTGGGACCTGCTGGATTTGCTCCTTCCAGGCCAAAGGTTTGCTGTAGGAGCACAAGCAATGTGTCTGCAGTCTTGGTGGGGCAAACTGTGAGACAAATTGGCTCCAGCACCAAGTGGAAGAACAAATGCTCACACAGTGATGCATTAAGGCTTATGTTGGTGGCAGGAGGCAGTGTCTGAGCTGTTCACCAAAGGTATTGAAGGTCTCAAGAATTTGTTGGCACTGAGCACTGTTGCTCAGCCTGCAGAGGAATCAGGAGGTTTGTATGCTTGATGGTGCTCAGCACTCCACTGCATAAGGCCTTGGAAAGGCAGGGAAAAATGAGGCAGAAAAGTGTTTTCATAGCCTGGGAGAAAATTCAACTACTTAAAAGGTACAGCATAAGCCTTAGACACAAAGCAGAGGTGTGACAGACACAGAAACAGCAGCCTGTGAAGGTAGGTTTATTGTCTGGAGTGACTGAGAGATGCTGTCCAGGGAGCACATTTGATCCAACAGCCTTAAGCCAAACAGCTCCATTGGCACCACAGCAGCCTTAGTTTAGGAGGAGATTTGTCAAAGCTAATGTATATAGCCAGATTAAGAGTAAATCCAAAGAAGCAGGTGACAGAAACACAGTGCATTAGCTCTTGCACTTGCTGACATGTACTTCAGGGTGTGCTTCTTTCATCCCACTGTAGCTGATGTAAATAACCTCAAGCTGTTCCCAGGCTGTAGCTCACCTTTGGCAACATCCTCCTGGGAAGACTGGAATTACTGCAGCTCCTCTTTCCATGAAATGTAGCTGTGCTCCCAGTCTCATACATGATGATCTGTTTTTCTTCTTTTAAATCTTCTCTTTCTTCTTAGTTTTTTAAAATAAAAATCAACTTGCTGTTCATCTTTTCTTTCTTTTTCATGATCTGAGCCATGAGTAATTAGAGCTGCATCACACTGGAGAAATGACAACACTATTTCTACAGTCAAACCTGCATAAGTATAATGTCTTTGAAAAATAACAAGCTGCCCTAAGGGAAATTAATTACCCCATTGGGACAGGCATTATTCTGGAACAAAAGCCCTCAGGTTTTTATGCCCATTTTCATTTGGAACATTTCTTTCATTTGAAGTAGTGGCCACATATTCCAGTCCTTTCCTCTGTGACTGGAATATGAACAATAATATATTTAAAGCAGTGCAAGTCTGTCTTGGAACCCTTTACAAATCTAATGAGAATATTAAGCAGCTTTAGAATGAAGTCAAAGTGCATTTTGCAAATCTGTTGTGGTGGCTATATATCATTACTGCTCATCAAGCCAGTTCAGCCCTTCAGGTCTCATTTTCCTTGCCTGTTTTTTCATGAGTTGCTGCTTCTTCTCTGAGGAACATGTCTTCATTTATCATAATAAGGATTTATTATCATCATACTCTCTAACCAAGCTCAATCTGTTGTATTTAAGATGAGATTTCTATTTTTTTTTCCAAAGGGGATGGCACTGCTGTACATGGTCTATTCCAGTCTTTACCATCTGCAAACAAGTCTTGGAAGTCAGACCCTGGAGGAGATAGCAAGAGGCTTTGGATACAGCAACACATAACATCTATGGCTTAAATCACCAGCTAACTTCCACAGATGTATGAAGGTACAGAGGAACAAGCAGTGACATGGAGTGGCTGACCTGGTAGAAGAAAATTCAGGTAGGTGGTGGTCTCCTGTATGGCTGGGAAAGGGTTTCACAGCCCTGACTGCAGCCTGCACTCCTACAAGCCAAAATTTTGTAGGAAGCAGACTGATTTGTATCAACTGGCTGAGGCTTTTGCCATCTCAGCATCCAGCAGGAAGCCAGCCTCAAACTGAGCAAGCTCTGTGGCAACTGGTGTAAATAGTCTCAGCTTCTAATGGTGTTGGAAAGCTGCAGTGTCATGTCTGTACTTGCTTGGGCAACTCAGGAGGCATTTCTGCTTCAGCAGCAGCAGCTCTTGGGCACCAAATTAGTGCTGTTCTGCATCCCTGGCCAGGACCACATTACTGCATTTAAAGGAGGGTGAGGTCTTCTGTGCCATCTGCTGGGTACCAGCCAGCTCCTTCTTTAAGTGTTTTGGTCATTCTTTGACCTTAACACGAGGTGACCTGCTAGGTTTGTGTCATGAGAGCAAACATGGAGTTCTGGAGCTCAGCAGTCAGCTGTGTGGCTGTATGACAAAAAGGAAATTGCTGTCCTCCAACAGCCTTTCCCTGGTGGAGAACAGCTCTCTAGGTGACCCTGTGAATTACCAGCATCACCTACACTGCTTTTGCTTTAATTAATGCACTGATGTTGGGCTGCCATTATTTTTAGAAAGACACTTTCATTTTACAGATCACAAACACTGGGTGGGGGGGTTAATATTTCTGTATTTTCTACAATGTACCAGGGAGAATGAAAACAAAAAAGGCTTTGTCATTATGCAGGTGAGTTTCCAGCAGTAAAAATGTGGAGGCTCAGAGAAACCCTCTCCCACCAACACAAAACCTATCAGCAAGCCTCATGTGCATTTGTAAGAGCT
This sequence comes from Galbula dea, assembly GCA_013399015.1. Taxonomy (NCBI): domain Eukaryota; kingdom Metazoa; phylum Chordata; class Aves; order Piciformes; family Galbulidae; genus Galbula; species Galbula dea. The sequence continues at coordinate 1,311,596 of VWZX01004391.1, read as the reverse complement.
TTTGCAGTCAAGGTGAATTACAAGGATTCTTGCTTGAATCCCTGGCAGATACAAACACTTGTTATCCTTGGCTTTGCTGCTGAACCTAATCAAAGATATTGTTTATTAAAGTCCTATTGTCTCTGCAGTAAAGAACAAGGACAAGCTTCTCTGCAGCAATGTAATACTTGTGGCAGCTCAGGGTGAAGATTTATTGTGGCCAGCTGACAGAGCAAACAGGCAATGCCCAAGCCATTACTTTTAATTTGCCACTTCTTTAAAAAAATGTATACACAAGGCTAAGCCCTGAGTCCTTCCTTACAGTTCAGTGTGATCTCTTCTCAGTCAGGGGAATAAACCAAAGCACAGACTCTTGCCCTTCCGTCCAAACAGAAGGAGGACATGAAGATTTAGCCTTGCATTTAAAGGCAGATTGCCATGCTTCTGCTTTAGCCCAGTGGTGTTTAGACTAGGAACTGGGCTGAAAACAGAAATGAATCAGACTTAATGGTTTAAATTACCAGCTTAAATTATCCAGTTATACCTGTGATCCTCTTTGAGAGGGGTTAAGACATGTCTGCTTCATACAGAGGGGCTCAACCCTGCAGCCTTTGGTGCACACAGACAGCTCTGAACTGCTGCACCACACCTGGGTTAGAGCAGGTCCCCTCTGAGCAGGGTCATATTAACTGGACTAATTAAAAGTGATGTACACTTCTTTTCAAAGTAATGAGCTTTTCTTTGTGAATTCATTTAATTAAGGTTTCAGGAACTGTATCATAATAAATGTGACATAAATAGGGATATGGTTCAGTGGCAGGGTGGTGATAGGTTGATGCTTGGACTTGATGATCTTAGAGGCCTCTTCCAACCTTAATGATTCTGTGAAATAAAGCAGCAAGATAAATGAGGGAGCACAATTAATAAATGCAACGACTCAGCTCTCTGAGCTTTTAAACTGCTTATCTAATCATATGTAATTTTTATTCATAGTGTTAAAACTCTTCTATTACAAGAGCTGTAAGTCAATTAGGGAAATGGCTTTAGCAGTTTAAAGAAGGTAAAGGCAATGTGTGCTTTCCTAGACTACACGTGCTCGGGTGAACGGAGCTCTCGCTCGGCACCTCTGCTAAGGACCAACATCTCAATCCCAAAGAAACCCCCAAAGGAAAGCTGCTGCCTTGCCTCCCCTGTGAAATGTGACCCCAAATCTGGGAGACAGGTGAGAGGTGAGAGCACCAGCACCATGAGTCCACGATAACCCAAGGAGATTGCACTATCTTCCATGGCTACTTATCCGCAGCCTGTGGAATTACACCACTCAGACAGCCCACAGTCATCTCACAAGTCCTACTTATAACAGCTTCTTACTATGTGAAAGGAGTTTTCTCTCTCTTTGGCCTTTTAATAGTTCAGTGCTTCCAGCTACTTTCTTTCTCACTGCCTAATGCCTCAAAATCTACAGTTTTGGAAAAAAACCCCAGCCCCACAATCAAACATGTCTTGGCAGGTTTGGGCAGACACTGAGCTGAGCTGCACAGGCAGGACAGTATCCACCTGAGCTCAAAGCCAACCCCAACCTTGTAGCAGCAGCAGCAGAGTAATCCCAGCTCTGGCTGTGCCAAGGGGACTCTGACCATTCCTGATGATGTCTCTGGACTTGGAGTACAAAGTTTGCTTTTTACTATCATTTAATTTGGACATAACTCTTACAGTGAGATACTTCTAGTTTAGATTTCATGTGCATGCTTATTGGATTTGACAGAGTGTTTCCCCAACTAATACTCACAAGCCAGCTCTACAGGGATGGCTTCTGCTTTACTTGTTCTCAGCTGCTAGCCCCCTACTCCAGGCCCCCTGCATTAGTAGTAAAACCAAAAGCAATAACCCCAAGCCCCACATTTTCTCTGCCTTCCTGCTGCTGCTTTTTCATTTAATAACTCACAGGTTTCTCTCAAAACATGTCCATTATCAGCTCCAAGAGAGGCTCTATCTTTGTACTGGAAACCCAAAAAGACAGGTCCAGATTTTTGTGGTGCCCCCATTCAGGGTGGAGTTCCTGAGGGATTTCATTTGAAAAAGAGAATCTCCAAAGTAACAACTAATGCACTCTCTCTCCTGAGGTGATTGCTCTGACCGTGTAGGTGAGGAGGCTGGAGCCACATGGTACCTGAGCTACTGCAGACACCTGATGAGAGATGCTCTGCCTGGTCTGAGAGGTTGTGTCTTCCTCCATCCTTCCCAGGGCTGAAATTTCACATGACATTTCAGGTAAAAGGAAAAAAAAAAAGTTGTTGCCTTTGATTATGTTCTATTTTTTGTCCTGAAAAGTTGCTTTGAAAGCAGTTTGTATGGCTGAACTATGGACACCTTTCTCCTGTAATTCTGCTATGACCTTTTCACCATCCTTCCAGAAGCAACTCTGGAAAAACAAAACCAAAAAACCCTCAAAGCCAAACAAAAAAAAAGTTAAAAGCAGAAAGTTTCTTTTGTCTACCTTCAGGAAGGGTTGTTTTGTTTGGGTTTTTTTTGTGTGTGGCTTTCCTTTTCCTTTCCCCCAAAAACATGTTTCTGCTTTGCAGGCTTCAAATCTGACTGCAGAACCAGAACAAAATCATCAAAGCCATTGGCAGCAGACAGCTTTGGGCACAGCATCAGGCAGGTACAGCCTTAAACCAGTTTGCACTAGTGAGCAATAAGTTTTTTACCTATGGAAAAGGTCACACTTGAATTTCTATTTGGAGTTAATACTTCCCTGGAGAAGTGACAGATATTTCCTAGGACAGGAATTGAAGGGAGTATATGAATATGAAGAGGAAAAATGAAAAAGAAAAAACCTCAAGACTGAAAATGAAGTAGAAGGTTTGACCAAATATGAATACATTAAAATCTTCAGTACTGATGAAATTTGGAACACAAGCTGACAGGAGACATAAGGACACTTGCCAGGTGTTATTGCACTATATACTATTTTGGGGTTTTTTTTCAGATCTAGAAATTTTGAAATATCTTGGGAAAGGGAAAGCTTTTGAATGGTATTTCATTCTCCTGACAAAATGAAGGAGCTATATAAGAAGTGCTTCCTAGGATCACCTACTTTTATACCTTTGGTTTTTTTCAGAGGCTGTATTTTCATGTGCTAGGTACAAATATTCTGGTTCTCAGATTTTTCTCTGAACCCTTGGCTCTTTTGTAATTACTACCTGAATCTCAGGGCTTGTTTCCACCTAAACCCAGATGAAAGACTTACCTGGCCACATTTTGGAGGACCCAGCAGCTTGGAAGGAGCATCCCACCCAAACGAATCCAGTGCCAATATCCCAACAGAGGCCACTGCAGCACAGACAGATCACTCAGCCACCATCCCCTCCATTAACAAAGACATTGTCACAAACCCCCTCAGCCATGAAAATCAGGGAAACCACGAACTCCTTGCAAGAGACCTTATGTCTGGTGTTTGATGTGCTTTCAGCCTTTCAGCAGGCTTCTTTAGCTAAGCTGCATGCCCTCGAGTTTAAAATAGCACCGTGGCTGCAGCACGGTGAGTGACACCAAAGTGACTGACAGTGCTGCTGCTGCTGCCTAGACACAGGTTTCAGACTCAGGAGGTGGTGATTTCTCTTTCCCTTCCTCTCCAGATTTTGAACCCATTCTGGAGGTCATTGCAAAGATGAAAAAGTCAGTAGAAACTCAGACCTGACCTCTATGCCACAGTCTATGAAAATTCCCTGCCCTAGCTCAGTTATGTGCCTCTAAGCCAGGATCCAAGCTCTGGTGATGACACAGTCACTGGTAGAGATAATTTGGCTTCTAAATGTTTTCTTTGTGCTTTGAGAAAACATCTTTGAGCAGTTTCTTAAATGTCATTCCTTGCAGTATACAGAGCAGGCAATAAACAATAAAATTATTCACCTTGAAGAAACCATCTGCTGTCTTTAAGGACATCACTGCTTTATTTGTTGCTTTGAATGGTCCTCTGGGATGCTCTAAGTGTCATTAAAACACTATGTTTCCTATCCTCTGTGTGCCAGACTCATTTTGCTTCAGAAACATAAATGGTGATGGCTAAAATAATCAGAAATCTCTTTCTCTGTTAGTTTCTGTACTTCATTTGTTTTGTGAACTTCTTATATAATGCTTGCTATTTGGAATTATTCTTTGAAGGCTGCAGTCAGAATGATTTAGCCCCTGGATGTGATGCTTTGGGTGCAGCAGCCTGACCTGTTTGCAGGCTCTCCTGCCCTTGATGATCACTTGGTGTTGCCCCCAGGTCCTTGCTCCACATGCATGTGCTCAGCACCAAGACAGCTGACCTGTGCCATGTGAACCACAGCAAAGCAAGGCTACAGTTAACCCAGGGAGAGCTGCCTCCATTTTTCTCCCATTTTGTTCATCTACTCAATCATGGATGGAGAGGATGTTGCCATTTTCAATGACAGTTCAGTTGCCTTCCTCTCCTCCTCCCATGCTGCAACATCACCACTGCCTGCTTTTCTTTGCTCTCTTCCCTTGCAATGATGCCCTGCCTGACAAGGGCAGAATACCCCTGGACAGGGAGATCCATCATGGCCTAAAGAGGACTTGTCTTTTGCTCCCTAAGACAGCAGTGCACCAGTCCTTAGGAAAAGGCAGGCAGTGCTGTTCCCACTCCCCTCTGCCACACCCAGGTAATCACTGGCCTCTTGCCTGCCTGTCCCCACACTCCTCATAGCCCTTCTTGGTTCTTTTACTGAATTTAGAACAAAAAGACCAGCAACACCCCTAAGACTCTATACCCACTTCATAACAAGAGCCTGAGGCTCCAGCCAGAAAATACTGCAGGAATGCCCACCACCACCTCAAAACTAGCTCCCACTGTCCAGGACATCAGTTTATGGTTGATGAAGGACACATTCATCTGTCCCCAAAACTCAGCTGCAGCAGAACCCCCTCCTGGCACAGTCCTTGACTCCAGATACAGAGGTGCTGCTGAGCTGGGGGATAGAGCTGAATAAAAGGTCAAATAAGAGGGTGTTCTATTGAACAAAGAACAAAGGTTGAGAGCTGCATGCAGAATGGGCTGGGAAAAGTAATGGATTTTAAAAATAAAGCTCTGTTGTTTTCAATGCTCCATTGTTTGAGATGTGTTAGCTTCATCCTAATGAAAGCCTGCAAGAGCAGATCATTGATGCAATAGGCTGTGGCTTGCAGAGTTCAACCTTAGTTTCAAGGTTGTAAGGTTTATTCCTGGAGGCTAAATTTACTATAAAACAAAAAAAAATTTCCAAAACCTAGCTAATGTAACAAAAAAGCACAATCAAATGTTAAGGCAGACCCATAACATCAGAGACAGCCCATTATTACTCTAGCTAAAAACAAAGGCTAAAGCCTGTCAGCATTAGAAAATAAAACTAACTCTTTTTTAGCTCTACAGCCTTTAATTGTTTTCACCAATCAATATGTTAGAAAAATACAAAGAAAAATTTCCATCTAAGCCAAAGCTCCTTTTAAAATGAAATGAAATAAAAGCACAATAAAAGCAGCTCAGGGTTCTAGTGACATCAGTTTTGCTGTTGTGGTTTCTGGTATCAGAGCACCCTTTGATGGGATTATTTTTCCATGCCCCACAATCCATTAATTATTGTACCCATCTTGTAGATTGCATGTTACAGTCAACAATAAAAAATACCCTTGGCAACCTCCATTATACCCTGCAGTTAATTTGTGTTCTTGCAAAGTGCTTATATTTACTATGAGTGATAATCATACATATGCATGAGACCTTAAGTGAGGGAGAACTCGCTCAGGAGCTCATACAGCAGGAGGTTTGCCTAGAAAAGATGTCAAAATCAGTTCACTTTTGTTATATATGAGTAATTTAATTTCCTCTACAGTGTTTTTAGGGCAAGAATGAAGTAACATTCTTTGGCATAATTGAAGCAACTCCTAGCAAGACAAGAGGCTAACAAAGCCTTCCCAGCTTGTCATGTCAAATCCTTACCTACTGTTCCGTGCACATGGCTGCACTCTTTGGGCTGAATTCAATTACCCAGTTGAGTTCATTAACTTGTTATGTCCCATGACCTTCAGAATATTTACTGTTGGATCTTTAAACTTCTGGCTGCCTTTAATTTATTCCTTCACAACCAACCTCATTTTTGTGTCAGACCAGAGATGCTCATAGCAGCCAACCCTTTTTTTTCAGGTCTCAATTTTCACCAGCAGCACCTCTTGTTAAACCCTGAACCATGCTCTCCATTTCCAATGCTCCCTAACAGATTATAAACCAAACAGCCAGGGAGTCCTGGAGACGTGGGAGGTTGGCTCTTTCCTTTCCCCACAATACCTGATGTAGCAGAAAAAGATGCTCAAAGGCATCACGGGTTAGGGCCCCATGGGACACAAGCCCAGCAGCCAGGGAGACCAAAGCCACTGAGAGAAGCTTCTGTGAGCTGTAGAACAAACATGCTGCTGGTGCCTCTTAAGGGTAGGTTACTTAAGCCAAATTTAATTGATTTAAAGCTGTAATATCCTTCAACAGAGAAATAGAAGCTTTTTCCAAGTAACATGTGGGTCACAGGAAAATTGGTTATTTGTAGGTTGGCCAGGCCATGATGGTTAAACCACTTCCTCCTTGCTTGTTATTTCCAACCCTGCAGCCTCTGCAGAACAGCTCAGAGCAAAGCTTTTGTTGACTCAGGAGCTTTGTTGTCCTGTAGAAGAGGCTGGCTTTCAGAGCTCTGTGCTGCAGGTTCTGACTGATGGCCATCCCCAGCAGGGTTTCTCAGGGAGCAAGCCCTTGGAAACCTCACAGATCCAAGTTCACTTGGCTGCAACTCACATTCTTTTACAGCTCTGACTTGACCATATTTGGCCCAAATGGGAACTGAAGTTAACCAAAGAGTAGCTCATACCTGAACCCCCCCAAAAGCAACTTTTGTATATGAAGAGCAGATCATTCTGGCCCCAAAGGACAAGTGAGTGGGGATGAGTTCCCAGGCTGGGTGGCTGGGTGCTCCCTGGAATTCAAGCCAGGAAGAGACCAGGGGAAAAACAACAGGGCAACACAGCCCTGAGGAAAATGATAGCTTTCTGATAAATACTTCAGCCCTTTCTTAGTGGGAGGTGGGGGTACAGCAAGGGTAGAAAACAACATTTCTCCCTTTCTCTCTGGCTCAAGGAGTACAAGTGTTCTCCACTTACTCCCCTGTGGGTCAGTCCAAAGGGGTGAAGACACATGTCCAGACACATGATCTGATGCAAGACCTTCCTTTGCTGTTTCTTTGATACTTACCAACCTCTAAGAAAGTACTGCTTGGTATGATCCACTACTGCAAAGGCACAGCTAACTCTTGCTACCCCTGCTTGAGACTCAGCTGGGCACTTCTGTTACTGCCATTTCCCCTACCACAGCTGTAAAATAGGAATAAATACTGTTTATGCACCTGTGTAAAACATTTGAGGGTTGAAAGGTTCTGTGCATGTGGCTATATTATTAAGTCCATTCATACAATGAGAAGTAAAATGACAACGCACAAGCAATTTACAACAACTCATTTTAGCACTGTTTAGCCCAGGAAGGTCAATATGTGCAGTTCCTCCAGAGAGACAGAGACTGAGACAGAGAGAGCTTCAATGCTTTGAGCAGAGCATGCCTGGAGGAAGAATATTCCACACACTAGGCTCAGGGAAGCCTCAGCTTACAGATCACCTTCTCTTGGCCATGCACAAGTTAGTCTTTTTTTTTTTCACATGGCATTTAAACAACTTGTGAATTCCTGAATATGTGAGATAAATCTAAGTCACTGTAGGATGAACTTCAACCCCCTACAGCTGCTGAACAGGAGTGGAAAGGGTAAAGAAGCACAAAGAAGGGGATGTTTCCCAGGTGTATTGGGTGGAGCCACAGATTTCTTGCAGATACTGTATGTCTCATTTATTGTATACTTCTATTCTTTACTTGGTTTTAACTCTAAACTGAACTGTGTGGATGTTGAGTTGAGAAAGGTGGTAAATCATGGTCATTTCTAGCAGAAAGTAAATACATAAGTAGCAGCAGCAAAACTTAAAATAAAATGGAATATCAGTGAGTGAAGTTGAAATTCCTTACAGTGATCAATCAATGACAAAGTTCTCCATATCCAAAGAAGGGTAAGTCATGAAAATTAGTAGTAGCCTGTTACCCTTTCTTGGGCTTAATGGATGCTTCACCTTTAGGTATTAGACATTATCCAGGTGTTCAGGATCATTCAATCCTTTAGCCCTTCTGCAGAGACAGTCTGTTGGCCCCTCTCTGCCAAGCACAGCCACAGGTACCTCTTACCTATGGGATACTGAGCTGAGCCAGAGCTCTCATGCCACATTTACCACAGGACAGTCACGAAATGCTGGGAGCCACCTGGGTCCATCAATAACATCTCAGTCTGAAACACACTGCTTGGCAAATTGAAAAAGAAAGAGACAAATTCTACTTACTCTGCTGTGCCCTCCATCAGTGCCAGAACTGCTGTGTCCTCACTGTGCTCCACACATCCAAATTCAAATGCAGCTCCTGCAGACAAAGGACATATGTTTACAGCACAGCCAGATCTTCTTGGTGGACTTAATCAAGATGGGAAAACACACCCATTATGCTTTTACTACTTGCATATTAGTTGATGCAGTGATTCTGGGATTTTTCAGGCTAAAATCATCATCTGTTCTGACCTTATGAATGCCATGAAATCACCCCCAGGTAATGGGTGTTGTCTGATGTTGGAGGAATGCAGCAAAGGCATAATCTGTGATTTTTACCTTGTTTGTAGAGTGCTGTTGGTGAAGCTGAAGTGGGAACTCTTGAACTCTCTTCTCTGCCAGATATGGAATAGAAAATTACTTTCTGGCTGGTCTAGGCAAAGTTGTATTAAGCTAAGCTGTAGGTGAAATTATTGTTCTATTCATTGCAAGGGCTGCTATGACAACAGATGAATGCTGCAGCTAATTTAATTACATTTCTGTCAGCCTCTGTGCCTTTCAGGAGACAATGCAGAAACCAATAGCATTTTCTTCTAATCTTGCAGGTGGCAGAGAAAATGTCAAATTCCCCTCCAGAGGGCCTAACAAGAGCACCACACTTGAGTCATGAAACATTATTTAAGTATCCTGAAGGATCCCTCATGGTTTTTCCCCAGCATCTCCCATTCTGTGAGTGTCCCTCCTGCCCTTTCAGCAATTGTGCTGCACTGTGGCACTTTCTGTCACTCCCAGTGCTTGGTGAACCCCAGCAAAAGCTGCCTGCACCCTTGGCCACCCCACTGGGAGAGGAGGAGATAAGAAATGTGTGAAAGTCAGAGTTGTTCATCCAGCTGTGGAGAGAACTGAGAAAGCTGCAGCCTTTCCTTCCTACCTCCCCCACTCCTCTGCCCTGTCTCAGGTGTGGTTTGGAAATCAGCATTCTGTATTAATGGGAAAAAGCACTGGGAGGTGGAGGTGAGAAAAGTTCCTTTTCCCCTGTGATCAGGAACTGTGCAGCAGGGAGAGAACAATTGCTTTAAGGACAAAGTATTGACTGCTATAACAGAGAGAAGTTAATAGATATTGACTCCCACTTGCTTTAAGTAGGTCACACCCCACAAGAACACGAGGCACATCCTGCTCTGAGGCATGGGGCTAGGCAATTCTTGCCCCAAGAAGCAACATTTGTGTGTTGTTAAATATGTGTCATTCCCTCACACTGAGGGACAGTATTTCCATGTACAGAAGCCCTGATTTCTGTACAGCTGGGTGAAAGGCAGCACTGATGGGCAGTAATGACTTCCATGGGTGCTGGGGGAGCTCAGCATGACTCAAGAAGTGATCTGTGCATTACCAGGGGTGGACTCAAGATCATTCAATAATCTTATAATTTACATTAATTAAAGCAGGAGCATGGCAAATATCTGTTGTTTATCTGAGGAAGCTGTCTAAGGAGCAATCCTTCCATAGCAGGGTATAAACTCAGTTGCCATGTAATTAAGTCATAGTTACATAGGCACTGAACAAATGTGCAGCAAGATTCAGCTAATACATTAATGTGATAAGAAATACCCAGGCATTCAGCTGGCATTGAGGGAATTAGCCACACCAAATTAGATATCAATGAACACATTTACTACCATGTCAGTTAGTATTCTGAGTACAAATTGAAATGTAATCAATTATTCCTACAGAGCTCTGACAAACTCATATTAGGAATTAAAAAAATACTGCCATTTTACAGTGTTAGGTCTATTGTGTGTTTTCTGACACTGATGAAGAAGATAAGACATCACTGCCCTCTCCCCAATACCTTCCTAGACTGGAGAGAGAAAGGTGGAATAACAGCAAAGCATAAATTAAGGTCAAAAGTGAAGGTAGTTGATAAAGCACTGAAGGGTGATGCCTGACCCTCCTCCCTTTCCCAGAGCTTTCCCCCCCTCTTTATAATTATTCATGATCCCTGCAGGAGTGGTTGTGGCAGAACAGGACCTGTAAATCATTTCAGAAAGACTACAAGAGCCTTGAAGCTAAGAGGTCATCCCATTATCAGCCCAAAGCTTCCCAGAGCCTTTCCTCATTATCTTCCCTTCAGCACAGCTAAGAAAGGTTTTCCTGGAAATGCTAGTAGTGGTTCTTATTCTCCAGCATCTCCTTCCCTTCCAAGGCAATGAGAGGACTCTCCCTCAGAGATGTCCTTCAGTTCTCTGTAAATCAGTTTCCATGTGTGTTGCAGTCCTTTACAATTATGGACAAGCATCTACAAAATCAGATGTTTTGCATATAGATTTTCCCCCAAACATGGTATACACCATTGCCAGCTGAATATCTCCTATCATCCCTAAGAGACCAGCATCCATTTGCAGACAAGTTTCTCAAAAAAAGCCAAAAAAGCCTTTTAAAGTCCTACCACCACCTACCTCTCTGTGAGCTCTGTGGAGGCAACAGCCTCTCCCTCTGCCATCCCTCCTGACTGTCAGTTCTTACATGATTATTCAGAGTGCTTTTGTTCTTCCTAGGGAGCTGGTTATTTGGCATCCTCCAAGCACCAATTTCTTTTAGGGTTTGCCATTTTCACTGATGAAATGGAAACTTTTTGATATGTGAATCCAGCCTCACTGTTTGGACAGTTTAATGAAAACATCAATAAGGCACAGACTGAAGAAGGAGAGGGAGGTGCACAGTCATTAGGATCTGTTATTAGCATTTTGCACACCACCACAAGCTTTTGTACATGAGCAATTAATGTAGCAATAAATACCACAATGAGCCAGAGGAGTCTCACTGAGTCTGGGAAGCATAAACACTGCCTTCCACTTAAAAGAATTGTCAGAAGCATTTAAGAACCTTCCTGGAAAGGAATAGCTGGAGCTCCTGCTGCAGGCACAAAAGTCCAGCCCCAGCTCTGATAGAGACACATTCCACCATCTTAAAAAGAAGCCATCTGAGGGAGTCAGAACAAATGCTAGCCCAATCATCCTTCCAGACCTATATGCTACCAGCCCACTTAAATACTAGGTTTAGGGGAGGGTAAGATGGAGTTTACTCCTGTTGATTTAGACAGCAGGCACAGTACAGAACGTCAATCAGCTTTTTTTCTGGATGCATAAAGGTGCATAGGCCAAATCTGATCTCGTGGCAAGAATTCTTGAGCACACTTGAGCTGAGTTTACACAAGAAAAATCACAGAATATCCTGAGTTGGAAGGGACCTACGAGGATCATCAAGTCCAACTCCTATTTAGGCACAGAACAACCCCAATGTCACACTGTGTGTCTAAGTACATTGTCCAAGTGGTTCTTAAACTCCATGAGATTTGGTGCTGTGACTGCCTCCCTGGGGAGCCTGTTCCAATGCTCCACCACTCTCTGGATGAACCTCTTCCTAACATCCAACCCGAATTTCCCCTGGATAGCTTCATGGCATTCCCCCAGGTCCTGTTGCTGGTCACTAGAGAGGTCACCACCCACCCCTCCTTCTCTGGTGAGGAAGTTATAAACAGCAATGAGGTCTCCCCTCAGTCTCCTCTTCTCTAGGCTGAACAGACTAAGTCATTTCAGCCTTTCCTCATATGACTTCTCCTTCAAGCCCTTCACCAGCTTTGTGGCCCTCCTCTGGATGCTCTCCAACAATTTCATATCCCTCTTGTATCGTGGTGCCCAATGACAATAACTCTTCTTTTCTTAACAGAGATATGACTAAATGCGAGAGGCAGGATGTCCTGCCCTGGGCAACCCTTCCAACACAGGACTTATGCCCCCTTTGTCCCATGTCTGCTCATCTAGTTCCAGGGCCTCATATCTATTGTATATAGGCACCAAGGAAGGTGAAGCAGGCTAGGAGAGCGCTCACCTGCCATGCCGAGCAGCGACCTGTTTCCATTCTCCCCTGTCTTCTAATCCTCCTCCTTCTGCCTGGTGGTGAGAGGGTAAGGGGCTCGTCCTTTCACAGGGTGACAAGGTGAGACCTCCTGCTGAGATTGTCTCGGGAACGTCAGGGAGTGACTTCCACTAGTCTATCTCTCTCTCACACTCCCTAATAGTTCTTAATCTCGCCACTTCCTCCTTCAGCTCTGCCACCAGGCTGAGCAGATCATCTAGTTGCTCACACCTCACACAGAAACATTCTGTAATCGGCAACAGGCTCTGGCACTCCCTGCAGCCAGACACCTGGGTGTCTGCTTGTTCACGCCGGAGCTCCGTCTGGGTCGCCACTTCCTGACAAGCTGTGGCTTTTTTCCTAGTGTTAACCACTAATAGATGTTTCCTAAGCGAGCGACGACCGCTCCTGTAGCTCACCTCCGAAGCCTGAAGGGAGACAGCATCTCCCCCCCCCCGCTCCGTCACGAACTGCTGCACAAACTGCTCCGCACCTGTTTGCCCGCTCCGGGTCGCCACGCTCCCTGCGCTTGGCTAATATAGGAGAGGACGTGTCAGCCTTCAGCCCTGGTCCCTCCCAGTGAGTCAGAGGTAGGGGCTCTTCGCGACTCGCTCGGAGGGAGAGAGGGAGGGAGGGGTAACAGAGGAGCAGCAGCAGTCTCTCGCTCTACGCCTCCTGCTTGCAATTTTCTGCACTGCGAAAGGGTCAGCGCTGTCTCCCCGACGCGATCCATAGGCAGATGTACGCGCCAGGGCAACCTCGCTTCAAATGTTTCTCTTTGTAGTTTTGAGTTGGCACTACAAACCCTTGTGCAGGATTTACTGTGCTGTAAGACCATGGCTGGAGAAAGTGTTGAGAGAAACGCAGGAATGCTCCCTCTACGGTCAGAGACAGAGCCTGGCTCCTCAGTCGCTACCCAGGATTGGGTTGGGTTTCTTGCACCCGTTTTAAACCTTTTCCTCCAGAGACAATTCTTCACCTACCCATTTACAGCGTCTCACATAGTCGAGATTCCTCAAGGAAAGCAAACTGCAATTTGCTTGTACATGCTAGTTGCCAGCAACTTTGCTAATAACACATTGCTCATGCAAATTAATTCAGCTCAGAGAAACAAGCCTTGATGATTATAAAATGCTGCAATTACAGTATTGCTTCCGGCCAGCTGAGAGTAAATTCATCAAGCATTTGATATTTAAAGCTGCTGTGGTGATAAATGCTTGCCTTCATTTATGACTGTACACCAAGACAGAGAAAAAATGGAACACAGAAAAATAACTGCATGATGGGAATCCCAACAGAAATCACCAGAGACCAAGGCAGAGAGATGAAATCTCTTTTGCCATCAGCTGAATGTATCTGATATGCAGCAACTCTCTTATTTAACAAGGAGCTATTAGAACAAAAGCAACAACAAATACCAGTTTTGCTCAGACAGAAGCAGTAAGCAGTGTTCTTGCTGAGGTATCTGATAAAAGTCTTATTATGCCAAGGTCAAGGACATCGGTAAGGTAGTAGGTGTCTCTTCTGCCTGGCAGTGCACACACAGCGAACTCAAACCATTGTGGATGCTCTCTTTACATGTGCAGAGCATATCAAGAGAGGAAAAACTCCTCTGAGGTTTTGATAACAACCCTGCTGCTGCTGAGCATCTTTGCTCTGTATATGACACTACAGTAAAAAATGAAAGGAAAATGAACTCAACAACAAACAACCACAACTACACCACACTAGCTGTTTTTATTGCTTCGTGACAGAATCAATGTTTGGGCAATGCTGTCCAATACAGAGGAAATCATTAACTCCACTGGTACTCAGGGTAACAGCATTAATCATGATGAACTCTTTGACTAATGACTGGGATGAGAATAGTTCAAGTTAGTTCAAGTCAAAAAGAGCTAGCTGTAACCTTTCTTTCAAATGGGGCTTTGCCCAATATCTTGGTGGCAAACAGCTGAAGGGTCTTGAGAGCATGGCAAGTCCCTGCCTCACCCCAAGAGTACCTGAGCATCTGATGGTGGAGGGGATTTCAAACACCCCAGGAGGGTGATCAGAGTGAGGATACTGGAGCAGCTTTTTTTCCCCAATGGCTCTCAGGACTTATTTATCCTCGCAGCAGTCATGAGGTATCTTACTGTCACGATGCTGAGAGCAGCAGCACTGGCCTGTGGCTGATTTTCTTTGTGAGAGTCTTTCTAACAGATGAGATGGTAAACATGAACTTCTGCAACGTGTGGATGTACAGCACCCTGTAACATATCCCCTGTGTAATGCTTTATAAATTCCATCTGCACTATCTGTGGACATTGATGAAATGCTGATCCAGACTTGGCTGGCATGTCAGAAAGACCTGGTCCCAGATGGAGGAAAAAGTAAGATCTAGGGACTAGGGGAAGCAGAAAAGCCTTGGGCATAAACCTCCTGGTAACCTGTGTTTGGCAGACCATTATTATCATTTATCCTTGGATAATATCTTCAAAAAAGAAGCTGAACTCCCACCTACTTCTCTACAAAGAAATTATAAAGCAGCTATCTGTTTTTTCATTAAAATTAAATAATTGAATCTGTCCAGACTCATGTACTTTTGCCCCATGAGATATGCAGAAGAATTAAGTTTCAATTGACTTTCCAGACCTTGGTTATCATACCAAGCTTTTCAAAAATTGGGACATTTGGCAATTTGAAATTCAAATAGGTTTCAGTCAATATGTTTACTATTGCCAGAGAGGCATCTTTGTCCCCTGGGTGGTTAATGCCTCACTAAGTAATTGGTCCTTTCATCTTTTATATGCACAGAGTGAAGAGTTTATGGCTCATACAGTGAATTGTCAATACAAAGGATCTTTGCACCAGTCTTAAATAACCCAGCTCCCAGTTCCATTAAATCCCCTTACAAATTCCCCCTCCTGCCCCCCACATGCCCACAACTAGTCTCTGAAGACTTTTCACCCCTCCCTCTACTGTCAGTGGTATCCTTGAAAGGTAACTCTGCTTTACTCACTGAGGCTAGATACACAGGCAGGAAGGTGAACCTGAGGAATATGTCCCCAACAAACTGAAAACTCCAAGGCTTTCTAGGAAAACCTTTGTTATGTCTTTATTCATTAGGTCTGAAATTTAAAGCAGTCAATGCATCTATATCCAGAGATTCAGATCTTTAGAGATAGCACTGCAACAACATCAATTTTGCATGAGTATTTTCCATACAAAGATATCTTCTGAAGCTGCAGATCCACAGGCAGTGCTGTCTGTAAAACTGAACTGAAATCACAGTTCCTATTTGCCATGAAACTGCCACTTTTCCATCTTTGTCTGCTCTAGGATTTTTAAAGAAATATGTTTGTCATAAGTTAAAATATTTGAGATTTGTTTTCAGACAACTGAAATGTGTTTTAATCAAGAAAAACATCTGTGGTTGACATTGGACAACTCTTTTGTATACTGTGCACTGTATACATACACACTCTGTGTACATACAAGTATTCAAAACAAAGAAAATGGTTTATTTCTTTAAAGAAAAAACTGTAGTGTGACTTTCCAAGAAGCTCAGTATTGGATATTGTTGCCCTGCTTCTTTAGAACTCTGCTTTGCTTCCAGTGGGTCAGAATTTTGCCAGAGGAGCTGTTTCTCTTGGCCAGTTTCCCATCAGCTCAAGTGAGGCACCAGAGCAGGCAGGACAGCAGAAGAAGCAGGTTTGGTTTATTGAGCTATGACTGTCTCATCACATGGGCAGTGCCTGTCTGAAGCAGTTAGGGTTTGCACCCAAGTTTATGTCTGCTCATCCAAGTTGCAGGACAGATGCTTCCAGCAGGGCTAGCAGAGCTGTGCTCATCCTTTTGCAAGAAAACTGAGCTCACAAAAATCTTTGTCCAAGACAAGACTTTAAGGAACAGAGCTAAGCTTCTGTGTTTTCCTTTTTGAATATGACACTGGATGCCTCTTTAGGATGTGGAAGAAGCCCAGTACTAAAACTTGCAGCTGGATTTTGGGCCATGAAGAATAATAGGATGTGCAGAGTTTGATTTAACTTTCTGTAATGATGGGAATAATTTATCTTTTCTTGTTTTGTTTTGTTTTGTTTTGTTTTTTTTAGTTCAACCACCACAGGCTAAATTTCTAATTCAGTTAGCTCTAGAAAGGTTTGGAAAGTCCAATTTTTTGAGGCCTCCAACCCAAAGGGCTGCAAAGTGATACGGATCAGCCAATGCAGCTTCTGAACCACAGAAATTTTTCCCAGCCTGAGTGCACAAGGAAATATTGAGCCTTTTCACAGTAGATCTACACCATTACTCTCATCCTAGCTGAGGTCTATAGGCAGAGGAGAAAGCAGGGTGCAACCAAGGATAAATCCAAGCAATCTGAATTTACCCACTTGCAATATAGGCAATGCAGAGCCTTCCCTTTCTATATATCATAGAATGTCCTGACTTGGAAAGGACCCACACACACAGATCATTGAATCCAGCTCCTATCTATGTACAGGATCACCCCAAAAAACCCACCATATGACTAAGAGTATTGTTCAGATGCTTCTTGAATTCTGTCAGGCTTGGTGCAGTGACTACTTCTCAGAGGAGCTGGATCCAGTGCTCCACCACGCTCTGGATGAAGAACCTTCTCCCAATATCTAACCTAAACCTCCTCTGGCACAGCTTCATACCACTCCCTTGGGTCTTGTCACTGTCCACCAGAGAGAAGAGACCAGCTTCTGCCCCTTTGTTTCCCCTTGTGAGACCAGATGAGGTCTCTCTTCAGTTTCCTCATCACCAGGCTGAACAAACCAAGTGACCCCAGCCATTCCTCATATGGCTTCCCTTCTAGACCCTTCACCTTCTTTGTGGCCTCCTTTGGATGCTCTCCAGCAGCTTAATATCCTTCTTACATTGTGGTAACCCAGTACTTGAGGTGAGGTTGCAGCAGTGCAGAGTAGAGCAAGACAATCACCACCCTTGGCCTGCTAACAATGCAGTGCTTGATGCACCCCATTGTATGTTAGATATATATATATATATATATATATCACCTATGTATTTCTGAGCTGAGATTATACAATCTTTTTATTTCTCACCATGCTATAGGGATGAAGAAAATCTTCATAGATTCATATCAAAATCTTTCACTGCTGCTCATTGTTCATTTTTATTGCATATATCTATTGAATTGAATTGAACTTGGCTCACAACCTTTGCATATGCAATAATGAATAATAGTTTATAGTCTATTTCTCATTACTTTTTGGTCAGAGGATACCTTAATGCTCTACAATGCCTATTGCATATATTTAGGAGTTTGTACCTAGCAGTGAAGCATCCATCTCTCATGGTGCCTTGTAGCAAACCTTCAGCAGTGCAAAGAAACCCCCCAGTCACCTCAGACTAGACTGCATGGACACCAAGTGCAAATGAAATGGCTCTCAGCTAGGGATTAGCCAAGAGGCTATATTGATTTGTATCACAGCCTGGCAAACTGCTTGCAAGAACAGATTTGTGTTCTGTGAATGGAGAAATAACTTGGTGTTACTTTTCCTTATCAGAATGGCAGCATGTCCTCTTAGCAATGAGAGATCAGATGGATCTAAAAGTAACAACTATCTTATCCCTTAGTGTGTAAAGTCAGTCAAAACCACAGCACAAGCACTCAGGATGAGAAAGCCCTCTTTCTTGTCAGTCATGTTTTCAGTCCATATTCTCTCAGCTGACAGGAATAACTAGAATACAAAACAACTTCCAAACAAACAGTCCTTGTGTCAGCCAAAGTATTAAGATGTTTAGAAAGCTAAATATTTTGTTTATCCCTGGGAAAATCTGGATTTACACTGTGGCATGTGGCTTCCCCTGGAATCACTCTACCAAACTTCACTCTAATGGGAGAGAGGGGCTTAGTTCCCAAATAGACACTTCATTTTTGACTTAAGTGGTGTTGGGACAGGCATAGCCATCATCATCTTCTCCATGCTGAGCAAGCATCAGCTGCATTAAGTTTTTTTTTTCACCACAACCTATACTATAAAGGTTCTGAAGGAAATGGTGCCTTGTGTCTCCTGTAACATTGGAGGTGAAGGGGACTTTGCTGGGGGATAGCTGACATCACCTCTCTCAATTTTGTTATTCATCAGGGGAGACACAACATTAGAAGTCAGTGACACAGGAAAGACCTACCCCTGAAGGGAATGGCTGAGCCCTCACTTTGTACTGTTATGCCTGTGTTAAATGGGGAGCCAGTGCCTGGGCTGTGACAGCTGTCATGCTCTGCTTTTGGACTAGTCACACTGGGCTGACTGGCATGGTGTCCAGGTGCTTGTGGCCAGCAGCTCACATCAGTGGATGAGTGGCAAAATTTTCATTCAATGGAGGCCTCTGACCTCCCTGAAGACCATCCTGTGCAAATATAAGCTACAAACAACAGGCAAAGGAAGAATCTTGTACCTCCCTCCTGCAGGCACTGAGGATGAATTCCACCCATAAAGAAAGAAAAGCTAACACAATATCACTCTGAGACAGGAACACACAACACAGAGCCACTCCTAGTTTTTGACAACCTTTAAGGATCCTGGACAGTTCACCACTGTCAGGACTGAACCAGATGATTCACACAAAGGGCAGTGATGAATCCAAGCCCTTGTAGAGCAGACCAAAGCTGCTGCCTCAAGACACACAAAGAAAACACGTGGAGAAGATGTGGGATTCTGCCCAGAGCTGGTCACAAAGAGCCTGTTCACACCAGGCTTTTGATAGCATTCTAGTAACATCTTTGTTACTGCAGCTCAGCACCAACTTGCTGTTGCTTGGCATGAGAAATGTCTTCTCCAAGGATAAGAAAAAGAAAAAGTAATTAACAGATAAGGGTCTTCCCAGTGGAGGCTGATTTCTTTTCTGATCCACAAAGCATAGCAGATTAAAAACTGGAACTAAAGAATTCATAGAAAAGTGAAGCTGCAGCAGAGGAGAGGTGGATGTTCTCCTCCTTTGCAGATTAGGGAGACTGTTACCCTCATCTGCAATCAGGACTGCACAGTGGCCCAGACCAGCAAGCCTGCTCATTGCTCCCTTTGCTTCATTAGAAGGAAGGCAAAATGAAATTTCCTGCACTGATTAGAAATGGGGAGAAGGCAATCACTGTCATTTGCATTCAATCAGATGTTTGTTCCCCCTGATAGAAGAACATAAAAATTATTTGAAAAGCACCAAACAAGTGCTGTGCCATTTCACTAATTAAACACACCCTTCTGCTCTAAAATTGATGAATAACGACTGAACTTGACTCATAATCCCTTTGTCTTCTATTATTTACCCTTTTTTAACAGTGATTTATGGCAAGGTAGTGCTTTCATTATTCTTGTTAATTACCTCTGTTCTCTACTTCAGCTTGTAAAATGTAATTGCCTGAAACATAAATCTAGTCTTGCCACCTATGTTCACACATCATCAATATTATCCTGACCATTCTTATAAAATCTTTATAAAATATAATTATACATATGCCATTATGTGCTGTGTTGTGTTCAAGATGCACTAAGCCTTTCCTGAGGACCCAGCTAGTTTGTATCTTAAACCTTCCTGGCTGAGTTAATGTGTTTGTGTTCCCCTATGGGAAAAAAACCCCCATTAATTGGTCAGTGACTATTGGAGATCCAACTAACACTGCTAACACTCCTCCCTGAGCCTGCAAGCCCTGCTAAGTGGCTGCAAACACTTCTGCAGCAGGGGAGCAGAGGCACTTGGATGAACTCTCCTTCACTCCCCACCCCTGGAAACAGTAATTTCACTGGACTGAGCAATCATCATTAGGCAAGAGGGTAGCAAACAAATGCAGCAGCTACTTGCTGGAGTGATTATCAAGTTTCTTTCTGCCTGTAGATAATCCCCAAACAAATTATTTTAATCCTCTTTGCCCTGATACCTAAAATCAAAGGAACTGCATATCTCAGAGAGCAGACATCTTCCAGCAGCCCTTTTTTACCCCATTGTAATTTTTTAGTGTTGTTTATGATTACATATAAAGAAAAAACTCTATTAGAAGAGAGGAAATACATTATCCCCAGCTTATTGTTGACATGATATTAGCTCATTATTTGTCAGGTTTCAGGTAATGAACAAATTTATGTGCAGCACTTCATCTCTCCAACAAAACACTTGGTTGTCTGAACAGCAGTAATATCCCAGCTGAGACTAGAGAGTGTTTATTATTTCTCCAAAAAATTAATCTCATTCCTCCCTGATTCATCTACTACATTATTACCTAAGTGTGCATTTGGAGGTACTAGATCAGCTAATGTAAGCCCTTCAGCCAACAAGTATTATCAAGTGTATTTCCATTAACCTCCATTCTGCACAGTCATAGGAAGGACAGGCTATAAAATATTGCAATTGCATTTACAATTGTTAATTACTGTAAATTCAGTGTTTGAGATAAAAGCATTTGCTCTCTCCAGGTCTTCTACCTGATGTATTGTAGCTATTATGGCTTTGAGTTGGATTTGCAGTGGTGAGGTCCTGTCTGTGGGGTTTCTCCTGCCTTACACCAGGGTGTAGGATTCGAGTCAGACCTTCCCAGCACTACATTCCTGTCAGGGCCAGGACTTTAATGCTGAAAGCACAGATCTAAGAGGCACAGGCCAGAAGGGGAGTGAGCAGGCTTTGGTCTGGTACGGGGAATCGAGAGATCTTTTCCTATTCTTTAACTGACTGCAAGGGAAAATATTTCCTGCCTGACCCCACCAGAGGTTTATTGAGTAATGGCATCCTCAATAAAGCATTTTGCCTGAGGAAAGCACTGTAACTTAGTTACTTTGGAGGAGAGCATGGAAATAGGATGGGAAAGCTGAGCTTTTAAATCAATTTTGTAAATCTATGCCAGATTGGGGTGGGCAGCATGAGAAAGGCAGGTCAAAGAGCAAACTCACCAGCACATCAGTTCCCAGAATTAGACAGATTCATTCTTTTTTTTCAAGGGAAGGTTTATTTCAGAAAATCCAATTTATCTGATATAAGCCATAGAGCTAAACCAAGTTCTGGGGCCCAGCTTCTCTTCTTCTGAATGCAGGTCTGCTGCAGAAGTCTATATGCCTTCTAGAGATTTCTTTGTCAAGAAATGTGGATAAATCTTATTTCAGCCCTAATTTAAACTGCTAACAGTGACTCCCCAGCCTGAACTAGGCATTTGATAAGGCCAGCCAATGAAACAGTCCATCTCATTTTAAGCTACTTGTGTAGGAAAAGTTGACTGACTTTCTTCTTAGCAACCTGTGTTTTACTGCACTTAGTATAGACTTCTAAACCACCTTCCCTCATGATCAGCTGCTTTTACTGCTGTTGGTGCATCACTACAATGACTACCAGGCAACAGCTGTGTGTGTTCTAGTGAAGGAAGGAAGACTGAACAAGGGAATGTACATCAGAAATAATGGAATCAAAACTGGAAGTTAACAATACAGGAGATCTGGTATTGCTCAGGTATTCTTATAGACCAGAACACCTCATGTATTCAGAGGTGGCTTCTGTAGCATGTCTAACCATTTATCAGGAGAAGAGTGGAATAGATTACCTGAACTCTTCTGTGTTTACCTTTGTGACTCTACAAAAGAAAGTCCTAAACAGAGACATCCCTGAGCATGGCAGATGCTGAGACCCAGATCACAAGGTTGTGCATCAGGCTCATCTTAGATTCTGGGTGCACCATACACCACTAAGTGCTTTTTTATTTTCTTAAAGTTTTCTGTTGTTTTGTAGCTTTCCCCAAGGTTTACAATCTACTGTTACAAACCCAACACAATTGTATCTTCAGCACAGCTGGGGGTTCCTGAAGCTAGTTTTCTAAAGAAAATGTATTTTCCATCCACTGCCTCCATGAGCCTCCCTACTGAGAAGAGTTTATGCTTTAGCTACACTCAGGACATAATAAATGTGAGAGAAAAGGAGGTAAAGTGAGATTTAAAGAGCTGTATCAAATTCTATCCCTGGAAGGTCTGGTGATGAACACAATCCTGTTTCCTTCTCTTTGGTGCATTTTGGAGTTCATTTTCCACAGAAACCTCTGCATCCACCTAAGGGATAGTTTTTTAGGGGTGTTTGTTTTTGGGGATTTGTTTAATAAAGTACCTAAATGGGTGAACTGGTCAGATCTAATTGTGTCTGAAAGGCTACAGTTGACACAGGCTGGAGACTTAATTATGCAATGTGCAGCTCCAGCTGTCAGCTGCAATATCTTTTGTTACTAAGAATTAGACTTCCATAGAAGATGACATGACAGATTCAGTTTGCTTTCACAAGGATAACTGTTATGTGGGCATTTGAATGATGCTGGGAATTAGAACAACATTTACATTCTTTGTGTAGACACTGAAATGCTATTTACAGCAAGGCTTGTTCAAACTCTAAGATTGAATGGGTGGCAGCCAAGACAAAGCTGAAAACCAGGAAACAATTAATTAAAATATCATTAACTAGAGAATAGTCTTACAAAACACTGAGTAAAGAGGCACCCATACACATGTAGAAAAGCTCTCAAGAGTTTGGTTTTGTACTAAGTTAATGGAAGCAGGAGTTGTACTAAAATTCAAATGCTTTTACAGCAAATCTGATAGCAAAATGTAAAGATCATAAAATTCCAGTTTGAGAGGGAGAAGGGATAAAAAAAATCCCCTAAACTAGGGATTTTAAACCTTTTTTGGGTTACAATGAAGTTTTTTCAAGGCTGAAGCAGATTGCTGTAAGTGTGGTGACTAGAAGCTTACCTTTCTTTTCTGCCTTTGTAGATAGCTCGCAGGTCACATCTTCACAGATTCATTGTGAGGCAAGCAGTTATCCTGTGTGGTTAGGTAAATCCAGCCTGTGGTTGCTGTAGCCTTGCTGCTACCTAGCCACCCACAAAGCTGAAATATCTGACCATTTCCTACCGTGGGTCCAGAGCCTCCAAGGGCCACTGGTACCCAGGTATCATGTCAGCATGAAAGGAGAAATGTATGTTATTTTCAGAAATTACATGGGAAACACAAGTTTTCCTCCAAGTTTTTCCTTTCATGGCTTCTTAATTTTTCTTAACATACATCTCTGTCTCATTTCAGTTTGTGAAGACTTCATAGGAAGCAAAGCAACAGATGACAACAAAGCCAGCATGTTTACAAAGGGAAAAAACAGAAGAGGGAAAAATATACTATGTGGGATTATGTTATTTGCTCTAAAATGAAAACACTTGTTAACTAGAAAATGTTATTTACAGCTGATAGCATTTGAAATGGGGGAGATCTGTTTCATTTCCTTACAGGCTCTGACACATTCCAAACAGTTTTTAGCAAGCTATACATTCATCATATAGCAATGCATCTGGAAGTCTAACCTGCCATTATGTCAGCATGCACTAAACAGTTCTGAAAAACTCCCTCGATTTATCAGCTTCTGAATGTAATTGTTGCCTAATTATCTCTAAAATTGTTATAATCTTAGTTTTAGCTGAAAAGCTTTTATTGAAAATCTACTAGTAATCTTCCATAAATGTTACTCATAAACAACACTGCTAAATCATAAAAATATAACTGCTTATGATTAATTTGGAGAGAGACTTACATTAAGACATTCAGTTCTAAATGGTCTCTTATCCCAGCATCTAATAAGTACTGATAAATTGAATTAGCCTCTTTGTGTGAGGTTTGCTGGGAGCTGGCTTGTAATCCTCCCCTGAATTTCTAGTTTAGCATTGTGGCAATACTGTGAAACATTCAATCCCAGACCAGATTTTCTGAAAATGGCCCTAGTTTGTGAGGCTCTAAGAAAATGCCATATCCATGTTTTTCTGAATGTGCCTTTAACAATCATTTTACCCTCAATGCCCGTGTGGGCTTTGCTTCCCGAAGCACAAAGCAACCTGAGGCCAAGCAAACCATGATTTCTCCATGGTTGCATCCCATTGCAAGCCTTCAGGTTCTCCTCAAACTGAACCTCTTCCTGCCTGCTTGCTGCACTTACCCTGGTCTGCACAGTCCAGGATTTTAGACTGACAAT
Source organism: Galbula dea (assembly GCA_013399015.1). Lineage (NCBI taxonomy): Eukaryota > Metazoa > Chordata > Aves > Piciformes > Galbulidae > Galbula > Galbula dea. Next base: position 1,287,272 of record VWZX01004391.1, on the reverse strand, counting down.
GTGATCTACAGCTATGAAACAAATTGGAGGTAGACCAGTGGGTCAACATCACCCAAGCCTATGGAGACCATCAACAGGGGCATGGACAAGTGTGCCTTGGTTTGGAGCAGGAAGGCATGGCTATGTGGGGTTGCATAGGACCATCAGTGCTTACAGTGGCTGTGTCCCCCATCCATATTTTGGTGGAGAAGAGCTATCAGAGGCAATCTATCTGCTTGTTAAAGTGACAGGGGCTGCATGGTGTTTAGCTTCTCCATCAAAGAGCTACAGCCAAAAAGCAGATTTGTGCAAAGGATGGGAATGATGTCAGTGTTATGGGCTGGCAACAGCTGCAGCTCTGAGCAGAGCTGAGTGAAACCATGACCCTTCAGAATCCACTAACCATGTGTGGATGCATTTCCATGCTCATTTGTATACTTTGCAAATACATAAAATAGACTTCTTCCTCTGCTACAACTAAATCATACCCACTTCCATTTGGGCAAACTATAATTGGAGCCGAAGCTGAACAAGTACTAACACTGGTTAATGGGAATTCACTAAACACTGATTTGAATATTGCTCTCATTTGCAGCCTAAGTAGAGCCTGAGAGCTGCTGAAGGAACGAAGCAAACCTAATAAACATAAACCCAGGGCAGCAGTGCTGCTCACTTGGAAAGGAATGGCTGAATTATGCTGCTGGAGCAGCTTGAGTGGCTGCAGAAGTCTGTTCTCAGGAGGCTGTGCCAGAGAGGTCCCTACAAGGTCAGGGCTCAGGGGGCTGCCCATAGCACCAGGATGCTCCAAGCTCCTCAGCAGCCTCTGAGCTGTGCCATGAGTGAGCACCATTCCCTGCAGAGATCCACCAGCTGACAGAGCTATTCTGTCAGACTAATACCTGCCAACCGGTGGCAACGCTGTGATGAAGGAGCATTTCTTTTATCCCAATATTTATCTTCTCAAGCACCTTGCCTTTGCCTTGGTATCAGAACCATCCAGAGACAACTTCAGGGTGTTCTTCCCTGTGTGGGGCTGGTGAAGACAGAGAGGTGGGAGATGCTACAGGAGCTGAGCACTGTCCCTTCAGCAGATGGTTATGTTTAGCAGCCACACGGGTACCTTAATACCTTTCACATATAGGAAATGTTCCTCACTTCCCAAATGCACAAATCAAGCAGAAAAAGCCTCCAAACAGCTCAATTAAATCCCATCTAACTGACACCAGGGGAGGCTTTTGACCAATGCAGAAAGCTAAGATATGTTTTATTTCAGTAAAATGAGTAAATAGCTTCTCCAGCACACCAGAAAAAAATGCAGAAAACATGCAAACCACCACTTGGTTTTAAATACTTGTAAAAGCCTTTTTTCCTTAGACTAATACCTCACATTTATCTGCTCTATACGTTTCTGAGACATGGGGAAAATTGCTTATTTCTAATAAAATGTAGCAACTGTACCCTGAGGAAAAATTACAGTGTTATGAAATATTTTTCCCCTCTACCACAGCCAATTTAGTTTTCATTTAAAATTCAATAACTGCATCATACTCAGAATCTTCCATGACTGTCATAATGACTTTGAACAAAAAGTGTGCTGTAAACAAGGAAGATTAGGAAGACATTATTGTGGTAATTTCTCCCCAAGTTTCCTTCACACAATCAGAGATGCAGAAAATGGATGCAACAGTTAGTGTGAGTGTGACTTAGAAATAAATAGGAAGAAGGAAGCACTTTGTTCCACAGATACTTTGGTAATAAAAGCATTACTCCCCCTATTTTATTTGAGAGATCTTTCACTGCTTGGTGGAAACAAACGTTTTGTTGGTTCCTCACTGAAATACTGATGGAAATGAAGAAGACAAGCAACATAATCTTGCTAGGAAAAAGCTGCCTACTTTACTTGTTGTAGCATTTTCTTTCCTTGCATCTCAGGAAGGAACTCTGATGGTGGCACCAGAAGAGATCTGTAAACGTATCCAAGAAGCTGTGCACATCCAGCTACATCACTTGGCATCATTTCCTATATAAATGATCTTCACTCTTGCAAGAATCATTCCTATCAGTTTGATTTTCACTCAAAATAATCCCAAGAACTGGAAGGAAGCCAGTGTTTTGTGGTGCCCTGAGGAAGGGTGGGTGCTGTGACACCAACTTGCCTCGCATGGGAGATGTGACTGGTGGAAAGCAGTGAAGAATTAAATAACTTAGAGGCTCCTGTTAGAGAGAGCAACAAATGTGGATGTTTTTGTGCTGAGACCAATTCAAGAATGTTCCCTTTACAAAGATTTCCTGTATTTTTTCCATCTGACTGTCCTGCAAGGTCAATTTTTGACTGGATACAAATTCCTACCTTCCCTGAGCTCATGGACTCCACAGTTGCAAGGAAATCCTCTCCTTTTGCATGAAAACCAGACACAAAGCCCACTAGAAACTTCTGCAAACCCTAAAAATCCTCCAAAAATTTTTAGTCTGAGTAAATTTCCTTCATCTGTAATTGAAACAAGGGTGAGGCCCTGATCCTGCAGTTGCTCCAGGTGCTCTGCCTCATGGCTCCCAAGTCCCTAAGACCTTGTCATTTCTAGTTACTACTAGCTGGCCTTGTAGGTCTTGTAACACTCTTTGAGTTTATCAGAAAGATGAGGGTATTTACAATTGTGGGGGGAAAAAAAAGGAAAAGCACATTTGCAGTGAAGCTGAAAATTGTGTTATCATCATAAAGCAGCAAAGTTTTATTTTATAGTTCTCTATTCTCCCCACCCCAACAAATAGGAAACACTCAGATGTATTTCCTATGGAGATGCAATGTAACATGGAGAAGCTTTCTGTGTTATTTCCTGTTTAACCTCTGGAGTTGAAGTTAGTCATTAACAGTCTTGTACCAAGTCCCATTCTCCATGTCTACATTCCTTATTCCTGGTAAGGGGTGCAGCTCTTCCTTCTGCCCCTTTGATTTTCAGCTCTTGAGATCACCTACATTGTGACAGGTCCAATATCTGTTCAGTACTGTGTCTGAATCATTGATCATTTTGGGTTTCACAAGATTTTTTTAAGATCTTAACAGAGAAAAGCAACAAGAAGAGAAAAAAGCCTGTGCATTCAGGTACTTTTGATATTATCTATCTGATGGAAGTGTAACTCCCATAACTCTCTATTTTTTTTATTGTAGGTCACAGGGATGATCTCTAACTGCAGTATCCAAGAAATACCACAGTGCTGTGGGCAGCAATTCAGAAGATTTACTAGATTTTCTTCTTGCATACATTCATATGCAAAGAGAAACATCTTACATTCCTGGTTTCCTGAGCCACAGCATGGAAAGGGGACATAAAGAATGTGAAAGTCTTGCTGATTCCAGCCCATATGTGCAAAGAGTTGGCACCTGCTAGATTCATTACCTGCTGTCTCCAACTACCATTTAGCATTTGCCACTAGTGAGCTGCCAGCCTCTGAAAAATCAAGGGTAAACCCTGCTATCTCCTGGAGAACAGCAGTGTGTCAACCACCAGTAAAAACCAGCTTCAAATCCATGACAGCCTTTTTCTATTTCCACGTGGGATCTGCTTTTGCTATAAACTCTTGTTCCTAGCCCTCAGATTTGGGAAAGGCAGGAAAGAAAAGGATGGATTCTGCTTGGCCTTCAAGTCATGCTTTTTTGTGCAAGAGGAAAATAATCATGAAAGCACTTTCTTAAAGCCTTGGCCACACCATGCTGATTCAACAGGCAGTTGGTATTATGAGATAAAAAGATGTTCAGTCTGATTAATCAAACCCCCTCATGCTTGCCAAAGTCTAATTATTCTTTGATCTACTTTAATGACTTCAGAAACCATGGTAGACCTGGTGGGAGTTCTCAATGGGGAGCAGTTTAGACTGAAAGGAAAACTCCTCCCTGTGTCACAAACCCCTAATTTGCTTATATCAGTACAATCAATTGTTTTATACAGAGCTATGGTTTCCCACAGGTGCTGTTGGCTGTACTGAAAGATAACATATGCAGGTTTTGCCAGCATCAAAAAGCTATTGTTTGTCAAATAGCAAACTCCATCTCAGGGTGACTTTAAAAACCACATCACTCTTGCATGCTATTGCTGGGTGTCGCTTTTTATTGAGCAGTCTGACTGTAACTCACACAGAGACACACATCTCATGGTTTTCTGCATGCTCAGTGAGATGAATGAGCTGCTCATATCCCAATTTAAAATTCATCAAGGGAGTAATTTACAGGCCAGATCCAGAAACCTTCACATGGATAGGGATGACACAGCATCACAAAAGGGGAAAAACCTTGTCTATGAATAAAGCAAATCACTCCAGCTTTGCTTGATTAAAAACATCCTATCATTAAAGCATTTACTTTGCTGTTGAAAGCATAAGGTCTGTGCTTTTGCAGTGGGAACTCGTGTCAGGAATTTACTACATCTAATGGTGTTTAATAAATGGTCATATTGGAGACATCCAGGGCTAGAAGAAACACAGAGAAATAAACCACAGACAAATCTACCTCTAACTGCATTGGTTTTATACTTTCTCCTTTTCGATACAGTTCTTGCCTATATTTCATTCTTTTTGTCTCCAGATGACTTTATTTTAGGCTCTTTGAATTTTCACAACCTGGGCATAATCTGTTCATCATACCTGTGGGTCAGACCCTGTGGCTGTGTGGGGTTATGTGGCCATGAGAAAGCACAGCATCTGGCAGAGAGGTGCAGCCTTGCTGGTTATAAACCAACCTTTTCCATTCATAGCAGTGAGTACCTACATCTATCTGTAGTGCATACAACAGCCAGGAATCTTGTCCTGCCAGCCCTGTGATGAGCTCCCTCAGTTCAAGGGACCAAAGTTGGCATCAGTCTATCACTGGGACTTCACTTACCTATAACAGCAGACATTCTTGCCCTGCTATGTTTGCTTTGCACTATCATTTCTTGCTCATCAAGAAACAACCTCAATTATACTTTTCTCTGCTCCAGGCATAACTAATCAGCAGGCAACTCCCTCAGTAAGCCCAGGCATCTCAAACACCTCTCACACACATATCTCAAACAAGAAGTGTTACTTCTATATAGCCCTCAAGGGGGGCAGGCGCAGTCATTAATCTTTCTTTCATCTCACAGAATGCTAATAAAACAATCACCTCCCTATCCCTGAAATGGGTAGGTCCTAATTAACATGCTAATTGGGCAGATCTTCCCTAATGATTCCCAAACCTCAGCAGTAATATGTTATTTAGATAGAAAAGAGTTATCTGAAAGGTAGGTAGAATTAGAAAACTGGCAAGGCAGAGCACAGTTTGGGTAGGCAAAGCACTGACACAGACCTTTCTGCTGCAAGAATTAAAATTCTCCAGCTGCCTATCACACACTTACAGATTCAGAACCTTGCGAGGTTCAGAGCAGGAGGCATTTTGGAGGGAAGGTACAGCTAGAATAAAGACTACTGTTCAAGCAGAGAGAAACAAAATATGAGTAACAATGAAGTTTTCAAACAATGAAGTTTTCAAACATATTATTAAACCAGCTTATTTTAATATCTCTCTAAATAAATCTGGCTTTTATTATCTGACACAAAAATGTACAAGTTGTTTTGCAAATCCAGCAATGCAAGCAGCTCTGGCAGTTTGTATTCATGAGCAACTTCAAGATGGATTATTCAGGTCTTAATGGAATTAGTCCACTGGGACTAGCATTGTGTTTATGCAGTTAGTGGCTCAATATAATCAAATTTCTCTGCATTGGCTCTTTTCAGGAAATAGGACTCAATAATAACTTAAACCCTCTTTTAAGCTAAAATGAAAACATTGGCAGATGCCATAAAAGTCATTGCTCTAAACTTTTCTTTCATGCACACCATAGGTAACAACAGAGTTTTGTTAGTAAGAACTCAGAAGGTTTGAATCTTACACACCAAAAGCTTTCATGTGTCTCTCTTGAAACTTCTACTGCACAAGTCCCTCCAAACGTGGCCCTACCCTGCTCCAGCTGCACATGTAGTTGATGAACACACTGGAGAGTGTTGGCTCTGAAAAGCAGCATTTCTGTAACTATCATGCATACAGCCAGTCAGTACTGCCTCACACCCCAAAGGGTGTGAATTTGACTCCAAATCCAGTGTGTCAGGTCCACATGGCAACAGCTCACCCCAGTCTAGGCAACTGAGACAAACCTGAATCAGGTGCTTTGGTCCCAAACTGGGAAACCTCAGAGGAAAACCAGATGATTTGATGTTTCTTTCCTGTGCTTTTGAAGCACACAGAAGGAGAAATGCTGGCATTTATACAGGCATAAGACATCCTGGTATTATTTTGTATAACTTTCTAGACTTTATTTAAGTCTGTTAAAAAAGCCATGAAAAGGGGTCAAAACATTTCCCAGTGGTATTTTGTTTTCTGATGTAGGATGATTTTTCATTAAAAGGATTTTTTACAAGAAGCCAAAAGCTAAAATGAAATGCTTTTGTCCTGATTGGTGCTGTTCTTTCCAATTTTAGTTTTTATGACCCTTGGTCACAAAAACAACATTCTTTCCTCTCCTCCTCCTCTCGTTTTACAACAGCTGCAAATAAAAACCCCTCCACCTATTCATATATTTTTCCTGCATATGAAAGAGGAAAGAGCAATGCAATCATCATTACTCATGGCTGCAACAGAGCAAGAAAAAATGAGTACAGCTGAGCTTTGGACCCTTTCTTTTCAGTTTTTGTACATCCAGGCAAAGCTCCTCTCACTTCTGAAGACTCATCTGACAAAGAATCTGCTGGTTTCATTTACTGGCAACTGCAATGCAGACACTGTCTTTAGATCTACTATCAAAAGTCCTGTAAGGGGGTCACACTACTCCACTAAAGTCAATGAAGCACTGATATAACCAAAGCTCCTTTGGCACCATTCTGCTGCTCTTGCCTTCATAGAAGGCAGTTTATAACAAACTCATACTTTGTTTCAAACAATGCAATTTCTTTTCTTAGGAGCTATTGACAGAAAAGAACATTAGAGTGAAATCACTGCAGCATGTATTGGGCTCACCTGTGTTTCTTGTTAGTATTCTGTGCTATACCATAATGAGCCTCGAAAGCCCTTGGGTCAAAACTGCTGCATGACAGACCAGACTGTTAGATCACAGCAAGTTCTTCTGGAGCATTCTCATGCCTGCCTGACAAAAGGGGGAGTCCTTCTGAGCATGCAGAGCATCTTTATGACACCATTAAACCCCACTTGTTTATGGTGCCTTCACCCACCAACAGGTAGAGGATCTGCCAGTGATGGGAATCCTGGATGGCACTTACAAAACAATAAGCCTTCTCCCTGGCTGAATTTCATCTGGGCCTTGTAAATGCTTCAGTCACACCTCAGATACTGCATACTTTGGTATTTGACTGGGCAGGAATAAGGGATTGCAGAGCTACCTTTGTGCTGCAGGGTAACTGCTCAGTACAGCTCACACTCAGCACAGTTTTGCTGATCATCTCAGTGTCACAACTCCTCTGCTGCAAGCAAAGAGTGCAGGGGAGCTGTGTGTGGCAGGACTCCACCTAGCCCCAAGACACAGCTGAAAAGAACTTTCTAATCCTAAAAGCAGAGATGCAGCAGAGATGCAGCTTCAGGACCAGCATCCATTTTGTGTTAGTCCCTTCTTGGGGTGGGAAGAGATCAAGCCCTTGCACAATTTAATGGCCCAAGGTAATGTTCTGTACTTGTGAGAGTCTATACCAAAGAAACAAAACCTTTCAGGATGCCTAACAGGGCTTCCTGGGATCTTCAGCACTTCAACTTATCCCTAACAGAGTCAGGTAATCTGATTTCTGCTCAGGTGATCCTGGTAACTCTAGGCTACTGCGTGCTTATCTAACTTTGCAAATATGATTTCATCATGAAGAATGGCTTTGGAATTGAGTTTTGCTAGTAAAATTGCATTTGAAATGAAAAAGCACTTGCCATCATTTTTGTGAATGAGCCAAATCTGGTTAATGAGTAAGGCTGCAAGCCAAGTTCTGTGTAAATGCTAAAGGAAGTACCTTACACTTTCCTCCCTCTGGTTTCCAGGGACCTTCAACTAGAAAAGCAGTGATGTGAACATAAGTAGGCAGTTCCTGAAGTCCTGATTTGTTAGAGTGGAAAGGCCACAAATACCTCCTCCTTGCTACCTCAGTCCATTCTTGCACCTGGAAGGGCCAGCAGAAGCATAGCCAGGATAACACAAGGGCTGGATGTTCCTGCACCATGGGGGCTGTGGTGAAAGAAGTCAGCACACAGCTTTGTACCTGCATTTATTTCTCTAGAAATACTTATCTCTACATAGCCATACTGTTCTTTCTGGTTGTAGAATCTCTTTACAGGGAACACTAATATTTCTGTGTAGCAAAGCATGGCACTGTGCTGTGGAAACTCAACTTGAAGGAAAGGCAATGATGGGAAAAGGCTCTCAGACAGAGGCTTAAAACCAGTGGAGCCAAAGAACTTCAGGGTGAGGTATCTTATGGAAAGTGTTTTCCTGGCAGAAATACAGTTCCCTCAGCTGTATTTATGTCTTCTGCACACTCACATCATGGCTTAATGATACAATAAATCCATCTTAGATCAAACCTACTGCAGCTGTGAGACACAAAGCACTGATCCAGTATAAATTTGCTCTGCTGGTTCAGATTTGTTAAAAAAACAAAACCAAGGCAAAAAACCCCCACCACCCTAAAATCAAGTTGACAGGTTAACTTTTCACTAGCAGGCTTTAAGCTGGCTCACATACAATTTATCTGAAGCACCTTTCTGAGATCCCACCCCATCTTCAGCTACCAGAAAATAAATATAGATGTTCCTTATCTGATAGTTTTGCTAAATCACTAGAGATGCAATTGCATGTCTATGCCTGATTTGGTTCAAATCTGTGTTGCTGGATGGTCCTTTAACTGTGTGGATCTGGTATAAAGACCAGAGAATAACATCTTCAGCTTTTGCTGAAACAATTCCAGAATGTATTGCCCCAGGGCAAAATCTCTGGTTTAAATAGGGAGACAGATTAATTTATTCTATGTGATCTGGAGCCAAAATCATGATGTTCCCCTTAAGAATGGATATGGTCTGAACCCCAAAGATGTTGCTGGATTTCCTAAGGTTGGACCAGTTGTCTACACACACTTTAGGTAATATAGACTGCAAAGTATTTTAAAGGCTTAAAAACAATCCTCTTGCTCTTCCTGAGGACTTACCCTTTTGTTATTGTCTCAGGATTACTTTTCTCTCTTTTTGTCTTTTTTTTTTGGGTGCTTTTCAGAAACCACTTTCAACAGAAAGAACTTTTAGCTACCTGCAAAGAACAAAATGCGGTGAGGAAACTTTTGGTTTGTAACCTTTTCTAAACAACAAAAGAGCCTGTAGAACATCCCCTGATAAGACCTGGGTCATGATCCCCTACAAGCTAGCCCTGCTCAACTGAAGGTGAAGTGGTTCTAGGTGAGCTCAGAAGGAGCTTAAAAGAGAAAAGACCATTGAGCCCAGCTGAAGGGCTAACCTTGGTCTTTTTTGAATGTCCTGTTTATTGAAGTTGCTGTGTGGAGTGCAATAGATCAGTAGGGTTTGAAAATTCACTGAAGGATGTGTGGGCTGAAAGCATTAAGGCTGTGTAAATGGAAATTTTTCTTTCTAAAGAGTGAAATATGCAGATTTCACTCATTGCTTCCACATAAATGAATGACCAAATGAAGAGAAAACTGATCAAGAAAAATGTATGCATAATAAAAATGTGTACAGGCTTCATCTAAAATTCATTGCCTCTAAAGTTCATCAAATAATTACTTAATCTTGAGCAGCTGTGTGCACAATAAAATTTGCTTGCACTTGGTATGAATAGAATTAATTTTTCCTGAGAGTCATAACACAACCAATACTCTCCAAACCTTCAGCAACTGGCAACTCTAACTGAAAACTTCACTGAAACTTCTATTTAAAAGGACCTACCCAAGCCAAACTGATTCTGAGCTGCTATCTCCTAGTTTTAATTGTGTACTTTTTTGTATAGCAGCAAAAGCCTGAAGAAATAAAGAGAGCCACTGAATAAAAAAGTTTATGAATGAATCAGATCCAATCCATGCACTGCTCTGCTTAACAAACCTGAGAAGCTTTATGTCACAGGTGAAAGATTTCATTTCTGCTATGAGCTGAGCAGAGGCTGTTCAGGCCCTGCACAGGAGACCTTAGACACTGTGTCTATTGCAATGACTTAGTTTCCTTTGATTCCCAAGAACTCTGCAGGTAGGTCAAAGGGCTGGGGTGTCAGGCAGGGTTTGGGGCTATTGCTCCTCAGTTTGAAAGGAAAGGAAGAGCCTCAGTCATCTTTTTGGAGCTGAACTTTAAAGCAAGATTTGCTCCACTCTGTTCTTTCAGTAAAATCACTGCTGTGCTGAGAGCAGGATTTGTTCCAACATGCTTCAGGTTTAAAAATACCTATTCCCATCAAATTTCCTTGAATAATATTCAATAATTGGGTCACCTCTTTTGACATGGGAGCTCTGCAGGCAATGTACTGACCAGACTGCACCATGTCCCTGCAATGCTGTTACTGTAAGAAATTCCCCAACACCATAATTTATACTACATCAGCTCCCTCAACACCTCCAGCTGGTATAAACCATACAGCAGGAGACTTTCTTTGTGGCACTGAAGTTAGGACAAAGACTCCCTCTGCCTTCTCTTCAGTGACAGTTGGATCAGATGCTGGGTTGGGGCATTGAGAACTCACAACCTGCCAGTTTGGAAGCACTTAACAAATGTCATTGTTTACTCTAGTAAGAGGAGCTCTTTGCCAATGATTCAACTCCCATAATGCCCAAAGGGCTGGGGGATGGTCTTGGTTTACCATGGATATCTGCCCCTCACAGCACCAGGCTCCCTGTTTCCATGTTTAGCTCTGAAAGAAAAAAAGTCTTACAATAATCCCAGGACCAAAGACTGCTTTTCCTCTCCCCAAAGCCAAATGGGTTCAAAATGCTTGGGATGACAGATGATGACAGCCATAGTCAGACAAGATGGGTAGTGGCCCAGGTAGTTTTGTAATAAAGCTAGTTTTGCAAGATTTTTATTTTAGGAAAAGAAACCCAGTAGGATCTCTTATAATTGGAAACAAAACTAAATGAATGCTACTGCCTTTATTCTGACAGCTGAATTCCAGTAATGCTTAGCAATTGCTGTGTTTGTAATGTAAATATGCTACTGTTGCTGCACTGAACTACATCTCTTCTTTTTCCCTAACTCATCAAAGTAAAAAATTTGCTCCAGCTGCTGCTGATCAGGAATTTGGAGAACATTACTCAGACTATCAGTATTCTGCACACACTGCCAGGTGCACAAATAACTCACTGGCATCACTCTGTCTCTCTCAATCCAGTTAATTGAATCGTGGCTTGATTGGGTTCAACAGATAATAAATAATATTTTCACAGTTTGAAAAGTTTTGATTTACCTAAGCAAGTGAGAGAGTGATAAGGGACATCTCCACAAGAAAAATGGGGTTTGCCAGTCTCATCTGAATCTGTCTTCAATTTTGGGAGCTCTCAGCTTTTCTTTTGCTTCCTTGCTCATGTTTCTGTTAGTGCTGCAAGACAAATGAGCTAGCAGATTCCACAAAAGGTCAAAAGCCAGACAGCAAGAGCCATTGTAGCATAACTATATTTTCTCATCCATTGCATCATCCTGCAGCATATGGATAGGATTTCTGCTCTAGTTGTGCTCTCAAACAGGACTGCTACTGCTCCAGTTGGCAGAGTACGCGCTGCTGGAGAAGAGGTGACCTGTGCTGCACCACGGGTCCCTCCAGCTGGGTGTCCTGCCTTCCCCAGTAGCCAGCAGGCAGCACTTCTCTTCTGAAGGCTGCAGCATTTTAGTTTAAAAAACAAACAAAACCAATCAATGTTATGATTTAGCATCAGGTGAAGCACAGGAACCCCAAAAGACAGGAAGAGTGGTTGGTTTGCTCATTGAATTCAGCTGGGAGAGAGCTAACTGTAAGGGAAATGAGTGAATTTTACAGCTGAGGAAACCTTTTATGCTTCACAGAACTGCCAGATTTGTTTTTAATGGAAAGTCTTTTTTTCCTGCAAACAGAGGACCCTTGTGCTTCCTAATTGTCCAAAAGGTTTCTGCATTTGCCAAAGAAACCATGGAAATCAGCTATAACAGTGGCTGTGCCAGGCAAACCTCCTCTTCTTCTGTATCTTCAGCTTGTTTCCCTCTTTCCCTAGCTGACACTTCCCTAAACTCCCTGCTTGCCATGCTGCAGTGACATATAGGTTCACTCCCAATCCAAACCTCAGGACACAGTCCCACCTCCAGCACAGCAGCAGCAATACCAAGACAGTTAATGGAAGAGCAGAAGGCTGAGATCCAAACCTGGGGTGTTCAGCAAGCCTTGCCTAGAAAGGAGCAGAAGGTACAAGGGGTCAGAGCAATTTCTCAGAGACTTTACATGTAGCAGTGGGGTGAAGGTACTTGGAGGCCCACGTGGAGGTTGGTTTTGGGCCAACACATGCATTTGCTTCCTGGCTTTGTAACCAAATTTGAACCTTCAGCCCTACCATCATTGCATACTTTTCCACCTGTCAACCTCCTCCTTTCTGGATTGCAATAGGGCAGGAGTCATAGCTGATGTAAATCAGCATAGATCCAGTAAAACTAGCAGGGCTGCAGTGCTCTGCACAACTGATCTTTTGTCTAGAAGGGTCCAGAGATTTTACTTGTTTGTAAAATAATAGGCAACAAACAGCAGGGATGAATTTGACTAATTCTGACAGAGCTGAAGTCTCATTCATTAACATCTATATAATATTTCCAATTTTCTTGTTTATTGAAAACTAGTTTTTCCTGAATACTCACTGAGGGTACTTTTTTTAATAGATACCAGCCTCCAATAATTGTAAATCCACTCAAATTCTATTTAACAAGCTCTTGAGTAGAATCTGCTCTTCCAAATTGGTCTTCTGTTCTGGGCAAACTTCAGTGGAGGACAGGCTAGCTCTTAGCATCTAGCTTTGCTTTTAACTGCCACATGGTAAAAGAAGCAGCCCAACCTTCCAAAAAACCCAAAACACAAATTAAGAATTAAGAGCTTTCAGCTGCATTCAGTTGTCAAACAGGCTCTGGAGTATTAACAGATGCAAACAGTATGTATTTTGGTGCAATTAATATAGAGAAGAAGATTGATAATGCAGAGTTAAGCATCAGATTGTGAATTAAATCCTGGCTTTATGTGCTTGACTGAAGTGTGCTTCCTTATAGCATGACATCCACCTGCACAGATAAAGTTCAGGGTCTGCCAGCATTTTCCAGTCCAAGTCAGGTCTGTTTTCCAGAGCAGGAAGGAGGTCTGGGCTGTAACTCAGCTCTAACTATTCTCTTGAGTCAGTAGTTTGGCAGACAAGGTGTCCTCTGAGGACAGCAGTGTTTGTTCTGCTGATTATTGTTCCAACTGGTTTGACCTTTTTAAAATTAAAGGAGAGTTTGAAAAGAAAAGGATATGCAGGTCAAGCTTTCCCCAATTTGAGATAATTTCTTAGGGCTTGAGATACTGTGTTTTACAACTGTGAGCACAGAATGTGGATGAGATACTAAGAACACACTGAAAATTAAAATTATATCCCTGCAGGTATTTGCTAGTAACCCTTCTCAGAAAAGGCCTTTAGGTTGCAGGCTACAAAGTGAGAGCTAGTTGAGATTCCTTCAAATCATGAAGATGTCAGTGTGTGACAATTTGGTTTGGGTCCCTGTTGACCCGAAGTGATAGAGCTTTGTATGTAGCACACTTGTTTTCACTGTTTTTATCAGGTGGGTTAGAAGCAACACAGGAAAGAAAACTCTTCTCTCAGCAGCATTGCTTCTGCAAATTTTAGAAATGAATATGGTAATTGGAAATTGTGGAAAATTGATAAATATGTGAATGCAAAGGAACTACAGTGAGGCAATTTCAATGGAGAAACCAAGGCACAAAGGAAAAGCAGCACTAGAGTTTTTTGGCACATAAGGAAGTTTTTCCTTAAAAAGTGTGTGCATGTACAAAAAATAGAAAATATATAGGAGAAAAGATTGGAAAATATTTGCCACAAGGGACACATAAGGTTCATCCAACCATCTCTGGAGTCAGAGGAGAAGAGGTGAGTATTCACTTAGTGCTAGCAGGGAACTCTTTATGACTGCATAGTTGTGCCTGAACTCAGAAGAAGTTTTGATGGAAGACTTCAGCTGGAATTACCAGCATCCTTAGAATAAGAGGCCTGACCCTGCCACATCTGGGAGTTTGCCTGAGTAAAAACTGTACAAAATCATCCAGAATAAGGAGCTGCTCTGCAGAGAGTCTTTACATATGACAGCTTGTCCTCACAACCAGAAATTGCAGCAAAGAAGATGGTACCTCAAACTCTAGAGTGTCTAAAGATAATAATTAAGGCAATTAATACTTAAAATAATGAATCAATTCTTTTGAACTCATAAGGTTAAATGAGGTATAAGGATTTCAAGAAAACTCTGCTGACTGCAGTGCATAGAGATCTTAACAAGGCAAGTCTGTCCTAACTGTGGATTCAGAATACTGGAGAAACTTATTTATGATTATGTTACAAATTTGATATGTAGAGGAAAACATAAAGACAGAAAGAAACAGAGGACATAGCTAAAGGGAAACCTGAGCCACCCCTGTCACCTGCAGTTATAAAAACCAGGCCAGAGTCCCTCAGAAGCAAATACTGATGGCATAGTGCTTACGAGATTTGGGAAATGGCTTGGATGAGTCTAACCATCAGCAAATGATGTTGTGCAGAATGAAACACTCTAGGATCCTTCTCTAAACACTGATGTGGTGTGGATAGACCTACTTCACCATGACTCTCTTTAGAGGACTGTGATCTAAGCACCCAAAACTGTAGGCAGATAGATATTCATTCCTTCTTAAAAGCTGGAGGCTTACAGGCACTTGCATCCCTTCTGTGTAGATATCTTTTTTAATCTCCTTTGGCTGTAATGAGGTCCTACAATATTTACAGCAGCTCTGCAATGCCTCAGTAATTTACCCAAGATTCAGCAAGTTTCTCCATCTGTCACACCTTATGTGTCCTTAAGGAGTCTCCTAAAGAGAGGCACTCTTCAATTTCTCTGCTCAAAACCACAGTGCTATCCCTGACTTAAATATCAAACGCCCTCTTCAGATAAGGCATCAGTTGATGTCACACCACCACTGATTAAACCAGGGAGTTACAATTGTTTTCCCATGGTTTTTGTGTGCAGGGTTTCAAATACTCACTTCAGGCAGGATGCTGTTTGAAGAGGCATTTTACCTAGGGATTTTGGTGTGATTTCTGGCCTCATTCTAGTCTCAAAGGAGGCCAAGACTATGCCTGTGAAAGGTGTTTCATATAGGGAATCACACAGGTTTCACAAGGAAATATGAATCATCATAAGGAAGCTGAGAGGTTCAGATAGACAACCTAAGGCAGCAACACATGCTTAGCAAATCACTGCTTCAAGTACTTCACTTCAGGTACACAAGTGGAACTTACTGGCAATATTCTGTCTTGGTTTTATTAGGAAAACACCTGTTTAGACACCAAATTTGTAATAGGGAAGGACATGGTATTGATATTTTACTGGTTCAAAGTTGGTTTTATATGTAAAAATGTCTAATTTGCTTCTGTTAATAAGAATTTCATTCATAATGAGAATGAAATTTCAAAACAGAAACATTTTGACCCAAATTTCCTTTCTTAGCCTCTTAATTTTGTTTGTTTGAAAAAATAAGAAAATTCTGAGGTTTTTTTCCCCCAAAAAGCCTAAGAATTTTATGATCTGGAAAATTCTCAGAGAATGAGAAACTTTTCCTACACAAGCTCATTTATGAGTAATCAGAATCAAAGCAAGGATTTGATTTCTAACATCAGGAATATGCATACTGAATTAGACTATGTGAAACATAAGAGAAACAAAACTGCTTGTTCACTCTTATAAGGTCATCATTCTGTCAGAAGTTACTTTGGGCACTGATTCCATGTGTGGTTGTGCTCATCCTTTAACAACATTTTCAAATTGTTAATTGAATTTGCTTCATCCATTTAGAGAATAGGTTTATTCAGAATAGGCATTCCTCTTCCAAAAGAAGAGCCACCACCAACAGAGCCCATTAGGAACAGCTAAATGCTTGGCATTCAAAACTTACATCCTCTCCTACACTTTCCTGAGGGTAGGTGTAAATCTTGGTTCACCTCTTTCTCCTTCTCTTACAGCTATCCCTTAGCCAAGGCCATTTGAGACAGATAATTCAATGAGTGGTGAGATAACATTTGCCTGAATAAAGAGACTGCTTGAGCCAGCTGCAGATGCACATGGAGAGCTTTCATCCCACCCCCTCTCCTACAAGTGTCCTATGCTGTCACAGCTCCTCCACGAGATGCTGTCACTTCTCTAAGGCACAAGAAGTTGGAGCCATCTGCTTGCTTCAATTAATTACAGCTTAGTCCTGAGATTTCTTCTGAGATTCTCTTTTTTCAGGCATGCTGAAATGAGACCTGAAAGCATTAGGGGAATTGACCACATTGTCCCACCTTTTACACAACAAGAAAAAGAGATGCCCTTCCTAAATAAGAAAAATGGCATTATTTCAGCTTCCTCAGCAGTGACTGGTGATGTCTTCCTCTGCAAATGACTGTTTACCACATGCACAAGTAAGGCTAGGACAGGTTGAAGTGTCAAGAATGCTTGAATTTTCAGCTGCTTGCTCTTTAATAAATAATGACAGGCTGCACTTGGAGTTCAGCAAAGAAACTCTATTGCCTTTCTCCTGCCAGGACATCTTTATGCATTACAGGATTGGACACAAAGTTTCCTGACACAGCAAGGTTAGTGCAGTCATGCACTTGAAGAGATGACCTGGTGATATTCAGGGTTGACAACTGATAAGTACTAACCCATTCAGGTGTTATGCTCTTGCTTTGTGAGCTCCTTCATTTGCTTGCTTGCTGGAGACATGTCTTAGGGGGGAATTGGCAATGAACACAGTGACTTCTGAGTCTCATTGCAGAGGAGGACTGTTCATAACTCTGATAGTGAGATGTTTCTAGGTATCTAAAGGCAACACACAGTAATATAATTTGCCACTTGGAAACCAAAGTGCTGGCTCACAGCCTAAGAAATACCATGTTCTGTCTAACTTATCCTCTCCTCCCAAATACACATGACTAAGGAAGGTCAGAAAGCAAAAAGCCCTCTTGCTTTTCCATGAATGCTCATGCAAGCATATGATGTTATAGTTTCTGCCACAAAAATATTGACTCATCTGCCTAATTATTTCCAAATCATTGAAGTAAAATTTCCATCATCTTCTAGCTTCTCCACAGTTCATCTGAGCCAGTTCTGTGATTAGATCCTGGAGTATCATTAACTTGCCACTAGACTTATGACCTACTCCAAGCACAGCTTGACATTGCAGCATAAAGAACCATTCTGAAATTTGCTGGATTATTCCCAGATTCACTAAAACTGCCTTCTCATCAGCTGCAATGTGATGTTAAATAATAAAGAGTGGGCTAAATCTAATGATTTCAGTGTTGCTTAGAGTCAGACAGCCAATTGCTCCTCAGGGTTCCTGACAAACAGATACACCCTTCCCTCCCAGGAGAATTCAACACACTTGTTTATCTTAAGCTAGCATCTGCTAGTTTGTCCCAGATACAAGGAGAAATAGAAAAAGAAAATTAAGTTTATAGAGTGTTTCAGATTTGCATCTCACTCTGGTTTCTAGTCCCTGCCTCAGATGCACTGAATCATTATTCACAGTGAGCATTAGGGTTGCAAGGTGAAATGAGAGCAAGCTCCATTAGCAGCTCCACTGCTGACAGGAAAAGCACAAGTGTATCTCTCAGTTTAGCTTTCCTGGGGTAAGAAACCAGAAGGGAAATCAATGGAACCTGCTCCTTTCACAGTGCCTTTGGAAAAGCCACAATATCCTCCACCACCAAAACCTTGGAGATATTGCTCTGAAATGCAACCAAACTTACAGTTAGGATGCTAGGATTCTTCTGAGGAGGATTGACCAAGTTTATTAATTTTCACTTTTTGTTCAAAAATATGCATAGATGTCTCTGAAGTCTGAGGTTCATAGAAGTCACTGAGGAAGTGTTGCTTTAAGAGATCAACCACAGATAAAGGAACACAGACCCTGCTGATAAAATGATGCAGCCCATAAATGCCAAGAAACTGTGACTGTCATTAAAAGCTGAACATCTGCTACTGTTCTCTTTCCTTCCCACTTTTTCTGGGTAAGGATGCCCTTCAGATGGTTGCTTCTAGTAAAAAATAAAGGAAAGACAGAAAACAAAAGAAAAAAAGAGATATGAATGAAGAGCTTTAATGAAATTCAGGTTCTGAACTCTTTTTTTGCTAGGGAACTTGGAGCCTGACATTTCACAAGCCTGAATTCTCTCTCTCACTTCCAGCAGAACATGAAGGAGATGGGAGACTGCACAGTTAGTACATTAAAATCTCTTCTTATCCACTCTTGCCAAGATGGTGATTTTGGGTGAACTTGCTGACAGCTCTATAAACCTTTCTTGATTAATCTCAGCTAGAGAATGACATTTGCAAGGGTTAGATGGCTCAGATAATAACCTTGGGCTGGAACTCCTTTAAAGATTCTCAAATTCAATAACCTAGAATGAACAATTCAATTAGAGAATTATCACATCAGTTTAACCAGAAAGTTCATCACACCAAGTTCTTAACTTCCCTTTTCTGTAATAAATCAAGGCATTTATTCTTCTTGTCATCCATAATCTGCTTGTTATTTGCCTGGCTTAAATATTTTAGCAAGTGCTTTAAAATTGTTTGCTGTTTAAAAATTTAGATGGTGAATAAATATGCCAGTTTCCTATTTTTTAAGCCTCACTGATGCCAGGGACCAGATATTAATGGGAACACTTTTCTGCTGAGCTCTCAGCACAAGAATTACACATTCACATTGTTGTCAGAGGGCTTAGCACTGGATTGAATCAGTTCAGTGCTCCTACCACATCCTTCCTTTAAACAGCTGTAAATGAATAAAGCATATTTGATGAAAAACTGTCATGCACTACTCATCTGCATTAGCAGATCATTAAATTTTCATGAGAGTTATATTAGACTTTAATAATAACAAAACCCCCAACCTCACCTGTGTGGAACATACACAGGGAGGAAGGGGACATTTTTTGCACATCCATTAAGGAGTTTTAAATGTATGAACTGTACAGCAGAGCTTACATCAGCAGTGGTGAAGAAAAATGTGCATGGTCTACAAACCAAAGGAACGTAAAGATCAGGGAGGGAGAACTAGTGAAACAATAGGTACAGGGAAATACACTGGATTTATTCAGTCTGGAAAGAGTGTGAAAGTTCTTCTTCAGGGAGACCAGCCCACAGCTTGTTGTATCTTTCCTCAGTCTCTCTAGGTTTGTTTTCTGGTAATTGTGGGTCCCTGAAAAATATCCCTTATTAGTCAGTTAACAGCTGAATGATCCTGGTTCTGGAAAAAAGAAACAAGAAACCTAACCCCCTAGAGATTTAATCAAGAGCAGAAGGTGAATATTGGTGATGTCTTCTCTCTTTATTCAGTCACAAAATTCTCCATGCACCCAAGCGATGGGTCAAACAGAACCACACACATCTTTGAAGTCTGTTAAACACTTGGATGCTTTTCCATGTTCTTACTCTCCATTGAAATCAGCCAGAAAGATAAACAGCAGCCTCCTGTAACTATACAACAGTCCTTTAATGGAGCTACACAGCCTGTGAGAGCTTTGCACAGCACGTGCCTTTGCAAAGTACATGTTGACCACCTTCCGAATTCATGCTTCCATGTGTGAAAAACCATACTGAAATGTTTGCTTCACTACAGAGCAGACAATGAACAGTAATTTAGGAACCTGTCTGGTTAAACAAGACCTGCTAGAAATGAAAAATGACATTCCTGATACAAGGCAATTACTATAGTTCCAGCCATCTAGTCAGGAGCAAGGTATAAGGGAATGCTTTCTGCATTTAATTTCCTACAAATCACAGGTATTAATTAACTTGACTTTTCATAAAGGTGCTGCCTTTGACATTTGAACACATGCAGATTTTACAGAGGTTTGTAACCATCTGGGTTTTGAAAACTTATTCTGGTCTCTGTGACCTCAATGAATAGCCATGCAGTGCAGCATTTAACTGCTGAGAGGTAGAATAACTTTTTTCTTCCCTTACCCAAGATATTTAACTGCTGTAAGAAGGGAATAAGCCCCTGCTCAGATAAATCTGCTGGCTTTTCAACAGCAGTAACAACTTCTGTGGACATTAGCCAGGTGAAGTAAATAAGGAGCAGATTAAGAGCTCGTGACCACAGTGATTTTCTGATTAGAGAGTAGAGGAGGTGAGTTAGATGATTAGATTTAGGTGGCTCTGTTTGAATAATGAAACACTGGGAAAACTGTGATGCACTGCAAGGCTGAGAAGATCTGTAGACATCTTTTAGCCTCAAAACTTAACAATTTTTCAAAAGAAACACCTTTTCTAGAATGACAGTGAGGCTAGTATGACCTGGCTGAGGGTTCTGCTCTTCCAAGTGTTTGGACAAAACCACTTTTCCTATGAGCTTCAAGTTTCTTGTAGTGAAAAAAATGAAGCCTGCTATTTCTCTTCACATCATATCCCAAGGCAAGTTTCCATTTAGTTATCATTATGTAAAAGCAGCTTGATCCTTTTCCTAAGGTCAGAGCAGCAAGTCTACTACCTCTCCACAGGCAACCCATTCTCCCCTGCAACCCATGTCTGAACATGAGCACAACTTTACACATATACTTGCACATACAACCCTCATCAGCTGCTGAAAGTCTGCTTAAACTTCTCTCTAAGTAGGAAAATACCTTCTTCACTCCTGCCCTGAGCATCCTTGGGTGAGAAGGCAAATTTAAAGACTCTTGTAATAGCCTCCTTGATGTATCACTGGCACAAGGCCTCTATAGAGGCACTGGGAGCTGATGCATTAGTATCAGCAGCCAGGTTCCTGGATGCTGAGAGTCCTTGCTGCACACAACTGAATAACCACCCCCTTGTCTTATTAGTGTTCCTCACAAGTCTCATTTATGATCTTTCCACCATATTTCCAAGTGCCTAGCTGTTTATAAGCACTGTCACTCCAGTTATTATTATGTTTCAGGTAAATACATTGCAATCAGATTTTAAAGATACTGGCTTGCCCCAGTATGAAAAATGACTTGAATGTCACTGTAAGCTCAGCTTGTCCTCCTTTAGATTATATGTGCAGTTCACATTGGGAATCACACAGAAATCCCTCATAGGTAAAATGATATCCATTAGCCCTCAGTTTAGAGATGAAGCTGGTAAACCAACTTTAGCTGCTGTCTGTGGGGTGAAGAGACTTTGATAACAGCTTTTTAATTAGATGAGGCTCCTTAGCACCAGCATGCAGATAAGTGAAACCACATGACTCACCTATACTTTGTAGAATTAGATCCTTTGATTTGGAATACAACAACAAAAAGATTTTAGCATCAAAAGTATTGGGGACAGGACTGCTTATGAATGATAGCATCTGTATAAATTATAGCAGAAACAGCTGCAGCAGAGATGAATGCCTGTAAACATGAGCCTGCTGAAAGAAGTCTGTTCACATCAAAACCCAGAGACATCCAGTGCCAAGTGACTATTAAAACTTCCAGGTAGTACCCTCAGATGGATAAGAATAGCCTCACACTCACTTTTGCTTATGGGACCTTGAATATAAAACATTTATCATATTTTCATCCCTTGTTAGATGATTTCTTCCAGGGGAACTCTTCATTGGCAAGCATATCTAGTGCTTCCATATGCCAAGCAGGCAGGAAAAACTGCAGGAAAATGGAAAGACTGAATATTTCATACAGTCCCTGGCTGCACCATTGTATACTTCTGGGACAATCTGTAAAAGTTATGAAGTTTAAATAAAGCTATGAGGTTCAAATAAAGCTATTAAAAAAAAATGCCTGCTGAATTTTCCCTTTTGAACTTGCTAGTCATATAACTTCTCAGATGGGAGGTAACCAGGAACCTGAACTCAGCTCTTCCCATGGCACCACTGAAGCTGGACTCCTGAGAAAACCCAGCAAGCTATGGGGAAAGCCAATGGAATGACTGGAAAAGCACTTATGGGAATAGGACAGGATCTTATTCTCTGCCTCTGAGTTTTGACAGAAGACTGCTTTTAATGCTGCCTTTGAACCTTCTATTTGCTAACATATGGAGCATGGCAGAACCTGGGCAGCACTAAGAGAACCAGGAAACTGCTGGATTTGTGTGTGCCTTTGAAGATTTGGATAGCACCCATCTTTTTCCACAGGGTAAGCATACTCTCACTGAATCATGAATCTGACTTTCCTTCAGCAGTGTGCTCCCCAGGCTTCCCTCTAGACCTTCTCTCATCATCTCCATGCAGAGATAATGTGCTTCTGGTGCTCAAGGTCAGAGCTCTTACTTCCATATTGAATGTAAAAGGGCAGCATTTCCAGGTCACTCTTTGTTGCCTCTCTCAGACTCTCCTAGCTGGAGGCAACCTTAACTGTGTATTACCTGCCACCCTGGGTGTTCTGAAACCAAACATAATGCTCCAACTGCAAAGCTTGGAAACTGTAACCTGGCACAAACTCTGGGCCAACAGAGACTGAAATCCCCCTGGCTAAACGGCTGACCAGCATCCCAAGGCCTAGCTCTGAGGTCTTTAAAGGGGCAGAGCTTGTGCAGTGGAGACATAACAGCAAAAGCTAAGCCATAGGACCTGTTCTCCTCCTGTCCATATATCAAATGGTTTTCACCACCCAACCTCATCTGGAAAGCCATCTCCAGGGTCCTAGACATGGCAATTGCACCAACTTCTCATCACTTCTGCATAAGAGAAAGATTAATGTGATGTGAGGAAAAAGTAGAGCCAGGAACTGCAGGATTTCTAGGCTCTAGGTGAGGACATGATTGGCTCTCAACCCTAAATGTCCTTAACACGAGTCAGAAAGAAAAAGCATCCTCCTGAGCTGGCAAGAGGTTGCCCTTGTTAGGACTGTGCTGTCCTGTGACACGTGGCTTGTTTGTATGCTAGAATACTGAATAGGAAAACACCAGAGCTAACTACAAGCTGTCTTGTCTTGCATCTCAGGTCTGATCCTCCACTTGCTGTTCCAGAATTATACCATGGAGATTTGCTGCAAAAAAGAAATCAAGTGTGCCTTATTCCTAGGAGTTCTTTGCCTTCTTCCAGCTGACACACAGGGATCATGAACCAATGCCCCAGTACAGTACCCCTGGCTCTGGCAGTGCTCTGCTCCTGCTGAGGTTCAGAGAACAGACTTAGTTACCATCCTTTCCCCATACTATACATCTCTCAGAGCACAGCTTTGTTTCCTCCCAAAGCAGGTAGGATGCCATGCAGCTCTTCACTGAGACTGTTTGTGTTGTTATCAAGTTTCTTTGAAAATTCTCTAACAGTCACCTGTCTGCTCAACACTGGATTTTGTGGGAAAGATCTTGCCTGGGCTTGAAGTAATCTTGAGAAGAAAGGAGACAATCAGAGGAGTACCTTTCTGAACAGACACTTATAATTTTACAATACCACTTAGTATCCCTGTAATTTAAATGATATCAGATGTAGCTCTTTGGATCTCCCTGATCCAAGTAATAAACTTTCATACAGTTTTAATACTAGTCAGTTGTCAGACAAAGTAGTAATTTACATAATAGTCTACTACTATTTCTGTGGAAGTTCCAAATCTTTCATAAGGTTTCTTGGCATAAAGCTTCTGCCTTTAGGAATATTTATATTATTTTATTCAGTGCAATGCAGCTCTGTGGGCTCCAGTGGGTTGAGCTGTCCCAAATGCATTATCCTTGAAACCATGGAAGTCTTTTGTGCTTCTTTAACAGAAGAAATTCCATCTGGTCTCAGAAGTCTTGCAGAAGCTCACTACTGGCTCTGGTACATGACATGGCTCTTGCCCACTGGCTTGCTCATGGAAATGGTTTTCATGTAATTTCTGGCTTCTCAGCAAGTGAGAGGTAATGAGCAGAAAAGGGAATAATTCAGTCCTAAATTTGATTCCTATTCTGCAGCCTAACACAATTTGGTAATCCATATCCTTTGTGCCTCCAAATGCACTGAGGCTAAAGAAGTTTTTCATCAAGTGGTGAATATTGAAAGTGTGACTGCACTAACCAGGTCTGATCCCAGCTGGCAGAGGACACAGCAGGGCAAACACACCCAGACAACTGCCTTGTATTACAATACCAAGTAACCTGATTAACATCTGCATTCCAAACACCCAGAAGCTCTGCTCAGGCATTTTGTTCCCAGAACAATCTCAAGAAAAAGTAGAAAAAAAAAAAAACAAAAAAGAGAGTGCCTGCAAGTGAGCTGAGTTCTCTCTGCTGTCAAGAGGCAGGGTTTGCACTCATGCTGGAGGGAAAAACTGAGATAAATTGAGAGGACTGGAACACATAGCAAAAAAAAAAAAAATCCCAGGATATGCCTGGAAGATTTTGTTTTCTGTTTCTTTTTACTTTGGCTGGAAGGTCTGAATTGTGGGAACATCCAGCCATCCATGGTGTTCCTCTTCTCCCTTCAATGTTACTGTTAGGACAACTCCCTCCCCATCCCCAGCAAAAGCTAAGTTTTGGCTTGTGAAAAATCACCCAGAACTCTACCAAATGGTGTGTGCACATGATCAGCTCTGTTAGAGAATTACAGCTTAGCCATCTCTGTGTTTACTTTGATGGAAATCTAATCCTTGTTCTTCTCTCAGCAGGGCTGGCTTGGCTCAGTCTCTGTGCTCTAATGACCTTGCTCTGAATCCAAGTAGCTGCAGCTCACCACTTTCCAGTCTGTATGTTGTTTTGTTAGGTGTATGCTGAGCATTCTAAGAAGTGCTGCAGTCATTAATGAACAGAATTTCAATCTGTTGTTATCTAGTCATGTCAATGTGGGGGCTTTTTACTTCTCTGCTGTTAAACACCCCACCTCATATTTTATATTGGCTTCCAGGTATTACAATTACTGGTCTTACATGTAGGATATTTTTATTTTACAGTATCCTACATCTTGCTCAAGTCCATCTTCAGTTGAAGAAGCTGAAGATAAAGTCTTCAGTCTCAAGTGAAATGAAGCCATATTTTAATTTTCTTCATTGCATAATATCACTCAAACACACAGGCATATGACCAGCTTTAGGAGAAAAGCATCTTAAAGTGTGTAGTTTTCAAAACCAGGACAAATAAAGCCAAGATGACAAAAGAAAAGACATCTTTTACAAGACTCAAGCAACCCTAAACACTAGGAATACTAAAATATCTCAGCCCCTGTCCCTTTAATACAATCCTTACCAACAGAATAGGGCTTTAAGTAGTACAAATCCTTTTTTTCTCAGTTTGGTATTTCTAACAAGTGCCTTTGCATTTAGCACTGAGCAGACACAGACTAAAAAAGACCATCCTTGCTAGCGAATTGAACTTGTGTCTTCCAGTTAACAAATCTCTCCTGTGTCCCAGCATGGGTTACCCATACAAGTAAGCAGCAAGAATCCTCATCTAAACAGAAACATCTCACCACGGATCAGATTCTCTCTTTGGCTGGGAAACAGGAGTACTTCTTTCAGTGTGATACAAGCTCTTTCCTTTCCATCCCTTTCATTCTATATTCCTTGGAAAGGTGGAAGATCACAGTGGGACTCAGAGTCCAGTCTCCTAAATACACTTATGCATACAAAAAAAAAAAAAAGAAGTGATTCAAAGTTCACAATCTTAGTACCTCAGAATACTAGTGAGAGAATATGCTGTAGAAAACAACCCCTAACTTGGAATATGGAAATAGCCCTTCCTTACATAGCCACAATATATACTGTAGTAATTTATTTTTTTCCCTTTTTTTTTGTCTTTTACAGTTTGAGGAGATGGCAAAGGTGAAACTGATGCAATTATTACATAAAGACTGTGGTTTAGGCATTCAGCAAGGTCACCTAAACCTTGGAATAGCTGGTTATTTGGTAGAGACAGAAACAGATGAATCAACATGCAGTCATTTTTCAGAATGTTCAACTATGAATTGGTGATTAACCTTTGAAATGTACTATGAAGAAAAGTGGCCCATTCTCTATCTCATTGCCTTCAAATCAAACCTGCTCATCCTTCTGTAACACATACTATAGCCAAGACTAAGCTATTGTGTTCAGCACAGGACTATCTGTCTGAAATTCTTCATCCAATTCTCTGTAATAGAAGAGACCACATAAGCATATAATGTCTTTCAGCTGAAACTCTGCCAACCAGTGTATAACATCTCTAGTACCACCAAGGCAATATTTTACTGTCCAACTCACAACCTTATTTGATCATTCTTTAATACTGGGTGGAAAAATTGCAGTTTGTTGGAACTGCCACATTCTAAGCCTCTAGAAACAGTGCTCTTGTCTCTAATTCTGAAATTTTCTGATGCTTCTTGTCAAATTAGATAGATATCAACTTCATCTAGGTGGAAATCATTCCAATTGGCAGCCAATGAGAAGCTGCTGCACTGACAATCTCAGAAGCTGGTGGTCAGGCATTGAACAGAATAGTGGAAACAACAACAAACATGGGTAGAAAACCACTATCCACCCTTTGTAAGTGGAATAAACATTATTTATGAGTGATGAACTGATGATATTCCTCACTGGCACATGTGAATTCTGGGGCTACTTGGTCTTCAAGGATGTACAATAGAAATTTCAGAAAAGCTACCTGGATGCTGGAGTCCCACTCTAGAACCACCACTAATCAATAATAACTAGCTAGCAGCATCTGGCTTCAAAGACCCAAATAAAACTCTTCTCCAGCTCTGTGTGGCTATTGGTTTGACCTTTGTAGTTACTGATGAGTACAGACAGAGTCTTTTACTGTCCATCAGACACCAAAGAAAATTGCTGGCTATTTTTTTGAACCCATGCCTCCTCTGAAGCAACTTAGATAGGGGCTTTAAAAATGTCCCAAATGCTACAAAGGATAAAACTGCAGAATTCTTTATTAGATGACTAACCTTAGTGTGTGGTGGTAAAGGGTAGGAGTGAGCTTGTCCAGAGGTGTACTGATATGGTGTTTTAAAGCTTTGCTATTGTTTATATTGGGAAAAAAAACAAACCCAGTCCTGGCAAATACTCTTGACATACCTGCTACATCTAACTCAGCCTTCTGGGATAGAAGCCAGAGAGAAGGATTTGCTTTCCATTTGACCTTGAAGAAGTCATTTGACCTTTGAGTAGCCATACTAGAAAACCAGGTTAATAGAACTTTAATGAGAACCAGATGCTGTATCTGAACTGAATTTTCATGAATTCATGAATTATAGAAACCCTAGCAGCAGAGGTGCTATCCAACTTATCATTTAATTTCAGCTGATGTTTCAGAGTCCTGGTCCAGCACACAGAGCTCCAGTGGGAATCTGAACAACTTTTGTTAAGTTCTTCTTTTTGTTACATTTGAATCTCAAATTATTCACTGATTTGCTTCACACCTCTCTAAGTCTGGTTGTTCTCTGCCTATCCCAGTGGGTAGTCTTGTATGCAAATATCCTTACTGTGGCTAGGAAACATGTTTGGCTAGTGTACACATGGTTAAAGACAGTACAGGACACTTGAAAACCAGTTTGTCTCTGAAATCATGCTTAGCCTTGTTTGAAGCTTTCCCCAGCTTTGCTGAATGCTTTAAAAAATGCAGACACCCTACAACATAATAAAGGCAGCCACTCAATAACCTTTTCATGTATTTGGTGGAAGATTTAAAATAAACATCCCATCCCCATTGCCATTTAGCAGCTGTTAATGACCACAGCAGGTGGCAAACACTTTTTGTGTCTGTAAAACCGTGCTATGCAATTTTCCTTCCCTAAAACAAGCACACATGCACCTGGAAACAAAATGCAAAGTTGTTTATTCATCTTCTTTTCTGGGTATTTGATGCTGAAAGTGGTCACTTTGGGTTGGTTTTTTTTGGTCAACATGCAACACACCAGCATGGAGCCCTTTTACTTAAGAACCAGCAGGTATTACAGCAACCCAGGACTCTGATAGCACCATCTTTATTGGACTCTTCTTTCTCAAGCACTGCTAGTTGAAAAGAAAAGGCAGTGTGTGCAGCAGATGGCCTGATGTGCTTCAATACCCTCATGTCACATGCAATGCTGTGCAGCAGCACAAAGCCTGCAGTTCCAACCTCAGACCTTGTAAGCCTGGCACTGTCTGTCTCCTGAATTATTTATTTCATGGATCAGGCTTAATAATGACATGGGGAAGAATTTGATTTGATGATGAAGAGTACAGAGCTCACAGTATGCCTACAAGCTTTGCTGGGACTGTGGAGTAGAGAGGTGAATGCTCCACTGCTCTGTTAGTGGTTATGGGTAGTTAGTCATTAGGCATTAACCAGCTGTCAAGAATAAAATCTCTACAATCTACCAATTTGTAGACATGCAGTAATCTGGGGCATGCACAGAAATACTGCCTTCTAGACCAGGTGAAATCAGCACAAGATGTTGCAGTTTACTTTATTTTTGTTTTGCTGAGAAAGTGGCATTCTTGTTGGATCAACCTTAATGAAACACCTGCTAGGTTTTAATTAAAATAAAATGGAAGGCAGTTGCATGAACAGGTGGAAGGAGAAGATGATATAGCATACAGCTCAAATCCCTCCATGTGTTTGGAGACTTCACAAAGTCCCAACTATCACATCCATAAAACAGTGATGGAGTGTGTCAAGAACAATTTTGGTTGTGCACAGGAGTCTGGTTAAAAAGGCATCTACTTAGTCAGGGAACAGCAGAAAGATAATATTCAAGCAGCCTTACATTACATCCAGGTAATGACTGGTGTAATGGTTTCTCCCTTCTGATGTACTACATGGTCATGTTTTCCAGTTGTCAGAAAATGGACTATTCAAATAATTCACAATAAAATGTTAGACATCAAAACATCAACCAGCCATCAAACTACATGAAGCATGTAATAACTATGATCTTAAAAATAGCCCCAAATAACACAGCACAGACAAAAAAACCCCTCAACTACAATTCCTATCCTGATCCCACCCTTTGCTGCAGAGAGCTCTCCCTAAGATGCATGAGGTTCTGCACCTCTAGCCAGCTGCCAAACAGAGCAGGGCAATGTTAATTGTTTCATCTCATATTTTACTTAGGCATAGAAGAGAAGTGGTGCTCCTCAATAGACCTCTCCCTCTTGAACTTGGCACAAGTTCTTGCCATCCATATGTGGCAAGAAAATGGAAGGTAATGAAAAGCTGGAGCCATGCTCCACACACTCCTGCCCTGGCATAGGAGAGAAAGCAGGTGATTGTGAAACGTGCACAGTGAGCCTCTAGTGTAAGAGGCAGTTCTAGTGCAATCATTCATGCATAATTTCAGTTTTGAATGACATAAGTGAACTTAGTGGGCCAGAAAAATCTATCCCTTTGCCAAGGATCACTTAATACTGATTGCTTTAAATTAGGTCTGTCCTTCAAGCATTGGCTTTTTATGCATTTACTGTCAATGAGCCTGTAAGTGTTCATCTTGTATTACTTTGGAGGGTACTCTCTTCTAAAAGTGTAGTTCTGGAACAACAACAGCAGCAGCATAGTCCTATAGGAAGTCTGAAAGCTCTTTCCCCATTTCCATCAGGAGAAACTCATGTTGTGAACTTCTTCTGTGGCAAACAAACCACTGCAGAAACCCTTAGTATGCATTGTGTTCATCAGTAGATAGAAACTATTTAGTGCATGGGTTATTTATCTTTAATAAACTTTTCAGTCTACCAGGTTAAAGCAGTTCAATGTTATAAAATACTTATGCAAGAGAGGCTGTTCTGTACATAAATATCCACTATTTTCTAAGATTCAACACATAAAGCCTTTCTGATTTTTGCTTTCAAGGCAATAAGAGTCCTCTAAGGACTAATAGTTTGTACATTTTCAGTTTGATATGCAAGAATAGGGGAAAACACATAACATGCTGCATTTAAAGGAGCTCTTCGTTTTGAATAACTTCAAGGATGGAATGATGTACAGTAAAAAGTAAATGATGGAACTGGAAGCTTGACCTGCTAATTGCCTGCTAGTTCTGTTCATTGTATACTGCATTCAGTAGGTTGATTACTGGTTATCTCCTGTAAAACAAGGTTTCTGACATGCTCAGCTCCATAATTTGGAAAAATGCCTGCAGTTTGAACTCTGATTTGCAGAGAGATTTCTTTCCCCACTGGTCTGGGCTAACTCTTTCATACTTTGCCCATGTTCCTCATCTAGTCCTGTTCTTGTCTTCATAGAGATATAAATATGGAAGCTGAAACTCAGGAGCATAGGTAGCTCCTACCTTCCCTAGTGAGCTCGGTGGGAGCTTTACTTACACCACTGCTTCCCAACTGCATAAAACATTTTCTCTTTGACACTTGCAATTCTCAAACCTAACACTTCATTTTACTAAATCAGAACAGATTGCCCTGCTTTTTACATCCTAGTAATTGTCCATTAACAAATCCTACTCCTACTCAGCCTTATCCTTCAGATACCCAGCAGCATTGCTGGCTCTAGCAAGATTCAATTCAGAATTGCTCCCAGGAGGGCAGTAAGAAGTGAGCAAGCTTTTGCCCTTGGCAGTCGTCGGTGATAATAGTAAGTGGTAAGGTGCTGACCTACATCCATCTCACAACCACATGAGCTAAAGAAAGTCTTGCATGCCAGCACTTTGCTCTGCCTTTCAGCCACAGTTTCTTCACATGTATTGGAATACCACGTTTGGAATTAGAGCAAGCATTGGAGGCTTCTGATGTTGTTCTGTTGGTTGTTTTCTTCTTTTGCCTTTAGTGCCACCATTAGGTTTAGGAGACAGGAAAACTGTCCTGTGTAACTAAAAATGCCAACACAGTTTTGAGCTAACCAGTTACTGACCATACCCATACGTGGTGTAGAGAAGAGCAAGGGTGAAAGAAGATCATGAATTTTGAGGATCAACATCACAAACATGGACTCGGAACAAAGAAAGCTGTGAAGGATGAAAGGTGCCTGGTGTTGGAGACATAACACACACTTATCCTCCAGCAGCATCTGAGTGTCTTTAAAGGGCAGGAGAATATTGTTCCCTGGAGCTGTGGAGATGTTCAAGAGCTAATGTAATTGGGGTGGTCACAGTTTTTCACAGAGTTTTGCTATAGATGCATTGATGGTGGCACAGGTGCATACTGCCTCAGACTGTAGCTCATCTAGTGCTCTTCATGCTTATCAGTCAAAAGTGCTAAAGGTTGAGTGTTCTTGGGTAAGAACTGCTTCAAAATTAATTGGGTTTTGTACCATCAAACACAAGAGAGATCATATTTTTGGGCCTACATTTTCACTTTTCTTAAACTAAACTATTTGTCCTGTGGAAGTTACAACTGAAGCAGAAACTTCATGTTAAGCCATGGCTTGAAATTGTTCCCAAGCCCTCTCGTGGTGCTTGCTGTCAGCTACACTTCAGAAGCATCAAGCCACTGCAAAGATGCAGAATGCAAGTTCTGCCTGTGCAACCTGCTCAGGCAAGGACAGCACTTCGTTCGACATATCTCCATGCTTCTGTGCCTCTCTCATCTCTAGTGTGTAGAGGGTCAAAGATACAGAAGTGGCAGATTCTTTGCAAGCCCTTGCCCTCATTCTAAACACAAGGACTCCAAAGGACAAGCTTTTCTTTTTCAAAACAATTGTTCAGCTACTATTTAAAAGTTTCTTTTGCTTTTAACTCTCTTCTCTTTGGTTTCATCTTCTCTTCATTTGGTTTCATCTGCTTTCAAAAGAAAGCCTTTCAAGAGATCCCATGACCTCCACATTTGTGCTGGCTCCTTCAAATCTATTCACACAATGATTCCAGGCTATGTAAGGACAAACCATTTTGGAGTGTATTTATCTAAAAGACTCAGAGTAACCCTGATTTAAACCAAAACATTTTATTTTTCCTAAGGTAGTAAATAACTCTTATGAAAACAGTTAAATACTGCATGTTCACAAAGTCAAAGTCTCTATCCCAGTCTCAGTGTGTCACTAGAATGACATCTAAACTCTTGAGTCCAGAAGAGAAGTTACAATTTGAGGTCTGACTGGGAGAGTTGAGCTGTTTTTACAAAGCTGAGAGATGCTAATAAAGAGATAATGTTTGCTTCAGGGAAAAAGCTATGGAACAAGTGTCACCCATTTGATCAGCATGCTACTTTGATCTCCTCTCCTCCCTTAAAAGGGTAATAGCAATAATTTCTTTAGGGGCTGCACACAATGATAAGTGCAACAGAATTTTAGACCTCTGGTGAATGAGCTTATCAGCCACTTTCAAAGGGCATGGAAATGAACTCCTCCTGACTTCATCAGCAATTTGGGAACAATTTAAACACTTGAGCCCTGCAAGCATTAGATTTGCACATCCATGGCAAAAGGAAGGGTTACAGCAACATATATTTGTTTCCTTTCACACAGTCTCAATGAGGAGTGCATCTTGTCTTTAACCTGCTCTGCAGCATCTCACACAGAGGATTTTCTGCAAGAATTTGAAAACCCAACTTCCTAAGCAATTAATTTGTCCACCTGACTGGTGCTAAATGATCACTTTCTATTTCAAATAATTATATTTAATGATAGGAGAAGGAATTTATCAAAAGTTCTTAAGAATAGTATCACATTGGCTATAGAAATGTTTTGTTCCAGGATAAAACAGGTGGGCAGAGCTCTGTCTCATAAACTGAATGTGACAGGTATGGCCACCAATGGAGTTGTGTGTATGGCTGATGGTTCCCATGAGCTAGAGCTACACTAGCTATTCTGAATAGAGACATGCAGTGCAGGAACATTTAGATTAGATTCATAATTTAACTCACACCACATCCAAACAGAATTTGCTGAATGCATCCAGCAAAAGCAGCTCACTCCTGGCTCTTGGCAAGAGGTTTGTCCTTCTTGGGTTATACTGTTCTCTGGCCCTCTGGTTGTTTTGTCTTCACAACCACTTAGCCCAGTTTCTTTGGCACCAGTCAGGTCTATCATCTGCTCCTCCAAAGGACTATATTACAATTATTGCGTGCATCCAGTGGCATTCCAGACAAACTGACTGTAATTATCTTGCTAATTTAATTTTTCCAGGCATTTTCTATGATTTTACCCCAGAGCATTTACTATCCTTGTCTCATATTTTTATCTAGAGAAGAGCTAAAGAACCCATGAAAAATTAAAGAGTCTGATGCTCACAAAGATGATCTTAAATTGTGAAGTTTTCCCAGAGAACCTACTGTATTTGCTATGGTACTAAAACTCAAGACATTTTTCCTAGAACATATTGCATTATATTAAAGTCATGCTGAACTAGATAAGAAAAAGAAGTAAAGAAAATCAGTGGGAAACTAGTACAAAACCCAATATTCTGACCAGCATACAAAGGGCTTTTCTGCTGAAGACTATTGTATTTATGTGCTGCCTTTCTCACTACTGAATGTTACCATTCTTAAGCAGAGAGGCTTAGTGGCAAGGTCCAGCCATTGATGTCCATTTAGTTGTTGGAAGAGGTAAGGAAAGAGCAGGGGAGGGAAAAAAATAGTAAAAGGTAAGGAGGAAGAGAAATCTTTTTCAAAAATCAAAGTACAACAAGGTGCTCAAACCACACAAACATAATCCTGCTGCTCTCAGCCCCACAGCTGCTCCTTTTGGTACCTCATGCTCTCAATCATTCCCTTCATGTATTCTCCAAAAGATGGAACTCTGCTTACCATTTGTGTTTATTTTTCAAGCCCTGTTTGCTTGAAATGAGTCTTGGCAAAATGATCTTGAGCTGAAAGAATAATTAAGATATGAGACACAGAATAGGTTCATGATTTATTTACCACTGATTGCACCTCCTATGCTTCAGTGCTAATATGTCACTTGTCCAAGAATGTGGCTTTTATTCTGTGGTATCAGTTGGGACACTTCTGAAGTGCTCTGTGAAGAAGAATGATGTTTTGCATTTCAAAGTGTTAAAGGAGAACAGGTAGAAACTATAGACAGAGTCTCTCCTTGTCATTCATCAGCACAATGTCCTGGTGGAAGCCCTCTCCATACATTTTATCCCATGTGAACTTTTGTAATGCTGAGGTCTTTCCTGGCCCCCAGTGAAACTAGGGCACCCAGCAAAGAGAAACCATAGCCAGACACCTCAGCTGCAAAACCAAACCTCCCTCCATTTCAATTCAGTCACAGTCAGTAAACTTGGCCCCACTTTAGGGGCTAAACCATGATTTAAATGCTTAACCTGAAGTTGCCTGTATTTTAAAGGTTCTCACTTCCTCTCTATAGAATAAAACCATCAGTCTTTTACCTCTCAGTTATTGAAACTGGGGTAGACTGTGCAGGAAGGGTTCTGTTGCAGCAGAGTCAGCCATGCTCCATCCACTGCAAGGGAGCAGTGTAAGGCTGGGTAACGGTGTTTAACTGGTCAGTGCTAACTGATAACTCAGCCCTTGCTGCATCTCCTGAAGTAGCATGTTTCAGAGGTGTTGCTTTATTGCAAGGGCCTGATTAGGGCTTACTGGAACTAATGGAAAAGTTTTCACTGACAGCTTCATTCTGCTGGGTCAGTTTCAAGTGTTTCAGCAATACACTTGCCCATTTATACAGCCTACTGTCTCAATGGGGAAGGTTGCTTTTCAGACAAGCAATAGTCAGCCAACCCCAATATTTCACAATATGCAGCGAGGAAAACTTGTAGTTCATGCCTTTACAAAAAGCCCTTAGTGCTGTTTAGTTCTTACAATAGAAAAACTGGTTCTTTTTTGGCAATGAAAAACAGAAGAGAAAATGATCTTATAAGCCTATAATCAAAAATACAAAACACCTCCTTGGAGGAGAGCTGCAAAGGGATAGTTTTTCTGGCAATGAATGTAAGCACCAGTTCAGAATGCAGGCAGCTACAGAAAAATCAATGCAAGGGCTGAACACTTCTCTTGACACTTCTGTTTTTCTGAATGGCTCTCATAAATTAGGTTTTTTTAGCTTCTTGGAGTGCTTTGCTTCACAATAGATTTAGAAGTGTCTGGATTCAACATTTCTGTCACTCCCCAGAAGATAATGGATTTGCTCATCCCAAGAAGAATTATACAGAAAGCACATGAAAAAAGTGCAAGTTCATATCAAATCAGGGAGAGTCACTCTCAAATATTAATGCTTCATGTCATAAAGGTACAAAATGATAAAGACACTTCATACAGGCAATTGAAAAAGCAGCAACTTGGCAAGCAATCAAGAGCACTGCAGCCCTGCTTTATGTCTGCTTGAGCTGGCTCAGCAGGAGAAGAAGGTTCCTATTCTATGGAGTACATAAATATGTGCTTACATGTTTTGTGTCACAAGGGCATCAGGGAGGTGAACAAGGTAGGTGTTATAACTTTATAGATAATTCATTTAGATTTTACCAGAAACTCAATGTTCAGAGCTAGGAAATGAGGAAAAGTTTTCGGGTTTTGGTACCCATTCTTGGGAGATCATAATAGTGGGATGCTCCTGGGAAGGGAAAGTGGTGGCCCTGTTCATTTTGTTAGTCACCAGCAGTTATAAAATTCCTCAGGGACTGCAAGCAACCCATTTGCTCAGTAAGGCTCCCTAAGGTACCTTTGCCATCCTGGAGCTCTTCCAGGGGAAGTGTCAATACTGCAAGCCTGCTACAGTCAGAGCCACACCATCACTGATTTCAAAGCAAGGTCACTTCTTCCCACCTCAGTCAGTGGTACTGGATGAGCACTCCTGACAGCAAAGCATTCTGGCTTGCACAGCCAGCTCCAGCCCTGTTCATCTCATTAATGCAAATTAGGAACTTCCTTTTACCCAGGGCTGCTCCTCCCTTCTCCTCTTTGGTACTTTATCATGCCACAGGTTATTTTGTCTTGCCATGAGTAAGTCTCCTCTGCTTTTACAAGAATCTCTCCTTATAAAAGGTGGTTGTTTTCCTCCCCTCTTTCAGGCATCTTCATTACAGGGGACTTTAAAAACCCGAGGACACCAAAAGTGTAGTGCAGTGTGGCAGTGCAGCAGTCAATAGAGAAATTATGAGAAGTGTAATCTACTCTCCCCACCCTAATGAGCTGATGAGTAAATAACTGTCAGGCCCTTGCACTGAGCTATTGATTAGAGCTTCCCACAGAGCTGATATGCTGCATAGGTACCTGCTGCTAAGCAGAAGAGATCAATATAGGAAACTTCTGAAAACAATAATGAAGGGTTTCAGGTTTTTTTAGGTGCTTTCTTCTCAGGTGCTGTGGCAGCACATCTTCACTGCTAGATCAATCTTCTTTGTTAGATCACACCTCCCACCCTGCTCCCTGCCTTTCACCTTGGAAAGGTTAAACATGTTCTGTAAACATGTAGTGTCTTGGGACAGAAAAGCTGATTAGTGACAAGTGCAGTTTACAGTAGAGTTTAGAGCAGCTGGCTGAGATAACCTCAACTGCAATGAGTGCTCCAGAGAAAATTTCCTTAAAGATTTAAACCTTGCCTTCTTGCCCTCAACACAGCCATGATATCACACATACTAGCTTCCTATTCTACTAAAAGAGAAATCTTGAAATTGCTTTATTTCCAAGAGCTCTGGAGGAGCTTCTCCATTGAGTGTCATTCTGGGTCACTCCTCCTCTGTTTTCCACACTATCATTCTTCATTTAGCACCAAACTTTCAGGGCAAGGCTCCTGTCTTCTACTGCATTTCTTTTTTTTAACCTTTCTTTTCAAGTCTCAGTTGAAAAGTTCTCTCCTTCTAGACCTCAAACTATTAAATTTCTGTCCTCTGATCCTATTATTTACTTAGATGGTCCAATTTTCTCAAGATTTATCACAGCTTTTGCTTTTGTCCTCACCTCTTCTCATTGAAGTTGGGTACAGGCACAGATGTCAGCCCTGAATGTCAATTTTGAAGTTTCCTTTTTATCTTTTTATAAAATTACTTTTCATTTGAACACTTCAGTGTTTTTTTCAAGTCCATTTCCAATCATTAAAATAAGAATGAAACATTTTCTTTCCACAAAAACTCCAATTGATAGAGGTCATCTTTGAAAAAATTCCAGAGTATGAACAATTGCAAAGATCTTATTTGGTGATTCTAAAAAGCCAAACTCAGGGAAGTGCTTATGAAACATTAAATCCTGTTGTAAAAATAAAGAGATTTGAATATTGTGTGATCATCTGATGAGTTGACAAGCAACCTCAAGGGCTGGGCCAACCACCACTGAAGCTTCAAGTGAATAGCACTAATCTCCAGATAAATAGTCAGTGACTTCAGTCCCTGTTAGATATCATCTCTAAATCAACAACATATGGAAGCATGCTGTTGCTCCTTCCCACAGAGCTGAGACTCTAAACACAACCCATAAGCTTTGTCTTATGTTTATGTATTGTCTTTCACTGAGAGAAATCCTGAAATAAACAGTCATGTTTCTATGGAGTAGCATTTTCTGTATCTTTAACTATGAAGTTGACCACAAATAAAACTCAGTTTTCCCATGAGAAAATAGACTCTGCAGTATTTTTCAAAGGTGTAACAATTTGGATAGAGTTTTTCAAATGGGGAAAACTCAAGACAATGTCTGGGTCTTGTCAAACAAACAATACTGTAGTTCTGCAGCACTGAAAACTCTTGCTTGCACAGAGAGCCCTGACACACAGCACATTACCAAAGGATTGGTTATGAAACTTTCCAAGCCAGCACAAGTTTCCATCTTGAGAGAAAAGAAGTTTCAGAACATCAGAGTTTTCTGCAGGACTAAAGCTGCATTTGGTGATTTGTTGTAAGAATTATTTAAGTCATATACTTGGCTGCACCATGACTTTCTTGCTATTGCAGAAAGTGTTGTATGCTGTGGATATTTGCCTTCATCATATGACCCAGGAGGTTGTCATTGCAGCAGTTATTTTAAGGAATGGCAACCTTTTCTTGCTCAAATGCAATAATTAAAGATAAAAAGGAGAAGTGGATCAGACAAGCCATTTTGTCCCTTCCTTTTACACTGCCCCAAATCATTTTATCCAGGGAAGATATTTTCAGCAGGTAGGTATTTGTCTCCATTAAAATGCAGCAGAGGAGATTTCAAGAATGATCAAGGGGACACACTGAGGTCTTCGTGTTAAGCAAACAAGAGAACTTGATGTACAGTTCAGAAAGCAGGGAATAAAAAGAAAGCTTAGACAAGATAAAAGAGATAACAGCACACAGAGGATAAGTTACCAAAGAGAAGACCTTGAAGCAAAGCATATTTTGTTCATTTCAATAAAGAACATAAGATCCCACACCAGAAGATGGAAGAAGATGATTATTTTCTCCTCTGACAGATTCATGCTTGAAGCTTTTTAAAATTTATTTTTATACAGCTGTAGAATAATCAATTCTCTCCTACAGTCTCCACTCCCAACCTATAGATTTCAAGTCCCAGAAGCTAGTGTGCAACTGAAGTTACTCACTTAGGAGATATTGTCAGCTATGAAATTAAAAAAAAAAAAGATAGATGAAAATAAGAAACCTGGAAACTGCAAGGAATCTTTAAAGTGAACAATGGACAGCACAGCAGAATGCACTGAAAGCAATTTCTTAGAGCTAGTATCTAGGCCATTAAACATGCTATAAATAACTGGGTTACCAAAAGAAAAAAAGTAGTTATTCTTAAACAATTTATTGCAATTTTAGACTCCCAACCAATCATTTGAGCCATGAGTCAAAAAGAAAATACTATGGTTTTGAAATCCTAGTGACATACAGTTCTTGTTGTAAGGGCTCATTTTTAAGAGTTTGGTGCATGGACTGAGGGAATAGATCAGATCTGATGCAGAGCATGATCTCTGCTGATCAAGGAGAAGCACAGCCACATTCTCTCAGTGAACATAAAAATGATGTGATCATGGAGAATGGGAGTGACTATGAAAATATGCCAACTTCTGCTTAGATATACAAAAGTAAACCCCCTAAAAAAGTATTAGGCAGCTAATGACCAGCCAGGACCTTGCTCAACATTAAAATCTCACCAGGTTTTTCTTCACATATCTTTGGGAGGGTCACCTTCCAGACAAAGCAAATCTCAGGGAGCACCTGTGAAATTGATAATCAACACTAGAAGGAAAGAAGAAAGAACTGATATAATTCTCTTCCCACCACCTTGGGACATGGTGCTAATAGACAAGGAAGAGTTATGATAAATCTACAGTCACAAAAGGATAATTCTCCTGTCTAACAGAACACCAGCAGACATCAGAATATCACTCAAGGAAAAGCTTTTCTTGTGCTTCTGGACGTGATTTGAATTAGACTGTTGATATCTAGGGTACAGAGCTTTTACTGCCACAAATCTGAAGATGCCATGTGTTTTTCTGCAGTTAGGATCCAAGACAAGTTGGTTTTGTATGAGGGCCCCTCCATAGTGTCACCATAACTGTGTTTCCAAAAATCAGAGATGCAGATTAGAAGAGATTGCTGTGTATTTGAGAGCTCAGCTGGCATAGATCAATCCTATAGCTAATATTGGCTCCCACCACTAATCAGAGCTACAAGATGGCAGATTAAAACAAAAAACCAAACTAAACCTACATGCAGGCACTTTGTCTAACAGCATATAATTAAGCTAAAAAAAATCACTGGCTACTGGATGCTCATTAGGGCTGAAACCATGAAAGTTGAAGAGGGACTGGACAAGAGACAGTTAGGTAATAAGTACAGATGACCTTAACACTTCAATATTTTTGTGACTAGACATTAGGATAAAAACTTTAAGACAGGGAAGAGGCAGGACAGGTTACTCCTTCACCTAGCATGTGAAGGAATTTCCTTCTGGAATACTCTGTAACAGGTCAGGATCCTAGTCTGATAGTCAGGTTCCTACTAGATGGAGGCACAAGCTGGCAATTGTCACACCCACAGATCATTCCCATATATTCTTGGGAATGCACTAGGACACTATTGCTCCTGGTATGTACTAACTGCTCTTCAAATAAGCAAAGAAAGTGTCCCTGTTGTGTGGGTAGGCAGGCATTTAAGTACAGTTGCTGCCTTAGCATACATGGTACAAGAGCCCCCAACACTGTGGAGACTTTCATGACCCCTTTCAGGGAGTGCAAGTTCTGGTGGTTTGAGCCAAAACAAAGCTGGGAATCATGGTAATGAAGCCTCTTCCCTGCTTTCCCTCAGGCACTCTTACAGACTTCCTTCCAACTGGAAAGACCATAGGAGAGGAAAGGTTGGTGGGCTTCTTTCTTGCAGAACTGGCCACAATCCAGACCCAAGCATCTGCTAAGAGAGCTGACTATTGCTCTTTTCAGAAGAGATTTGGCTGGTAAACCTGGGAACAGCTGCATGAGCTATACTTGTGATCCATGCAATTAATTTGCAAGTAGCAAACCTGTCATTGTTCATCACTAGATGACAGCAATGCACTTCAGTGTATGCCTTGAACTGTTACTAAGGGCATGAATCAAAGCAGCCTTGTGTGGTTCTGTGGCCTGCTTCCCTGCTGTAATCTCAGTTACATCAGAAAATGATGGGAAGAGGATGCACTTGGGGAGATAGCCCTGTGTGGATGAGATGCCACAGTCCCAAAAAGAGAAAACACCAGTTCAGGAAAATAGGAATTAAAAATAGTGGTGGGGCTCAGAATTTACACCAAAGACTGAAATACCAGCTTCCTTCCTCACATTACAACAGGGTCCACACTTAGAGGACCTTCAAGAACCAAATCTTGTGAAAAGAGCTTATAAAGAAGAAACTGCCAGTCTGGACATTCACTTTCAAGATAATTGCTCTTCTAAAACTGACTTTTTTCCAGAAATGAGGAGAGTAGAGAAAGTAATATACTTAGAAGTTCAGCATGGTAGCCATACTACAAACACATGGGTTAGCCATACTGATTTATAGGGTGGTTTGGTTTTTTTTTTTGTTGTTCTCCCCTCCGTCACTGTCAGTCATCAATCCTCAAGTCCAAGACTTCTCAGATAGCCCCACAGTTCCCTGGAAGAGGGGCTGGAAGTGTGCCCAGTCTGACTTTCCACTAGGCAAGATCTGTATGTACAGCTGTGAGAAGTCACAACAGGAAAGAACACTGGGCTGCTCAGGGAGCTGAATTTCCTACATTTTTTTTGACATGATTTTGCCTAGCTAAACAAAAGATAGCTGGGGTGGTCTCTACAAACAGAAACAGAAGAGATTACAGGTTGTTGAATTCTTGATTTTTTTGGCAAACCAGTCAATTATTTTAGACCTTCTTGTTGTACAGAAAATGAACATGATCTAGGGATAGCCCCAGGTCTTTCCAGAACTAACTTAATCAGTTCTTCACTAAATAAATCCAGATGGCTCTGAAACTCCAGCCTTAACCTGGATGTTTGTCTTCTGATTTTACTGTCATGTTAACAGGTGAGAGACCCTGACCTGGCAGCCTGCCTCACTGCACAACTTGTATTGTTTTAGTCCTCATTACAGTGCAGCATGTGATCCAAAGACCTACACCAGACTGCAGAGCTCCTTCCTGTTTCTCTTACACTTCCATTCTCCCTACTGCTGCAAACCTCCCTGCCCTGTGTTCACTCCCCTCTCCACCTGCATCTAAGCTTGCCCCTTTACCCCAGCTCCTACTCTGCAGGAAATCTCTTTTCCAGCAAGTGTGGCACCAATTCCCAGAGCTCATTCTTTTATCTGGTACCTTGGAAAATTAAGTTTTTTGCCAAAACATGAAAGTATGTCACGGTGCTTGAAGGACACTAAAGATTGGCTGGGGACTGACTACTCCCACTGAATGAAAGGGAATGTGGAACAGGCTTCAACTTTTGCAGCTCTTTGGGGAAGTGCTGCTGTTTTCCCTCTTTAAATAAATTTGGAGCAAATGACAGGTGAACTCTAACTGCAACTCCCTCTGTAGGCAATAAAGCATCTGATGGAATTTCTGCACATCTGTAAGAGAAGTGATATGGATTAATCACCATACAGCATCTATGTGGAAAGTATTCAAGCCTCCCTTGGACTGCTTTGCAAGAACATCCTCTTGACATTATTTTGCTATTCCTATCTCAGATTCTGTTCCTTATCTTTTGAGGTGATGGATGAAGATTAGAAAAACAAATCTCAGGGAAGAATTTTCCTCTGGAAAATAAGCACCCTTACCTTGCACACTGTACAGAGGGGTTGATGGAACCAGGTTTATTTCCTCCACTGTTTTTCATCTCTGTGACAGTATGGAGACTTGGCTGGTAATTTCTTGACTTTTTCCTCCTCCAAATGGAAAATGTGGAAAACTGACTTTTGTCAGAGAAATGTTTTACTCTGCTGTAAGAGTCTCCAGTTGGAGTGCTGTAATTATTAGAAGGCTCATTTTAACACACAAGGGAAATCTGGAAAGGTGTGATTTCACAGTAGTTTTGATAATATGAAAATACAAAAGTGAGATATTTTGATAGGGTTGAAATTAATAAAACAGTGCTTTCCAAACTTTATTGGGGTGGGAAACAAGTTTAGCAAACATCAGGTTTTGATTTGTAAGTTTAAAGAGGGTGGGTTTTTTTGGTCCAACAGAGTATGCTTAAATCTTTTTAAGGACCTCAGCACTATAGAGGAAGCAGTGTTTGTCTCAACAGAAACATCATTTGGTTAAATTAGAGGGCATACTAGGAGATATCAGTGTACATGGCTTCAGTACTCTCAACTAAGTTTTTTTTGAAATTATGGTTTTAACAACATCTTCCACTGAATTTTGAGAGAGTTCTGCAAGTTTTGGAGGACTTTACTTGGAAGAACTGCAACCTGCTTTTTGGTGGATCATATGTCCTGTTTCAAATAAGATTGTTTTCAGCCATCTTTCTCTAAAATTCAGCTTTGTCAAAACAAAACTTGCTAATCTGAAACATTAATTTTAAACCTTGAGATAATAGTAGGTCTTTAAAATCCAATCTAAATGTAGCCAGAGCCATTTTATACATGATTTAGTTTTGTGTCAACATTGTCTCTAGCTTAAATAGATATTTCTCCTATCTTTCTAGTTCTTCCTTCTAGATGCATCTTCTGCACCTTAAAATATCTTTTCAGCCTTCCTGGCTCAACATATAGGCCTATTCATCAGCTTATCCTCTGAAATGTTCCTGATTGTGAACATGGCTCAGAAACCAGATCAAGTCTTTCTAAGTAAACCTACTCTAAATCTTTGTAGGTAAACATCTGTCACGCACCCAAGTAAACTGCAGGGAAAAGGAGCTTCACGGCCAGTCAGTTACTTGCTTTACTCAATTTCTCTTTGCTGGTTCACATCTCTGGTTGCCTTCAGCTTGGCAGAGGCAGAAGTCACCTCTGCAGCAGCCAGATCTGCCTGCATTTGGAAAGGTTTGCTAACAACCTTTTTACGTCTGCATGAGGACACAGAACAAAGCCAGAAGGGAAGTGTTTGAGACAGACAAGTACTTGATCAAACACCACTAGTAGCAGGACACATTCAATAACAAGGATGTGCCAACTAGAATGTCCAAGGCCAAATCTAGCAGCAGTTACAGCAACTAAAAGAACTGGTAAAGTTGTTTAATCCTGTTACAGGCCAGCAGCCAAGCCCTAACAAAGAGGGCTCAGAGAGGAGTTTCATTTCTGCAGGCACCGCAGCAACTGGTACTGCCAATGCTGTGGAGAAGCCACTGGACGCAGCAAAGAGATTCAGTTTTTACATATCTTCCACAGCTCATTCTCACCTGTACTTTTCTGGTTAAATCAGTGGGATGATAAGGAAAGACTTGCCTGTGGCAGGACTGCAGGAGTTTGTTAATATCACATAAGAAAAGAGAAGAAATAAAAGGAGCCCTAGGAAATCTTACAGGCCACCAGAAACACGCTGCTCCATCTTAGGGGCTGACTTCCACCCTACTGATAAATTATGCCTCTGTTGCTTGTCAGCTACAGGAAAAAACAAGGCATCTTTGTCAGCAGCAATGCACTCTAATTGGAATTTTAAAAGAAATTACTTGCTTAAGAGTTCCCTCACTGTTAGGAATATGCATTACTTTGTGTTATAGAATGGAAGGGAATGTTTCGGTAGTAACAGCTTATTTTGACTAAATTTATCTCTGTATCCTGACAGGGTAATGTTGATTTAGCACTATGCCTGTCAGTTATCTTAGAATGGTAATTCTGTCTTCCAGCTGGGGAATAAAGCTTTAATAAAAATATTTATGGAACATATGATTTTTCTTAATGATGCCCAAGTGAAGCAGACTCAACTTACAGTAGATAAGCAAAATGTCACCCAAAACAATTACAATCAATTCTTTTCAGTTTATCAGCAGTTAGATTTGAAACCGAGTGACAAACTGGGAACATTTACAGCAAAATCACAGAAATTAAAGCAGCATGGGTGAAAAGATGTACTATTCAGCACCATGCTGCAATTGCTTGGACTATGCATCCTTAATACCTTATGCTGCTTTGGTCATGTCTTTTTGACTCGAATGCTGAAAAAGTCACTGCCTGAGAATTCCAAGGAAGTGACATTTAAAAGTGCAGTCAGGGGACAGAAAGTAAAAACAACAGACAAGATTCAGCAAAGAGACCATTCATCTTCCACAAATGAGCAGGTGGAGAAACCAGTGCAGAATTACAAAAACAAAGGAAGAACCAATTGAGCAAACAAAGAACATATGGTCCAGAGATACCACTGCACCATCTGCCTCCATTTGCCATGGAAATGGTAGAGTTGGGAGCAAAGCTCTTTTGGGCAGCAGCTGGACAGGTCCTCATCCCCTAGGGAATGCTGACATCCAAACCAAGACATTCTAGGAACTAGGAATTCTCCTTGTTTACTTATGATCCATATTTTTTCTGCTTTCATCTAAAGCCTTTCTCTCTTGCTTCCATCCAAATTGCACATCTC
Source organism: Galbula dea (assembly GCA_013399015.1). Taxonomy (NCBI): domain Eukaryota; kingdom Metazoa; phylum Chordata; class Aves; order Piciformes; family Galbulidae; genus Galbula; species Galbula dea. The sequence goes on along the minus strand of VWZX01004391.1, from coordinate 1,242,359 downwards.
AAAACATAACTGGCAGTCTTAGACCAGGAATAACTTGGTGAGACAACTAAAGTAACCTTTGCAGTTGGCTGACAGTCAGCAGATATGGCTATCAGATTCACAGCACTATCAACTGGAAAAAAAATCAATTTCATCAACAGTAACATGCTGACAGCTTAAATGAAGGTATATGTTTATCCAGGAAACAGCAAAGAAAAGTAATGAAAGGAAGCAGTGAATGCTGTTCCCCCAGGGCTGAGGGTATTTTAGAGGTAGAGTATCTCTAACTTTCTCCATAGGAAAGGCTAAAGGGTGATAGCCAAGCCTCATTTCCTACTCCTACTTTATGAAATGTAAATACCCATAAAAATCTTCTGGAAAAGTGTTTTCTTGACAGCTAGTCAAGCAAGGACTATTGTTTATGTCCAGGAAAAAAAAAACCAAACCAAAAAAACCCCAATCCATTGTTGCAGTGTCAGCTTTTGAGGAACACACCACAGCACATCAATGTAGAGGTGCAGGCATGCAAAGAGATGACTGCCACCTTCTATTATTCTTTCCCTACCTACCTCAGTCTTCTTGTCTTAAGCTGTTGTAATGAATTCTAAAATCTTCCCTGGGATCTTGGTACCTTGCAAAAGGCTGTTGCAAAATGGCATTCCAGCCTGTCTCAAGTAGATCTGTGACCTGTTGAAGTCAGCACACAAGTGCACAAGAGTAGCTTGAAAGAGAGAAAAGAGAAAGCATACTCTTATGTGCTTTTGTAAGTTGTATTGCTGTATGAGAAAATTAAAATGACTTTTGAGTTTTCCCTCCAGCTTTTGTTTCTATCAAGCAAGCTCAGCATAACCTCAGTCAGAGATGTTAGAACAGGTGTAGCAGTGTTTCCATTGGTACTATTCCTTTTTCTAAAAATATATGAAGACTAATCTCTAATGCAACAGGAGCACACATGGTCTAGAAAGAGACCAGGTAGCTACTATATCACTGAATTGAGTTTCTCTCAAATTCCTATGGAAAATACAAGCAGGATCTGAAATAACATTAATCCACTTTCAACCACTAGATTTGTATTATTGGCAGGGAATATTCAGTCCATCTGTGTTCTGACAGAGCTGCTGGTCTGGAGAATAACAGTTCCTGCCTTCTTGGAAGAAAATCTTTTTTGAATATAAGTGAGGAATTCTCTGAGAAAATAGATGAGCCTGACAGTCAGCTGTCTGCCATTAAAAGAAAAGCATGCACTGCCTTTGTATTGAGGTCAGTGCTACTCCTACTGGCTTTGGAGGGTCTCCATAGCAAAGTAGTTCAGGTTTTAGTTCTGCCAGATGACACAATTCATCTTATATAGCACCTGGAACCACACAGCCTTTGAGGAAACAGAGTGCTTGTGTTGAAAGAAGTTTAAGTACCCTTAAAGTTATTAAAAGTATGATCTAGAGACCTTGCTGCAAAAACATCCTCCAGTGCCAGTGGGAGAACTACCATACATTAATGATGGATCATCATTGTAATCTGGAATCCCAGAATACAGGAAATTGCAATCTTTTAAGCAGCATTTAACTCTCTTCCCTTCACACCAGCATAACCTATTCCACTTAAGAACAGGTGATTACTTTCCCAGTTTCTTCATACTCAATCTTCATTATAATCTGATCAATACATGGCCTTTGTCCCCTTGCAATCAACTTTGCCAATAGTTCTAGTTGCATGACTAATGTTTGGTTCTTGAGCCTTTAAGACTTATGTGAGTTACATTGTTTAACACAACAAATCACCTACAGACACAAACTTCATACACACCTGTCCCTGGAGGACCTCAGTTTTCCCTGGGAAAGATGACTTCAGAAATGAGAGACCCTTGAAAATACTTTCTGCTCTTCATACCTATAAAAGCAAGTAGTTTCCATGAAATAGCTACTTCATATGACTTCATTTCAGAATTGTTCAGTAAACATGAATGGTTATAAACTAGATAGTTAAGGTGGGCAGAAATCAAGTTTTTATGAACAAAAGTGGGAGAAGGAAGTGGTTCTCTTAAAGATTAAACCAGCAAATAAAATTGTTTTGACATACCAGACTGGTCTTTTACTCTAGCTTGATTTGAATATTAAATTAGATGACTGGGTAAGTGTAAGAGACTAGAACAGAATTGTGACTCTCAACCAATTATTATCTGTGTTTCTTTACCCCTTGCCCTAACTGCACTAATAACAGAGGAAATCAGTACTGCTATTGTCTTCCTAGATATTCATAAAATTTGTACTTTCCCCCTCCTTCCTTCAAGGTATAACTTCCTTTCTAATTACTGTTTTGTCTTCAATTTCACTTCCATTACTTTTTTTAAGACTAGGAAAAAGATGAGCTCTATGCTGTTTTGACTCTGCTTGATGATCCTTACTCATGTGAAGCTCTCAGCTATTTTCAGCACACATTTCCCAGGCCCCAGCTGATATACTTAATTTCCTTCACAGAGCCTTCTGAATTCCTTTGTGAATATTCATTTCAAACAGTATAGTTTGTGTTAAGCAAGGTTGTCAGAGAAAGAAGCCAGCTTTGTGTATGTACAGTTGTGTGACAACACAGTTCCAGTGGCAGGGAAGTAATAAATTTGCATGAACACAGCATTACACCTAGACCTGATAATTGCACTAAAGGATGCCTGAGTACTAGCAGAGTAGTGCATTAAAACAGCTGTGCTGCTTTTGAGGTCCAAAAATAACGCTCACATTTGAGTATCACAGCTCTGTGCCAGGTAGAACATCAGCACAGAAAAATCTCAGGCTTTCAGTTGTGCTTTCTAGAAAGATAACACCTCAAGCATGTAATTAGGCAAATTAGCAATTGGTTTAAACTTGAACTACATCAGCAACAGAGTCTGTATGTTAATTAAAGAGATGAAGAGCTTCTAAAGACTAAGTTTTGTTTTCATATCATGTCTTGGTTACCAGAACGTTGTAGTTACTCTGCTGTGAGTGCCACCTCTTAGTGTTCATTTGTATTATGCATGCACTGCCCACTTCTTGCATTTGAATTTATACCAGTGTTCCATACCTCTCCTGACTGCCTTTTTCAGACTAGGGAAACCTGGCCATAGCTTGACCTAATCTGTCTGGTTAAAGACACTCTTCTGCTTTACAGTTACCACAGGCAGCAACATTTAATCACCTACTTGGATTTATTCATTTTCATTTAGGACACTGCACCTCCATCATGCCATAACTGAGGAGGTCCAGAAAGCCATTTGCTCTAAATAGAGGTAAGTGTCCTTGGCATTTGTAAGGCTGTTATCACCATCATGTGCTTTCACTGAAATCCCAGGGCAAGCTGCTCATTACAACTGCATTTCATATCAAGCTTAATTTCCAACATGATGTAAATTGAATATATCCTCTTGGGTCACAGAATAATACATTTACCTGCCTGGCTTCAAGGTTCATCTTCATTAGAACTTGTATTCCTGAGTTAGCTGCAATAAATCAGCTCTACCAAAAAAAGCTTCCAGTAGCAGCAGGTTTCCAGTCTTGTTTCAACTCATCTCTATCTGTAATTAATGGCTCATCATTGTCCTTGGGGGAGAACATATGTTTCCACAGATCATGCCAATGCTAGGTTAAATACAACTGTCTTTACCCTTCCCCAAAACATATTTGGCAGATCCTAAACTTATCCTATTGGCTTTTTTAGGAGGTTTTTACAGCATTTTCCTAGACTCTACCATTCCTTGTGCAGGTCCAAATACTTCTTTTCATTAACTGACAAGGAAATACCAACCTACTTCCCCTGCCTAGAGACAGGGCTGCAGTCTGAAAGACCATCATCATTATTATGCTTTTGCTCTCAATTACACTAAGCTACAATCACAAATAGTGCAGTTGAAACAAAGAGTGAGGGACAGTAGCTTCCCAAATCATTGTCTTGATCAGCATGAGGTTGGTGGTTTGATTTTGTGGTGTTTCGGGTTTTTTTGGGCAGCCTCCCAAATCCAGCCTGTGTCTATGCTATTGTTGCAAACATCAAGAGATTCTCTTTCATTGATACAGCTCACAAACACTTAGATTGTTTTCCCTTCTGCAAGTATGATAAGGCTGATCCAGAGCTTCATTTTTCTAATAGTTAAGAGATATCTTTTCGCTGTACCTTACTAACAGAAGCACTGGGAACTAATAAATTAATAATTAATTGCTAATGATTAATTAGCACTGGGAAATAATAATAATTTCCCAGTGCCTACACCACAGCAATCTTCACTATGTTACAGAAGTGCTGAAATAACAGAAGAAAATATTTAACAGCCAGTACCCTATGTTTCTGGGAGATGCTTAACATCCGCTTCCCACCATCCCACTCTGCAAGCTGCTTGTACTTTCAAGTAAGGTCACAGCACTAAGGTCTTTGGAATCCAAATTCCCAGCTTAGAGAGATCATAGGAATACAATATTTGACATGTCTTCCATTCTCATATAGGATAAAAAAAAGCATACACTCAAAGAATTGTTGGTTAGGGCATTCTGGGTTAAGCCAACAAAATCCATTGTCAAGACAGAAATGATATTTTAAACTGCAAAGTGAAAGCAACTGACAAGAGGATAATTTTAATGATCAGAGATTGCAAAGGTGACAGCCTTAGAATCAAATAATCATAGTGCCAGCAGAACCATTTTAAAGCAAGTATAGCTCATAGCAGAGTTTGATAAATAGCACCTCATTAGCAGAAACACAATGAGGCAGAGGTTAGTGAGAGTTAGAGTCCAGCCAGATTTGTAACAACACTTTCAAATTAAAGCCTTCATTTAGACTAGCCAGACAAAGCAGGAGCTGGGTTTTATAGCTCCTCTACATTTGTTACCCTAATCAGGCATTGGACATCATTTTCCCTCCACTATAACCCAAGAAGAAAGATTGCCTCCTCTCCCTTGCACATGCACACAATTGCCTGGTGCTTTCAGGTAAAAGCTTTAATTGTTAGTACGTGGCAAGCATAGCAAGGGCAGGATTTGCACTTCTGACGTTTCTTAAACGGGACAGAAGCCCTGCAATCCAATTAGCTGCCTTTGATGGTAACCTTAACTTCTAACCTTGAGTAAAACTCTTTCAAGTCAGTCACTTTGTGCTCTGACTCCCACTGTGCTGGTATTTATTTGCCACTGTCAAAGAATGCCAGAAACGAACATATTTTCACTCTGAAAGTTAAAAAGTTAGGGTATTATAAATACAGCTGAGAACTGCAGCAGCAGTCACAATCCTATTCCAAGTTTCTGCTGGATTAGTCACTGTAGACTTAGAACAGAGAAGTATAATTGAGCAATCATATAGCAGGGATTTTTGTTAGGGAAGACTCTGTCATGAATTCAGACACCCAAGAAAGAGCAAGAGCAAGCTAAGAAGATTCTGAGTCACCTCAGCAAGGGAGGAAAGAAAGCACTTTGTGATCTCACACCAGTAGTCCACCTCCTCCAGTCAGCTGACAGACAGAGACATCTCTAAGTTTGTGCCCTGGAGCATCAAATTGTTTTGTTGAAACCATTTAGCAGAAAGTTCCCACATGTAACTCTAAGAGCATAAAGGAAGGAAGATGTTAAGTGATTGTCTCCTCCTAACAAGGAAACTCCATGGACTATTATTTCAGAAATAGTGAAAGCAATTTCTGCTTAATTCCTTTAGAAATTCATATCTGACTCCTCTTAGCTACACCAACCTGCAGGCATGCTTTTCTAAGCCTGTGAGGGAGCCAAAATAAGAGACCAGACCAACAACAGATACTGGTATCTTCAAAGCTTCTTACTATTTTTCTTCTGAACAGCTCCACACGACCATGTTCACATCCAATAACTCATAGAAAGAGTACCCCATTAGCATACTGAAGTGTGAAAGTATACTACAGAGCACAAATACCACATGCCTCCCTGGTGACTTCAGCTTTGAGGTTTTGAATTCACATCAGAAATTACTTAACACTTTGATTCAAACAAAGCAATAAGAGCAACTGTACCTGGCTGTAATTATGTCAAATAGCCATAGAATCATTTTGGTTGGACAAGACCTTGAAGATCATCAAGTCCAACCTTTAAGCCAGCACTATCAGGTCACCACATCTACATGTCTTAAATCCCTCAAGAAGCAATGACTCCACCACTTCCATGGTCAATCTATTTCAGGGCTTAACAACCCCTTTGAGGGAAGAATTTTTTCTTAATATCCAATTTAAATCTCCCCCTGGTACAACTTGAAGGCATTTCCTCTTGCCCTCCAGCTAAATCTTTAGTCTTCTATCAAAATATTCATTTTAACATAAGACAGTGATCCTTAGAGAATAAACTAGCTTTCCCTCTCCCCACAATATATCTAAAGATAGATGCCAACAACCAGACACACCAGATTAACATTTGGTGCAGAATCACTTCCTAAATACAGGAATTGCAAAAGCAAACCAACAGAAAAAACCAAAGCAAACAAAGGAAAAGAATAGGAAAACCAATCATATACCAAAAAAAAAATATAGTTATAGTCTTTCTGAACTTGTTTATCAGTATAATTTGCCCTCCTTTAAAACCAGTCAGCAATCGTTACTTTAAAAACAAAATTCAGTACTTCACATTACATTATTTTAATTCTGTGAGAATGTAATGGTTTGACCCAGGCTTTTCCTGGTAACCAGTTTGTAACCAGGGAAGTGATCATGTTTACCCAGTATTCCACATGATTTTACGTAACTGGGGGTATAAATACAGAGGGGGAGAGGCCCTCGCTCTCTTTTGCCTTCTGGTGGATCCGAGGACGCAGGTTCTCTGCTAGCGGTCTCACCTGTGTGGAGGAGTCTAGCCTTGTAGGCCTTGAGAGGCAGCTGTTGCTGGCGTCGGTCAGTGCGACTCTGCTATCTTAAGGAGAGTAGTAAGATTCTGTTTTTATTAGTTCTATCCTGGGTTTCGAGTGTACATACCTGTTTTAGTTTCCCTTTTCCCTTTTTTCCCCTTTTCCCCTTCCCTTGGGGGTTCCCTCTACTGTGTACATAGTATTTTAATTGTATATAACTGCTATATATATAAATATAAATACTTTTGATATAGTTCAGGTTGTTTCGGGCTCTTTAGTTTCTCTCGTAGTTTCTCTTAAACTCTGAGAGGGAAAGGGGGGGGGAAGAAGGATTTCACTGTGAGTTTTGGCATTTGGCAGGGAGCCAGGTCCAAACCATCACAGAGACAAAAGACAACCAAGCTCTTAAAAAGCAACACCAGCTGAATAAAAATAACTTACCTTTCTCTGTAATTTCAGAAGGCAGCTCCTAGCTCTTTACAGTCCTAAAAACCACACAACAGCAAAAGCACCTTCCCGCCACCAGCCCTTTTTATGTGGTTAAGGGCACCTGTTTACCAAATGCTAATTGCATTAGGAGAAGCCACATTCTCACCTGTTTCAAATCAAATCCCTGGTACTTGTGGCTTGGTTAATTACCTGTTCTAACTAGCAGAGAACTTGCCCTTCTTTTTGAAGTTAATTCCTGCCTTACTGACTTTTTAGATTCCGTAGTGTTTGCTATGTGCAGCTGTTGACTGGTCTGCTGCAGTCAGAGACTTGTCTGCATCTAGTTTCTCCAGTAACTTCTTCCTGTTTAATATTTTAGAAGAGAAAAAAAACATGTTTTTGAAGCAGCAGATAAGTGTGCTAAAATATTCTGTTAAGTCATAAGTAGTTTTTTGTAACTAAAATGTCATCTTATTGAGGACAATTTTCTCTTTGTAGGCAAATCCTTCTAGTCTTTCTAACCATTAAAAATGAGTTCTGAACAGATTGTATGCTTTGATAAGGACTGCTATTTTCCTTCTTAGATATTTAGCAGTGTTCTTGTTGTCTACAGTTCACTTGCTTGGACTTTATTAAAGCTACAGTGGAAGCTGGCCTGCTGCTGTGATCTGTATCCTGGATTCTCTTTCTTCTTATCTATTTTTCTTTTAATTAAAAGAAGAAAAGGAAACAAAGCAGATAGTTTTTTTGTATGAAGCCATCCAAGTTTTTAATTTTTGACCCTAACAAATACAAAGATATCTGGTTCTGGAATAAATAAAAATTAGCCTAATTATTTTGAAGATAAATTAACTGCAAGTGAACAATGTTGATATCATGGGTACCTGATTTGCAGTAATTTACTCATTGAAGAATTATAAGCCAGTCAATTTGCATTAGAATGGTTAAGTACTTTAATTCAATTACAGAATTATTATGGTGTGATTCAAGACTGAGAATAAATAACAAATAAATCTGAGCTCATTTTATTTATCTACTGGCTACTAAGTACATGACTTAGCAAGATTGTCAGTTTAATTAAATTTATCCCTGTGGGAATTTATCAGGTATTGCTGAAAGCAAACATGTACATGAAGTCACTAAGGAATGACCTTGTCTTTCCAGGAATGTTTTGGGGTTGGAAAGGGAGGCCTTGTACAAGCTCTTTTTTTTCAAAATTACTGAGACAAAAGTCTTCCACAAAGTAAGTCAGGCTGTAAAATGAGGAAGAAATCCCCCCCACTTTTGAGACTTTTCTAAATAAATTAGTACAAAACCAGATGAAACATAGACCAAAATTTAGACACTCAGCATCATGAGTAAGCAACTCGTGTTCCTTTGGGCATCTCCCAGGCCCTAGGTATTGCTTGATTATGCTCACTCTAGGTGAAATGTAAATTGGAAATGACTATATTCTACATTTAGAAGGCTGAATCTCTTTATATTGTGTTCATCCTTTTTAGCATTCCAAGGTGATTACTAATGAAAACTGCAGTTCTACAAAGCATTATTAGATCTGGTTAGCAGACAACAACTTGCATGGAGTGTCCATTCATAGTAGGTACACTTACCAAAATCCTTTGACCTCACTAGGTTACTGTTCAAGTCTTGGCTTACAGTTGTTCTTTTTGGCACCCTGAAAACCACTTGGCAATGGTTAGGAAGCTGCAGTGTTTTGACCATTAATTGTAACTCTGCCATGACTGCATTACTGGGCTACTGACTTCTCCCTCACCCCTTCCCTTTGACTCTGTCATTACATCCCCTAGAGATCTTCAACAGCTTCCTATGGCAGTTGCCTCTCTATAAATGTTCTGTCACAAGCTATGATGGGACTGAACTTGCTAAGTGCACAACAGACTAAAGAACAAAAAAGCAGAATTATTAACAACAGTGATCATTAGCATGGAGTACTGTCCCAGTGGTGAAACATGGGGCATTGTGTACATGCATTCAGACCTGGCATTCACAGTATTCTCCATTAAAAGACATTGGCAATGGAAATATTTCTGGTCATTTGTTCTTATTGTCCTGCTCAGATTTCTAATTTCTCCCAGGCTCTTCCAAGAAAATGATTTAATATTCAATGCAGACCTTCCATGTAAGAAAGACCACCATTTTTAATTATAGTCATTTCACAGGATCTAATAGCAATAAGGTTCCCATAAATGTGCAGAATCTAACAAGCTTCACAGCACTCTGCAAAGAGTAGCCATCATTCAGCAGAATGCCCTTTATTCCCTTTCTCTATTTCCCAGCAAGAATCCCAGGAGAATCATGAGTTTTAAATTTGCTCAGGCATGAAGGGATTGTGTGCCCCTTGAGCCTTTGTATTATGATAATGCATACATAAAGGTAAGTTTTATTAATTGGAGCTTTATCCACAGGGGTTACCATGATGAAGGAGGCAAGGGAAAAGGAACTGAATGGAAGGAGCCAGTGACCCTACTGAGCAGTGATTCTGAGACCCCAAATTCAATCCTGATATACTCCCCTTTGAGCCTGTCCCTCTTTACCTGTGCACTGATTTAGTGTGAACTGTTCCAGGCAGCACTAATTTTTAACAACTCACTCCAATTTATTGTCTTTAAAAAAAAATAAAAGAAGAAATCAATACTCCAAACTCTCCTTTGTACTCATCTTAAGAATTGCTCTCAGGCAAGATGGGAATTCATTACTGAAGCCTTTGCATAAAAGAACTCTTGAGTTCACACTCTATTCCTTCCTAGAAGCTCTCTCTGCCTTCCTAACACCAGGAGCATAGATGTGACAGATTTCTCAAGATTTTCCTCATTGCTGTCAAATTACACTATATTTCACTCCTCCCTATTTGCACAGCTTTATATCTGTGATACTCCTTTCATTATTGCTTTCTTATATCTTTCCACATTTTAAGAGCTGAGGGATACACAAGGATGTTCTGGATGGTGCCAGATCCCTTCTTCCAACCTTGCTACAAGCTCAAGCATGATTAAACTGCAGCAGAGTCTTTCCCCCACCCCTAACTTCCCTAAGGTTTTGAGCAGGTGTAGAGGTAAGATTCTTCACTTTGAGAAACAAAAGCCTACTTGACAAATAGCCTCTTGCTTTCTTATCAGCTAACCAGGCTTTTGAGGGAAGAAAGAAAAGAAAATGTGGTGGCAGGCTACTCTCCTGCTTCATTACTCATCTCAGGAAGGCAGAAAACACATGCTTTGAAGACAATTCTTAAGTTCTGCTCTGTCATCATGAAAATATTCCTTTTTCATGACAGTGAATTAAAAAGGCACCTGCATTGAGCAGATTGACCTAATTATGCTTTCACACATTTCTAGTGGTTTCAAGTGAGACACCCAAAGAGCCCCTCAGGATAGAAGTCGGTCCAAAGGTAATAAATACTGGAAAGAGCCTTGTCATGTCTTGTGCATCAGCATATGGGGAGAGGGGAGAAGGAAACAACTGCTGTATGTTAGGGACATACAAATGAGCCTTCAGACGTACAGTATGACAGGAACTCAATATGAACATGGAGAATTCAGAAGTGTATTCTTAGGCTCCCCCCCCAAGTCCCCTGAAATACAATAAGACTTTGTTTTCCTAACTTCAATTGATTGAAAACAAAAATATCACAACACTTGGACAGGTTAAAGTTATTCATTGTGACAGAAAGAATTTGCACTTTAAGGACAAATAAGCAGGCTTTGCAATTTTTAATAGGCAAGTTCAGAGTTTTATTA